>OY829525.1:642361-1066966 GCA_963691665.1 Clepsis dumicolana
GAAGCGTTTACATCCGGGGGAGGTTTGGAAGTTAATAGAATTAGTAACTTTATGCATGAAACAAAATTATTTCAGATTTAATGGTCAATATTATTTGCAGAGTGATGGTTTAGCAATGGGGTCACCTCTTAGTCCTTTAATGGCTGACGTTTTTATGGATAACTTTGAAAAACAATATATAGTGGGGAACAGCAATTTAGTATATTATTATAGGTATGTTGATGATTTAATTTTATGTTGGAAGGGGAGTATGAGGCAGCTAGATTTGTTTATTAGTGCTCTCAATAACAAACATCCAAAAATAAAGTTCAAACGAGAATTAGAGGAAAATCGTTCATTAAATTTTCTGGATTTAACTATTACAAGAGTAAATAATAGGCACCAGTTTCAAATTTACCGTAAGCCTACGTACACAGATACTGTCATACCTGCAAATTCTACTCACCCATGGCAGCATAAACTGGCTGCTTTCCATTGTTATGTACATAGACTACTAACTGTACCTCTTTCGAAAGAGCATTATGATTCTGAGTTACATACTATATATCAGATAGCAACAACAAATGGTTATAGTACAGCAATGGTTAATAGTCTGGTTCAAAAGAAGCAGGGACGGATAGTGAATAGCATGCTTTACTCTGCGTTGCCATCTCAGCCTACTAACAAATTTGGATCTAGTATTACTTATGTTGGCCGGTTGTCTGACAAGATTTATAATATTTTAAAATCAAATAACATCAATGTTGCCTTTAAGACTACTAATTCTTTACGTTCTAGACTTTGTAATAACAAAGAAAAGGTGGATAAAGGGAACAGGTCGGGCGTATATAAACTCACTTGTGGCGACTGTAGTCAAGTATACATTGGACAAACCGGTCGAAGCTTTGATACTAGATTTAAAGAGCATGTCTCGTCATATAGGCATGATCATCCAGAGAAATCAAACTTTGCCAAGCATTTATTAGAAACGAATCATTCGTTGTTAGACTCAGATACGTACGAAATTTTACATTATTGTGATAAGGGTTTGCGGCTATCGGTTTTAGAACAATTGGAAATAATTAGGTACAACAACATGGGGTCTATTATTAATGAACAAGTTAATTTGGTTTCTTCGCCTTTGTTACGACTTGGTTCTAATTTTAATAATGTGTCATAGTAATAATGAGAACATGACTTCTCTTTTTACCGTACTCGGTTAAAAATAACGGGGTACCTGGCGTAGATTAAAAATAAAAATAAAAAGGGTAGTTTGGAATTCATTTCTTAAAAAAGGGTAGTTTAGGACTTACATAAAAGGGTAGTTTGGAATTTATAAAATATTAGTGGGTACGTTGGTTTTGTCATTAACTAAGTTGAGTACATGGTTTACATATGTCAGTAGTGGAAGTGGTGGCATGTTGAGCGGTTGTTGTTGTGCTTCGTAAATGGCCTCGTGGAGAGTGCCGAAACGCGTCAGCGTTTAGTATAGTGGTGGTGGTGATAGTTGGGTCTGTGTGGCATGTGTTGATTCGTGTAGCAGTGGAGGTGGAGGTGTTGCATGGAAACATACATTTGCCGCACAGATATAACTATTTGTCATTAGTGGTCGCGGGTGAGCAAAGTAATTGTTTTTTAGTTCATAAATATGGACCTCCGCAAAGTAACGCCTGATTCAATAAATTATTTAAAATCGGCAAGCGTAGCCGTACAGGCACGTTTATATATCAAGTTAACAAAACAACACCGTTTAGCTGTTCAAAACATTTGGTTTAATCAACGTTGTAAGCATTTAAATGTTGTACCAAATTATATAAATTTACATAGCAATAACACTAGTAGGGCCGCTACGATAGCAATAAATAAGGCTCGCAAGATTTGGTTAAATGAGGAGTCTCGTCATTGGTTTTGTGTTAGAGATAATTTAAAATTACATCTTAGAGTACTACATTCGGAACTGGTATTTAAATTGCATAATATTGAGTTTGATACTTTGGACCAAAAGGCGAGATATTTTGCTTCGGTGCAGGCACATAAAAAGTATGTTACCCAAACTAATAAATTGCGTAGGCTTACGCGAAATGGAACTCAGTCTCTTTTGAACAACAATAATAGTGAGTCAAGTAACGGTAACGGTTTCTACCCTCGAGTTAAAAATCTCACTAATGTCGAATTTGTAGAAGGTGAAGTGCAGTTATTGGAAAAAGGTTTGAAATATAACCTACCCTCTAAATTTAGTCAGAAATTAGTGGAGGGTTTGGCGGTAGATTCTGAGGTTGCGATTGTTTGTAATCGCGGTGACTTTGATACTAAGGTTTTGGTTGCTAATTCATTAAAAAATACAACTTCTACTGGGGGTATTTCGGATGTTGGTGACTTGCATTCATTACGTTCTATTCAGCAAAAGGTCCATGACAATGATTTGGTAATTTCTAAGGCCGATAAGGGCAATTGTATTGTTGTTTTAGAAAGGGGTCAATATAATGATAAAGTAAATGACATCATTCAAGGAGAGGGTTTTTTGAATTTACGTAGGGATCCCACCGCCGCGTTTCATAAAGACCTAAAAAACCTTCTGAAAAATTCTGCATTTACCTTTGACACCGAACAAAAGAGGAGCAATGTGATTCCTATGAATCCGCAGGCACCAATTTTATATGGTTTACCTAAAATTCACAAGGATGGTGTTCCTGTTCGCCCTGTTGTTTCATACGTGAGTGCTCCAGCGTATAAAGTAGCGAGGAAGTTAAATAGCATTGTTCGGGAAAAATCTTCTTTTAAGCCAATATATAGTTTAAAGAATAGTTCAGATTTAGTAAATAAAATTAAAGACATTAATATACCGCCAAACTCAACATTACTTTCTTTAGATGTGGATAGTTTGTTTACCAACGTACCATATAGTGAAACCTTAAATATTCTTAGATGTCACTTAGAAAGGAAGCGTTTACATCCGGGGGAGGTTTGTGAGTTAATAGAATTAGTAACTTTATGCATGAAACAAAATTATTTCAGATTTAATGGTCAATATTATTTGCAGAGTGATGGTTTAGCAATGGGGTCACCTCTTAGTCCTTTAATGGCTGACGTTTTTATGGATAACTTTGAAAAACAATATATAGTGGGGAACAGCAATTTAGTATATTATTATAGGTATGTTGATGATTTAATTTTATGTTGGAAGGGGAGTATGAGGCAGCTAGATTTGTTTATTAGTGCTCTCAATAACAAACATCCAAAAATAAAGTTCAAACGAGAATTAGAGGAAAATCGTTCATTAAATTTTCTGGATTTAACTATTACAAGAGTAAATAATAGGCACCAGTTTCAAATTTACCGTAAGCCTACGTACACAGATACTGTCATACCTGCAAATTCTACTCACCCATGGCAGCATAAACTGGCTGCTTTCCATTGTTATGTACATAGACTACTAACTGTACCTCTTTCGAAAGAGCATTATGATTCTGAGTTACATACTATATATCAGATAGCAACAACAAATGGTTATAGTACAGCAATGGTTAATAGTCTGGTTCAAAAGAAGCAGGGACGGATAGTGAATAGCATGCTTTACTCTGCGTTGCCATCTCAGCCTACTAACAAATTTGGATCTAGTATTACTTATGTTGGCCGGTTGTCTGACAAGATTTATAATATTTTAAAATCAAATAACATCAATGTTGCCTTTAAGACTACTAATTCTTTACGTTCTAGACTTTGTAATAACAAAGAAAAGGTGGATAAAGGGAACAGGTCGGGCGTATATAAACTCACTTGTGGCGACTGTAGTCAAGTATACATTGGACAAACCGGTCGAAGCTTTGATACTAGATTTAAAGAGCATGTCTCGTCATATAGGCATGATCATCCAGAGAAATCAAACTTTGCCAAGCATTTATTAGAAACGAATCATTCGTTGTTAGACTCAGATACGTACGAAATTTTACATTATTGTGATAAGGGTTTGCGGCTATCGGTTTTAGAACAATTGGAAATAATTAGGTACAACAACATGGGGTCTATTATTAATGAACAAGTTAATTTGGTTTCTTCGCCTTTGTTACGACTTGGTTCTAATTTTAATAATGTGTCATAGTAATAATGAGAACATGACTTCTCTTTTTACCGTACTCGGTTAAAAATAACGGGGTACCTGGCGTAGATTAAAAATAAAAATAAAAAGGGTAGTTTGGAATTCATTTCTTAAAAAAGGGTAGTTTAGGACTTACATAAAAGGGTAGTTTGGAATTTATAAAATATTAGTGGGTACGTTGGTTTTGTCATTAACTAAGTTGAGTACATGGTTTACATATGTCAGTAGTGGAAGTGGTGGCATGTTGAGCGGTTGTTGTTGTGCTTCGTAAATGGCCTCGTGGAGAGTGCCGAAACGCGTCAGCGTTTAGTATAGTGGTGGTGGTGATAGTTGGGTCTGTGTGGCATGTGTTGATTCGTGTAGCAGTGGAGGTGGAGGTGTTGCATGGAAACATACATTTGCCGCACAGATATAACTATTTGTCATTAGTGGTCGCGGGTGAGCAAAGTAATTGTTTTTTAGTTCATAAATATGGACCTCCGCAAAGTAACGCCTGATTCAATAAATTATAAGTAAAGATGTCTTAGTCTGCAGTTTTAGCATCGATTTTGACCCAGTAAAAACTTCACTGAGTCACAGTTTTGTAGGTGTATACATACTTGACCTATTGGATAAATTATTAATTAATATTAGGTTTTGAAGTAGAATTACAATTTGTTATTTTATCGTTTTGACTTTATATAATTTGTTAAACTAACAACTTTCACATACTGTACACTGATTTGTTTACCCAAGGGTGATTATTTTAGCTTATAATTGTTAGCTCGTTTAGCCTGAGATACAGGGTTTATTAGTAACCCTAGTTCAGGCACACGTGTTACGTAGATTTTAGAAAAAAATGTATTTTTCCCCATATTGTACTGCAATTTTTTTTAATAAATTATCACATTATTATTGTATTATATTATATATATTATATTATATTATATATTATATTACGACATCGAATTCGATGTCGTAATGACTATTACTTTACTGCTGGGGTGGTGGTTGGCTGGCGCTGGCGGCGAGCAGGCGTCGTCGTGCGTCGTCATTTTCTACGGTTTCTGAACGCATTATAGAGGACTTATGATATGTGTGTAGATAAAAACACTTTAAAGTTTCTAAGTTTTTTTATTAAGTGAATAGTGACATAAACTCGGGGTTATGCATGTTTTAACTTTTAAGTGAGGCACAGTATTGATAAAAACATTTTTAACGATACATCGTGACATTTTTCCAAAAGTCTGCAACGAAACGTAGAAGATAGTATATTATTTCGGCGATGCACAGCAAGGAAAAGCCGAACAGCATGCCTGCCAACCCGCCCATGTTGCCTGCAACAAAATAGTACTTTATGACATACCTAAGTGCGTCACCTCGTCGTGCAAAATGGCAATTTCGCACGTGTACCGAACGACGTTTTTTAATTAATTGCTAAAAAATGTCAATGAAACCAAAGGCGGTAAGCCAGGCGCCTCGCCCACACGCTGAGCTTCCACCGTCGTCTTGGAAAAGTTAAAAGCACTAGTGCGAAAAATCCAACTTTTCGCACGATACATAGCCACAAAAATACCACTTTTTGTGCAACTGCGTTAAATCATATTGTAATCAGTTTTCTACACTTTGCTTGGAACTTACTCAATATCTCGTACCAATAGGAGACCACGTCGAGTATGTCGAGGTTTCCGTCCTCAGTCGGCTGATAGATGATCACGAAACATTTGTTGGTCAAGTCCATTTCATCCCTGTAGTGATAAGAATTGTTTACACACGACATGTTTCGAACTACTTAATCCAAAGTACACGCGCCAACGCTCCGCTCGCGCATTTCGACAGCGGCGCGTAACTACCCCGTTTGCATCATCATTTTTAGGGTTCCATACCTCAAAAAGAAAAAAAGAGAACCCATATAGGATCACTTTGCTGTCCATCTGTCTGTCAAGACCCTTTTTCTCTAGAACGCGTGGAGGTAACATACTGAAATTCATATCAAATACTCAAGCCTGTAGTCCCTTGAAGCTGTGAAAAAATCATAAGTACTTCTAAGTCAACGCAATCAAAAGATACAGTCATTAAAAAGGTTGTTTCCATACAAATTGCCGTACCATGAATACCTAAAACCCTAAACTTTCAGTTGTCCTTGAAACTTGAAATTTGGTATGAAGGTAGCTCGTTATAGCACAAACTCAGAAAATTCTAAAAATCTTAAATTTTTGTCTATCCGTAGATTTCACAAACCAATGTAAGATGACCTCACACTGCGTACATTTTGCTTAGGAGCAGGGCTCTGCTAACACTGGACTTCTTAAAACACTGGGGAAAAGCGTTAAAATCTTTGTACGAGGGCGTGCGCGAGTCCGACTCGTACTTATCCGGTTTTTTTAAACTATTGTAGCTCTTACGCAATCGGATAATTTAACCCCTTGTTTGGGTAGTGGGGCACTGTAATCGACGTCCAGAAAGATTTGGTGTCGTATCTGGTGAATTCGCAGTCAGGCAGGCACTCCGGGCAGATCAGGGAATCTTGCAGTTCTTCCTCTAGTCCTCTTCTGTCTTTGTTGTTGGGATACAAGTAGAAAAACTTGTCTGGAAGAAGTCAAAAACATGATGAAGAAAGGCAATTGGCATTTAATAGTACATTGTTGCAGAGGCTGGAACGTGAGCAAATTATAATAATATTTAATAATGACTGGCAATTGCACGGCGACTTTATTCTTAAGTGAACTAAGTAGATTTAGTAGTCGAAATGGTACTGTTTTTTAAGAAAAAAAATGAGCTGATTCTTGTGAATTTTTGTTATTAGGTTCGATAATAATCTAGAAGTTTTTGTCAATTCGTTTTTAGACATTTGAAAAAAAAAATTGTTCAGCGTATAGGCAGTTGAATGCTCTTTTACACGTCATTTTTTAAATCTACCAGCGCTTTCGGAAAGACTGATTGCCAAGAAGAATGCGCCGCATGAAACTTGGCACCAAGTCATTTTTTCAAAAAACAAGTTAGCTCTTATACTATCAAAAAAGAAGACGAGAAATCTTCAAAAATGAGCTCGCGAGGTCTGCAGCTCACAGAGCCACTAGTATAACCATGTTTTATGTTTTTTTTTACAGAATTTATGCACACTTTTGAACTTAAAGAGACAATGCAGGTCCTCGAAGGTGCAGTTCGGAGCTGCGGAGTCAGAGGGCAAGAAGTATGGGATGCATTGGCACAGCTTCAGGAACGTGTCGATCCGGCATTGGACGAGGCAAGCGCTGTAGGAATACATGTCCCCGAAGAACTTCGGTCTTTCGTCTTTGAAGAGGCATTTCCTCTGCAAAAGAGGGGTAAGATCTCAAGCATGCACATCCACTTGAAAAGGTACCTCACTCAAATTCGAGTTTTGTATCCAACCGTCCCGCTCTCGCCAACATAGGTCAACACGAAAGCGAAAGGGACGGCCCGACACGAACTTCGAATTTCGGTGTTTGGAGTAGGAGCTCTGCTCTCCCTCCTTTATGGCTGGGCACGAATGGACTTATTGCCAACTGTGTGGTCGTAGATGTCGCTCCCCTATCGGCCTTACCACCACGCGTGGCTGTATTTCCACCAGAGATGTGCGAGGCTGCGTTGTGACGTTTCTTCATATATTTGACAATTAGCTGGCAAGCTTGTGAGGGTCAAATGTATGAAGAAACCTCTCAACGCATCCTCCATCTCTGGTAGAAACGCAGCGTAAGTGCCGCGGTATTATGGACGCTGCCGCTTAAATCATCTTCGATACTTAGATGAAAGCAGGCCAATGATGATGAGTATAATAGGTGTTACATCACTAGTATAATAGGACATCACTAGTTTTGTATACTCTGTGTCGGTCAGCCATTGTTAGCCTCTCTGTATCTTCTAACTAAATAAATAAAAGAACAGTGCCAAACAAGTCTTTTATTAAATACAAACATACAACATGGTGTCAGAAGTGCGTGACATTGAAGTCAAGCCATAATTCGTCTCGTCAGTCAAGAAAAAGTCAAGTCAAGAAAAATGTCTAATGGTCAAGAGCAAGCCGAATCTTCGTCATCGTCAAATCAGCAATCATTCAACACGTCATTGCCTAAACTACACATTTCATCGGACTCAAACAATAATAACTGTGAAGAATGGAAAAAATGGTGGCAACAAATGGAACTTTATTTATTGGCAACGGGTCTCGACAAGGCCGAAGAAAAAAGGAAGATAGCTATTTTATTGCATTCCATGGGAGCAAAAAACCTGGAAATATACAATACATTCAATTTGGATATCAATAAAAGCAACCTTTTGGCAGTCAAGAAGAAATTTGATAATTATTTCGAGCCGAAGAAAAATTTGACCATGTGCAGGTACGCATTTTTTACAAGGAAGCAATCAAAATCTGAAAGCATCCAAGAATTCTTAACAGATTTGGAGAACAAAAGTAATAAATGTGAATTCGGAGATCTCAAAGAATCCTTGATAAGAGATATTTTCATCGCAAATATGCACGTGGATTTATCACACATTCGTCAACGTCTACTTCAAGAGTCAGCTTTAACATACGAGAAGATGAAGGAAATAGCCACAACTGTCGTCATAGCACAACAAGATGCGGATAAAATTGTACAAGAAAATGCAGTCACAGAAAATGTAATGCACCTGAAGAGTCGATGGTCCAGTCACTACCATAGTCAAGGTGGAAACCGTCAGTCAAGGTCAACAAGTCAGCGGAGAGCAAGTCAGTCAAGAGCGTCAAGTCAACCAGCACAACATCGGAGTCAAAGGTCTACATGTACCAGCTGTGGGCAGATTCATCGCTACAAGTGTCCAGCAGCACACGTCAGATGCAGGTCATGTAACAAAATTGGTCACTATTATAAACTTTGTTTCAGGAACAAAAATGTCATGAATTTAGAGTCAACAAATCCCGATGATGAGAGTGCAGAGTGCTCTGAGAGATTGTTCATAGGTACTGTTCTTAGTGAGAAAATAAATACCGAGTCTAAAAGTCCCAATGATGAGAGTGCTGAATGCTCTGAGAGACTTTTCAATGGTTCTGTCAACAACAATAATGTCAACAATAATGTCAACAATAATTTCAAAGAGTCTTGGAACATAGAAGTCAAAATTGATAGTCACAAAATAACATGTATTTTAGATTCAGGCGCAGATGTCAACATGATGTCATTGTCAATAATTTATAAATGCATCAAATAACTACAAAATACAAAAAAGTAATGTCAAAGTATCCGGTTTTGGGGGGAAAGACATTCCAGTCATAGGTCAATGTGATTTCAACTGTAAATTGGGTTCTAAAACAGAGAAAATTGTCTTCATCATAACGAATATTAACTGTCATACAGTATTAGGTTTACCTACATGTCAAAAGCTACAAATTATAAAGCGTGTCTTTACAGTTTCAGATCACAATTGTGAAAATATGCTAATGCATTATCATGATGTAATTCAGGGTCTAGGATGCCTGCCTCCTGTCTGCCGTCTAAAAGTAAAGCCAGATGCGGTTCCGTGCGTCGATCCGCCCAGGAAGGTCCCATTCGCTCTACTGAAGGACCTGCGTGAGGAGCTGGATCGCATGGAAGAAATGAAGGTCATCGAAAACGATACAAAGCCGACAGCCTGGGTGAATTCTGTTGTAGTTACCAAAAAGTCAACAGGTCAGTTAAGAGTATGTCTTGATCCGAGAAACTTAAACAATAACATAATGAGGGAGCATTACCCATTAAAAAATATTGATGAGATTAGGTCTCAGTTAAAAGGCTCTGCCTACTATTCTCACTTAGATGCGTTCTCAGGATTCTGGTCTCTTAAATTAATAATCTAGTAAAAATGAAAACATTAAGTCTGCTTACGATGTGGGCGGGATACTTTCTGACCTCTTTGGTCGCTTGTTGCTTGGTTGAGCTTAGTTCGAAGTAAATGATCTCGTTCGCCTGGGCCATTCGGTGTACCACACGACCAGTGCTCGGGTCGGGGTAGTCCGTGGGGTCAAATATGAAGATCTGAAAAAATAAGACGAAAGTAGTACACTTTTTTAAATTTTCTTGCATTGTTAGACTTAGCTAGATTAAAACTTACTTCAAAACCTTCCAGACCGCGTAATGGGTACGCGTAGTCGTTTACTAAAGGGTCCAAGACTACCCCCAAGCCGTGGAGGCTGCCCGCCAGCTTTTGCTTCTTCTCACGCTCCAGGGTGCTAGATGTGGAATTTTTACTGAAAGCAATATTTCACAACATTCATTAGTCTTGGGCACCTCAATAGAATACGCTGTTTCTGTCAAAACGAGTTAGGTACATCGTTGGCCTCGTCTGTTCATTCCATCAGACGTTTCAGTACCATCTCCTATTTGAGGCTGGTGATCATCATAGCAACCCTTACTTTATCGACTGCTGCCGTAAAGAGCTCGTGCGCATCCCGAACCGCTGGTGAAAGTTTTTCAACAACGATGCTTTGCATCCTTGAATTCTCAGAATACAAAACAAACCAGAAGCCGAGTTCAATCACATTCGCTCACACTGTGTCCGAAAACAATGAGTACTTCCACTTGAAATGTAAGGCTAACCTGTATTTTGATAAGCCCAAGGGCGTTTCTGCATGTGGGAGCCACACGAGAAGGCACAATTTGTTTATTTAAGTATTTACCAAAATTTCATAATGTATCGGCAGTTCGTGTCTAGTTTTAGTTTAAAATGGGCCCTGCAGAAAATCAGCGATGCGGCTTTCCGCAACATTATGCTGAGTAGGGCCCATTTCAGTACAATTATGTTGTGTTCTGTTCTATTTTATTCTTTCAAAATTGTACTGTTTTATTTCTCTGCATGTGTTGAATGTATGTGAATAAATGTTTCTCTCTCTCTGTAATAATTACTAATATTGTCATTAAATTTGTAGGTACATAATAACGTCACGATGCGCTGTGTGCACAAGGGAAGGGTGACTGCGCGAAATTACAACTTACGTATTGGAGGCTTAGAGTTCTAGGCGCGCTCGCGGGTTCTGATTTGTTCTGTATTCTGACTTAGATTCCTTAGCTGGAGGAGTTCTTTTGCACACGTACCTGCCAGCGGAATTATACTCAAGGACATAGTTGAAAACGCAGCAATGGCCGTGCGCTGTCCGACGCATGTCGAATATATCGCTGCATTCTATGCGCCCACTTGCCCATAAGCATTTCTGCACCATCGCACTGCAGTTTGGGGCCAGCTAAAAACATATTCATCATCACCACACAGGCCTCCTCTCACAACGAGATTGAGAGGGCAATGAGGGGATACATTAAGTACTTAAAGGGCCGATTTTATAGTCCTCAGATAAGTGCTTACCTCATAGATAGTGTGGTACCATTCTATGGAATTATGAGATATTTTGAGCATTTAAAAATCGGTCCTAAGTCATTATTGTGTATTTGGGTGAGTCGTCTTATGTACTTGAGTGAGCCTACGTACTACACTTCAGTATTTGACAAGTTAATGCGAACGCGATCGAGACGTATATTTCGACACTGGACATTTTACGACTTTGACGTAGGTAACACTCCGGAGGGGTATTTTTGACCGTTGATTACACTAGACGCTCAGAGCGCCTAGTGATATCACCGACCAGACCAAGAAATACTCGCGTTTAACAATTGTCATACTATTTGACACTTAAACGCAAACGCGATCGAGACGTATTTTGTGCATTTTGATTACAATAAGGGCACAAAGCCTCTATTGTAATCGACGGCCAAAAATATGGCTCGAACGCGTTTGCGTTAAAGCGTCAAATAGTATGAGAATTGGTAGTTGTCGATACATACCACATGCCCACAGCATTCCAGACGTAAACGCGAACGCGTCGTGGCGTATTTTTAAGCCACGAAGAAAAAGAGCGGTGTTATAAGTTTGACCTGTGTATCTGTGTATCTGTGTATCTGTGTATCTATCTGGAGCAATTTCGATGCGGTTTTTTTTAATCGAAAGCTAAGTTTCATTATTCAAGTTCAATATTTCGAAAACGGGTGAATCGCGTTTTAGAAATATTGAACTTTGAAATGACAATGTCGGGGGTTTTTCAACTTTTCTAAGTTGGTTAGGTTACTGTTCGTGGAAATACCTCCTCCATGCGTTTGATGACGCGGTCAGAATCGAATGTGGCTCGGTTTGGGCTGTTAATGAGATACTCGAAATGGTCTGCAAACTGGTCGTCGTAGCTGAAATCCATTAGTCTCCCCGATTGTCGGACGAACTGTTCGATGTCAGACAACGACGCGTTGCGAAAGTATGGAGACGATTGGTGGCTGAAAATTTACGCTTTTTAGGGTTCCGTACCTCAAAACGAGAAAACGGAACCCTTGTAGGATTACTTTGTTGTCCGTCTGTTTGTCTGTCAAGACCCTTTTTCTCTGGAACGCGTAGAGGTAGCATGCTGAAATTAATATCAAATACTCAAGCCTGCGGTCCCTTGAAGCTGTGAAAAAATCAACCTTATAAGTCTACGTATCAAAGTATCAAAAGATACAGTCATTAAAAAGGCTATTTCCATACAAATTGCCGAAATCCGAAAACCTAAAGGGTTATCAGTTGTCCTAGAAACTTGAAATTTGGTATAAAGGTAGCTCTTATAGCACAACCACTCAGAAAATTATCAAAATCTTGAATTTTTATGTCGGTTTGTAGATTTCGCAGTCCAATATAAGTTGACCCCACACTGCGTACATTTTGCTTAGGAGCAGGGCTCTGCTAACACTGGACTTCTTAAAACACTGGGGAAAAGCGTTAAAATCTTTCTACGGAAATCTCGTGCGCCGGAGCCCCGATCGCCCCCCCCCCCCCCCCCTTTCCTCTATCCCTTTTCTTCTTAAAGGCCGGCAACGGACTAGGGACTCTCTAGGGGTTGCTGGTTCTCATGGGTGGCGGTGATCGCTTACCATCAGGTGACCCGGTTGCTCGTCGGCCTCCTTTCAATAAAAAAAAACACTTTTCATAACTGTTTAATTTCATCGCATTTTCATTTTCATTTCATCGACAGCTATTTTCTAACTTATTTCCTTAAACTTTTGATTTAAAAACTAACCTTATCTAACGTATACAATAAACAATAAGATTATCCTGAAATTATCCTGATTTTAGCAGAAAATTCTTCCTTTTTGTCCTAGTTTAGCTGTTGCCACTCCTTGTACATTGAACATACAGAGCTCTCTTCCGGCTTGTCTGTGCACTCAGATTCTCCCTCTGGACTCCCTCCCTTTTCACATATTTGACCACCAGGTGGCGAGTAGTCGTTCTCGAGCAGAAAAAAGCTTCCGATGAAATGAAAATGCGATTAAATGAAACATTATGAAACGTTGTCAACAATTCAAGGGACTCCGGTTTTCATACTCACATGTCGCGCGCCACAATTTCAGCGGCCATCTTACTAATTCTGTTGATATTGCAAATGGCGACTGCGGGGAAATCGATATTCGCGATGGGGTATGTCGACGATGCCATGGTCACAATCAGGGGGTCTGCGACGTGGTCCAATACTAAATAGTCGACCAGATAGCTGAAGGTGACACAAGACAGCGTCAACAGAATGGTCCATACCAGTCTGAAGGAAACAAGAAGATAATTATATTGGGAACATTAATAAGTTTTCTGTTAAAAAATCATTTTTAACCCTGTGGTCTGTGGCATCATATCTTCTCAACGGATGGACCGATGCGGGTTGCTTGCAATCGAAAGCTAGTTTAGTCGGAATGGTTCTTAGTCAGGATTCAATGAAATCGGTTCAGCCGTCTTTATATAAGTACTAGCTGTTGCCCGCGACTTCGTCCGTGTAGATTTCGGTTATCGCTATCCTGCGGGAGCTATATAATTTTCGCGAAAAAGAAGTTGCCTATGTTATTCCTCAATATTCAAACTATCTTCTTACCAAATTTCATCTAGATTGGTGAAGCGGTTTTCCCGTGAAGATGTGGGTAACACACAGACGGACAGAGAGACAGAAAGACAGACAGAGTTACTTTCGCATTTATAATATTAGTTAGGATTAGTTAGGATGTTTATCCGTTGTCTAGTACCCATAGTACAGGCTTTACCTAGTTTGGGACTAGGTCAATTGGTGTCAATTGTCCCATGATACATGTCCCATGAACATTGCTAAGAATCCAAAGCAGTTCTGGTCCTTCATGAAATCGCGTTCCAGTTCGAAAACTATTCCAAGTAGTTTAAAGCATGGTGACAGACTGGTTAACAATGGTACTGATATATATGAAGCTTTCTCGGACTATTTTTTCTCGACTTTTTCGACATCAAGCCGCAATAACTCCACTGCAAGTTCTATTTCCAATCTAATTTCCGACTCCACGGCCAGCTTGAGCCGCATCCAGGTTGATGCTGAAGTAATCGTTAATATACTACTTAAACTTGACCCCTCTAAGTCGGCTGGTCCTGATGATCTGCCAGCTCAGTTTTTAATAAGTTGTGCGAGAAGCTTAGTTAAACCCATTTCGTTATTGTTTCAACGTTCCCTCTCGGAATGTTACGTGCCGTTGTTATGGAAATCCGCCTTCGTTACTCCAGTTCACAAAAAAGGCCCTATCACTGATATAGAAACTTACAGACCAATTTCTAAACTGTGCATAGTATCAAAGGTGCTCGAGAGAATTGTGTATGATCAAGTTTATAATGCTTAAATGAATTCTTTTAGCCCGAACCAACACGGATTCTTACGACGTCGTTCTACTGTGTCCAATCTTACCCTGCTTAACGAGTATGTTACCGAGGCTATGGATAGTGGTTCTCAGGTCGATGTAATTTACACGGACTATAGCAAGGCGTTTGATAGAATTGATCATGACATATTAATTTCGAAGTTGTACGCTGTTGGTATTCATGGTGATCTACTCAGATGGTTTTCCTCGTACATTAATAATAGATCGCAAGCTGTTGTCGTTAACAACTACATGTCTGGGTGGGTAACTATCCCTAGTGGTGTGCCGCAGGGATCTTTGCTTGGTCCGTTATTGTTTAACATTTTTGTTAACGATATCAGCAAGTGTTTTATTCACTCGCAGCTTCTGTGCTTTGCTGATGACATGAAAATCTTTGCGAGGATAGGGTCCAGTCATGATTCTGATTTGGTTCAGGCGGATCTTTCGAGACTGGATCGGTACTGTCAGGCTAATAAATTAAGTTTGAATCCATCCAAGTGTTTTGCGATAACTTTTACGCGTCAACGGGAACCGATCAGTACTACTTACATGTTGAAAGGTCATGTCTTGGATAAGATACCCTTTATGAGGGACTTAGGTGTAATACATGACTCAAAACTTCTATTTGATAAGCATATTGATAGTGTTGTTGGCAGTGCGTTGCGGTCATTAGGCTTTATTATGCGTAACTCATCGCAATTTACTCAAGCAAAAACACTTAAGGTTCTTTATTGTACCTATGTCAGGAGTAAACTGGAATATGCTTCGCAAATTTGGAACCCTTGTTATAAAACATATGCCGACCGGATTGGACGCGTTCAGAAGAAGTTTGTTAAATACCTATGCTTTAATCGTAAATGTCCCTATAAGTCGTCTGATTACATAGAAATATGTAAAAAACACCATCTCATTCCTTTGCACCGGCGCCGTGATATAGCCGATATTACTTTTATTCTTAGCATCGTCAGTGGCAGCATTGATTGTCCAGAACTGCTTCAGAAGCTGTCCTTCAACACACCCCCAAGACTAAAAAGATTCAATCCTCCTATTTTTCTTAAATTCACATCGACTAGGTACAGGCAGAACAGCTTTCTCAGGCGCGCGAGCGGTAATTTGAACAGCCTGGTGAAGGAGATGAATATAGATATATTTAACTGTAACATCCCTTCCGTGAGGCGAAGACTAGCGATGAGGTGCTTTGATTGATGCGCCATTGGCGCATTAGTAAGTTATTTTAGTTTTCTAAGTTGTAATTATTGGCTTGCTATTTATATTTTTTAGGATAGTGCAGCACTAACTCAATGTATAAACTTAATACTATTGACCTGCTGAATTCTCTAATTAATTTTGCAGATTTTTTGTAGAAGAAAAACAATAATTTGTAAATAATGAGTTATGGAGTGTGCGGATTCTACTTGGAATTCTGTGGTGCTTTGTTTAGCATGGTGTGTCGTTTGATATGGTGCGCGCACCTCGTTTAAGTTTAGCTTAAGCATGTATTTCATCACTATTTGTGAGATCCTGTAATTGGCTCTGTGTTTCCATTCTCACTACTTATATTGTGTTATAAGCTGTTGGTTCTCCTTAAATAAATAAATAAACAAATAAATATTTATTTATTATTTATTATAAAGAAACACTCACCGATACGTCATTCGTGCGCCGTTGTCAAATATCTGTTTTATGCCAGACAAGGACGACTGTTCCACGTACTCCTTTGCTGTTTCTTTCAAAGTCTTCCATAAAATTGTGTCCAGACTCAAATGGTGTCTCGGCCTATGTTTTACATCTCTATATTTATCCCACCATTTTCCTTCGCAGTTAAGGTTTTCCGTGGCCATCTTTTTATTCACAGTTAAAACTTTCTTTACAAAAGTTAAAAGTTCTACAATTTTACATATCGACGATACTCTGACTCAACCTCGTGTATAAACTTTGACGAAATTCGAATAACCACTCTAGAAGTCTAGACCGCGAACCTAAACTGGTTATTCCAATTTCGTCAAAGTTTATATACGAGGTTGAGTCAGAGTACCGTTGATATTTGACACATTTTAGTACGAAGAACTTTGAAATGGTATGACTTGTAATTAATGTGGAATAGGGCCCGGTGTACCGACATACATTTAGAACATCAATAAGCAAGCGTGCAAGTGTAAATGTGGTACAAAACATACAATTTAGAAAAATAATTGACAATCGGGCTTTAAAACAATGGTCTAGTAATTGAATAATTAAACATAGCGTGTCTTGTAGTGACCCATTTTGAAAGCTTTTCGTATTAATACAATGACCACCATATAGCCCAGTGGTTAGAAAAACTGAGGGTCGAGCACGACTTTGCGAATGCTGCGTAACGTTACGGTTATCGTATCGAGATCGAGAAACCTCATACTAAATTTTAGTTCCAAATACGCTCACGGGCGGGCGCTGTTCCAAATGTCATACAAACTCGACAACGTTTACTATTCGATTTTACATTACGCAGCATTCGTAAAGTCGTGCTCGACCCTCTGACTATGAAACTGGTGGAATGAAATTAAATTAAATTTTAAGAAATTTAAATGAAATTTATTTATTTGCTTTAGACATGATGTACAAAAGTGGTGTTATAAATAGTTGTTGTGCAGTGACATGTCTAACCAGATATATTGGCATACAATTTTATTTCATTGAAAGAATTATCGGTGCTCGCGCACTAAAACCTTGTTTTGGCTCACGCAATGCAGGGATGCTCTATGGCCGTCACCGCGAAGGAAAAAATACTCACTTCATCTTGTGTGTCACCCTCGTGTCTATATACATATATCATACCGCTTGCATTATAAGGATTAAGTTAAATATCCAATCGCCGCGCCGCTCCTCTCCGCTACCATCCGCATGACGCCTCAAGCCGGAGCTGCAGTCCAAAGGTGAGTGTCTCTGCATTGTGACAAATTCCCTTTAGGACTTAAGCGAGTGCCCGGCCGAGATATCCCTTCATCCCGGAATTGGCTATTTACACGCCATATCAATCGGAATAATCAGACACATTAAGCTGAATACCACTATTACATTATAATGAGATCCCGGGTTTGGTCCCCGATCGGGTCATTATGTTAAAATGTTTGTATGATGAATATATCTACGAATGTTTGCTCTGGAGTCTTGGGTGTTTAATACTCATCTATGTGTGAATTTATCAAAATAAGTATGTCTATCCGTTGTCTGGTCCAGTTACTTACAGGCTTTGCCGTGTGTACTTAGTACCTATGAAGGAATTATCTATTTATTATTTAATAATTTCCTTTATGTTTTAATTCGTTGTTCATAGTAAAAAAGATCCACATCACATTGGAAAAAATGGCCGAGCTCGAGTTCATGACACGCTAAGCTTATCGACCGTGACCTAGACCAATTGTCAAGGTTGATACTATTTCATTGTACTTAATTAACTATTTGCACGCTTTTAGCGTCAGTAAAATAAAACGAATCACTCACGTATGTCAGTCGAATATAGCCGCCGCCGTCAGCTGCGCCAAGTAGCTGCGCGTGCCTTGTGATAATCCTTGGAACTCCACTCTCTTTCACTAATAGTAGCCAACACCATCTCGCATAAAAAGTTGTGGCTAACAGCTAATTCCGCTAATTCTATAACTGATCCCAACCCCTCCGAAACAAACCGAACTAGTCTTCGAATTTGACCGCCACTTCCATCGAGAAACTTCAATTCAATAGTATGTCACAAGCAAACGGCTGCACGCGGAAATTGAGTAATGAACAGCCGGGGAACGAACCTGTAACCGCGGCTAAGTCAATAGTTGGTCCTAACTTGCCACTCGACGAGTTGGCTCCAATTAATGTGACGTACTGTGGGAAGAGACGCTGCGTTTTTTTTTTGGGCTTTGATCCCAAATGGTGAAAACTGAACTCTTTAAGTTTTCAAGTCTGTCTATTCGTCCGTATGTCACAGCCATTAGCTATACTTCACTCAGTGAATATCAGTAGGTATTAAGTTTAGTTTAAGGGTATAATCTATAATAACACGCAATATAATAACACCAGATTTAATCTCCGAGGTACCCAAGTCATATTTGAATGATTTACATTAAAGTGACGGCAAAACAGCCGGCATTAAATCAGCATAAAAATTTTTTGCTTGTTATAGCAATGCTTAAAGAAAATGCAAGTTGCCTCCATTTACGTGCCCGGGATTATAATATTGAAATTCATTGACACAAGCCTTAAAATATTTTTTAAGAAAAGCAAAATGTTCCCGAAGTATATCAATGAAAAACTGGTATACAGACAGAGTTCGTTTTAATGAACCATCAAGAATTCAGCCAGGAGTTGAGTAAATCCAAATTAACTCGCGTGTAAAGTTTTCATTTGAAAAAAAAACCTTCTCCCATACATTAATTGCCTCTGCCGGTTGACAATATGTCTGGGAGAATGATTTTTTATCAGGTGACTCGCTTGCTCGTTTGCCTCCCTCTTTCAAAAAAAAAATATTTTTTTTCAAACAATAAAATTACAAGGGTGTTCACTTAGACTTACTCAACCCCTGGCTGAAAAAGGGCTATCGCTGGTCAAAAACCCGCTAGGATCGCTAGTGTCGACTGAGGTCTATTATTTCCACCAATCATAGGCCAGTAGCTTGTCTCTCATTGGTGGTGAATGACAGACTCTATCGACACTAGGCGGTCCTAGCGGATTTTCGACTCGCGATAACCCTAACTCTTGACCTTGCCGTTTGAAAACACAAAAAAAAACTTTTAATTCCTAAAAAAACTGCTGCTATCTTCATCACAGTGAGTACGAAGCGAACTCCGAAGTTTGCCATAAGTTCGCAGATGCCGCTGTCAATTGAGATGTCCACTATTGGCCTTGTAAGGGATTAGTACAACTTCTCAATAAGCCTACTGCGTGAGAACATTTTAACTCCCGTCCGTGAGGGGTGAACGAAAGTACTCAATAGGGACCTATTATGAGCTGCGGTGTTATTCTATAAGGTACGTTTTTTTGTGTCAAACATAACACGAGACTTTGTAATAGAGAGAGCAATTTAAGTGACGAAGCAACTGTTCCACCATGAATTGAACGAGCCCACTAAGATGGGATTTTTCGAAATTCCCACGGGATAGGGAACTAGCCCATTTTGAAATATTTCACGGGGGCAAAGCCCCGGGGGATAAGCTAGTTCAAATATAAATCGAAATCAGTTAAGCATACTTCGTTATACGTTCACACTGTGACAAAACCTCTCGCCTCAAAGATTCCACGCTAGCGAACCAACAGCCAAAGTCAATAAAACCGAAAGATATCTTCAATCAAACCCCACAAACCTCGACAGCAAAATGACAGCCATTTTGGTCACAAAAGACGCTTCGCTAACAACACAGCCACGACACACGAGACTTCACTCTATCTCTCTGTTCATTGCGTGTCGTACACGCTCACTGCAAACCGGGCAGTTAACAAACCACGCTATGTATGATAAAACCGATAGGTTGTCGCAATTGTGGCTGGGTCGTCACAATGCCGCAGTTATCATACGAATGGTTCCGTAGAACTGCGCTATTGACGCAGAATAGGCCTTCAAAGGGACATATTTTATAAGGGTCGCGATTGGAACGGTAAAGTGACTTCGATGTTACTGTTATGAAAATTGACGGAACAATATCGTTTGATTCATATTTTTATCTAGACACATTATCATAAGTCTTCTATTATTCGTTCAGAAACCGTAGGTGATGACCATCATTACGAAAATCAGTTTTCGTCTTCGGAAACCAATAAATCCAATTTAAAAATAGGCCTCAACAAAAAAAAATTGTCGATACGAAACGTCAGCTCGATATGTTTGTCTATATATGATTTAATGAAGTCGGTTAAAAAAACAGCCAAATTCGTAACAGGCTTATTATTATGTCTTCGGCTTCTGAATTCTGAACCCATCTTAGAGTACTTATAATAAATGTGTGTGTAGATAAAGTGTATGTGTAGTATACATGCAGCTCTACATAATTAGACCTTAAAGCACTCGTGTGGACCTATTATGAAACTCGGCTTTGCCTCGTTTTTAAGGACCACATTATGTAACAGTTGCATAAACTACTACGTATTTTTGGATAGCTGTCCTTTTGCAGCAAAAAAATAAACCCAGCTTTTGGTGTTGCGGCCAGTTTAGTTGTGTTCATCTTAATCTTTAACTTCTTAACTAATATAATAAATTCGAAAGTAACTCTGTCTCTCTGCTTTTCTGTCTCTCTGTCTGTCTGTTTGTTACCTCTTCACGGGAAAACCGCTGCACCAATCAAGATGAAATTTGAATATTGAGTAATACCATAGGCTACTTTTTATTCAAGAAAATTATACAGTTCCCGCGGGATAGCGATAACCGAAATCTACGCGGACGAAGTCGCGGGCAACAGCTAGTTTTAAAACAGGTTAAAATTTTTGCTGCAAGTGGCTTTTAAACGTTATAGTTAAAATCACAGAACTAATAAAAAAAAAAAAAAAAAAAAACGGTACGTCAACGTCAACACGATTTCAAATAAAGCTCCCAAATATTTTAATAATTAAATACTAATAATAATGTTTGTTTCATGTGCATCCCGGCCACCTCGACCTCTTTCCACGCCGGCCTGAGTCCCCGCGACTCCCGCACGCGCCGCTCTTGGCGGAGCCCCGTCAGTGCAGTTTTGTCGCGGCTGTCAGACTATTTTTCTATTTAGTTTTCCGTTGTGTTGTGTTTTTATGCCCTTAGATCATATGCAAAATGCAACGCAACCCGTAGATGGTACGTCACATGTATGCCCAATATGCAGTAGAACATTTAGTAGTAGTAGAGGTTTGAATATTCACAAATCCAAATTGCACAAATGTTTAAGTCAGAATGCCCCCCCCTTGTACATAAATCCTGTCTCCCCAAATACAAACCGTACTCCTACTAATCCACCCACTATTCCCTTCCATCTGCATTTGAGCCACTTAAAAAACAATGTTAAGGTGGTAAAAAGAATTCCCCGTGGCGCCCGGATCTCCGTCGCTACTCATTTGGCTCAACTTATAACGAAATGTTTGGACAATAATAGCTATGCGGACTGGCAGAATTTGTTACTTTTCCCATTTAATACACTTCACGGCAAAGACGATAAATCGTCTAAGATTTCTCTTACCCAAAAAATAAAAAACAATTGTTCCAATTATTCACCGCCTTGCCTTACAGTTTTTAGTACAGGCAAAAATAGCAATCAAAATTATTTTAAAAACATAGTGGAATCTAAAGTTAGCGACGGAGACCTGAAGGGGGCCGCGCGGTTACTTTTTTCCAGTGACGTACTATCTCCAGATAATAGCGACACACTCTCGGCCTTACAAACTAAACACCCTCGAGCTCCTACAAACGCATACTTTTTGGACCCGCCTACGTCGCCCGATGTTTGTTTAAACATTCACGAGAAAGACACAGTGAATGCAATCTATTCATTTAAAACCGGTTCTGCAGCAGGTCTTGACGGACTTGCTCCCCAACACCTAAAAGACCTTACCTCTCACTGTGTGGGCGACGCAGGCAAACATTTAATCCTCGCTTTAACAAAATTAATAAACCTCATGCTGTCTGGCAATGTTAATCCCGAAATAGTTCCCGTTCTTTATGGAGCCAACCTAATTGCGCTCACTAAAAAAGACGGAGGTGTCAGACCCATTGCGGTCGGCTCTACATTTCGGCGATTAACTTCTAAAATTTCAGTTCGTCACATAGTTTCAAAATTGCAACCTCAGTTTGAACCAATTCAATTAGGTTTCGGTACTAAAGGTGGGTGCGAAGCGGCAGTCCATGCCCTGCGCACCTACCTTAATAACGATCAGTGTGAGGTTTTACTCAAAATTGACGTCAAAAATGCATTTAATTCGGTAAACAGGGACACCTTGCTCACAGAAATTAGGAATAATATTCCGGAAATTTATAATTACCTACTTAACTGTTATCATGAACCTTCTAAATTAATGTACAAAAGCAACGAATTATCTTCTGAAGTCGGCTGTCAGCAGGGTGATCCCCTCGGACCAGCCATTTTCAGTTTAGCCATTAACCCCATCATTCAAAATTTAAAGTCCAAATTTAACGTATGGTATCTTGATGATGGTTCCCTAGGAGGTGATGCAGTTACGGTACTTTCAGATCTCTCAGAAATTATAAATAAATTTAAGGCCATTGGTTTAGATCTAAACTTTAATAAATGCGAACTGTTCATAAACAACGCGATCCGATCCGATCTCTTCCAACATTTTCATTTACTTTGTCCAAATATCAAAATTGTCGATAAGCAAAACTTAAGCCTCCTAGGGTCACCAATCTTCGACGATGCCATTCCAGATTTAATCGCAAAAACTGTTTCAAAATTTCAAAATTCTGCAGACCGGCTGCTGGAAATCAGTGCTCACACTGCTATCACTATTCTAAAATTTTGCCTTTTTGTGCCAAAATTTACTTATTTGCTTCGTTGTTGTCCCTTTTGGAAACATCAAAATTCTCTGACCTTAATTGATTCCCTTATGAAAACTTCTTTGGAATCTATACTTAACTTACAATTCAATGGGCAATCTTGGACCCAGGCTTCCCTTCCTATCAGATATGGTGGGCTAGGTATCCGCAAAATTTCTAGTGTTGCTTTACCAGCGTTCCTATCATCTGTCCACAGCACGTCCACCCTCGTAGGTAAAATCCTAAAGGATTGTCCTTCAAACTACGAGACGACGGGTTTGGTCGATGCTAGGAATGCTTGGCTTATGGCTTGTCCGGGTGAAAATCCTCCCGCTTATCCAAATTTCCAACGGAGCTGGGATGACACACTATCCAAATTAACTTATTCTAATATTCTCAGTTCCAGTTCAGGCCCAGACCGCGCAAGGCTTTTGGCTGTGGCAAGAAAGGAATCCGGTGACTGGCTTCATGCTTATCCTTCCGTTAACACCGGAACCTTTCTTGAGCCTGAAACTCTGAGAATTGCAGTCGGGCTAAGACTGGGTGTTGCGCTGTGTTCACCACACCGTTGCCTCTGTGGCACCAATGTGGACGAAACGGGACACCATGGTCTTTCCTGTCAAAAGAGCGCCGGCCGTTTCTCCCGTCATGCCGCGCTCAATGACATAATCCGCCGGGCTCTTGCCTCTGCGAACGTGCCGGCCATTTTGGAGCCAAGCGGCATTGCCCGCGACGATGGCAAAAGGCCGGACGGTATGTCTCTGATTCCCTGGAGAATGGGTAGGGTTCTGGTTTGGGATGCGACCTGTGTCGATACAGTAGCACCCTCACATCTCCAGGGAACCACACAAAAAGCTGGTGCGGCGGCAGAAACGGCCGAAAATAGAAAAAATTCTAAGTATCAATCTCTCGGTCCGAATTATAATTTTGTTCCTGTCGGGTTTGAAACTTTGGGTCCATGGGGTCCCAGCGCTTACAAGCTTATTTCTGAGTTACAAAAGCGCTTAGTTGATGCAACTTGTGACCAAAGGGCTGGCAGCTTTCTCTCTCAAAGAATCAGCATCGCTATTCAGCGAGGCAACGCTGCCAGCCTTTTGGGCACTATGCCACGGGGGCCTTATTTAGATTTAATTTAGTTTTAAGTTGTAGTTTATTTAGTTTAAGCATAGATTTAATGTCATTGTAAATTGCTTTTATTATAAAACAAAGATAGAAGTGGCATGGTCTTGAACTTCTCGCCGCGCTAGTGACGTGTAAGATTGCGGATTGCGTTACGGGTCCCAACAGAATAAAACTCTCAATGCACCCGACCCAGCCGAACTTAAAAGCGCCATTCAATATTCTAATTTTCATCCACTCCAGCGCATTAGCGAAACTTAGAACAGCTTGCTTTACAGCGGACAAATTAAATAAAACAAGTGTTCCAACTTAGCCGGTGCTCCCCCAACTTTGTGCATAATGGGGGCCAGTCTATAAGCTGTGCACAAGAATTTGTTGGAGGGAGTTCGGGCGAGTTGGATATGACTCTGTACTTCGTTTTTATTAACCCCCGACGAAAAAGAGGGGTGTTGATGAAATAAAAACGGATCACTCACGTATGTAAGTCGAGTTTAGCCCGACATGTTTCGGATTAATTCGTAGTCCTTCCTCTGGGATCGCATGACTCAGCGGCAGCTGCTCTGCTCGCGCGACTACTAGGCGTAGCTGATAGCGGCACACAGCTACACGGTTTCATGTTAAAAGAGGGGTGTTATAAGTTTGGCCTCTGTATGTGTGTGTCTGTGTGTCTAGCTGTCTGTGGCTTCATAGCTCCCAAACAGATGGACCGATTTCGATGCGATTTTTTAATCGAACTTGACTAAAAAAAACCTGCCAAGTGCGAGTCGGACTCGCGCACGAGGGTTCCGTAGAAAGATTTAAACGCTTTTCTCCAGTATTTTAAGAAGTCCAGTGTTAGCAGAGCCCTGCTCCTAAGCAAAATGTACGCAGTGTGGGATCAACTTATATTGATCTACGAAATCTACAGCCAGACATAAAAAGTTATGATTTTGAGACTTTTCAGAGTGGCTGTGTTATAAGTTATAAGAGCTACCAACATATCAAAAGTTTCTAGGTCAACTGGAAGTACCCTTTAGGTTTTTGGATTTCGGAAATTTGTATGGAAATAGCTTTTGTAATGACTGTATCTTTTGATTGCTTTAACTTAGAAGGTTGATTTTTTCACAGCTTCAAGGGACCGCAAGCTTGAGTATTTAACATTAATTTCAGCATGCTACCTCTACGCGTTCTAGAGAAAAAGGGTCTTGACAGACAGACAGACAGACAGACGGAAAACAAAGTGATCCTATAAGGGTTCCGTTTTTTCCTTTTGAGGTACGGTACCCTAAAAATCGACAAACTTGACTCGTTTTTCAAATATTGAACTTTGATATGACTACCTATGTCGAGGGTTTTTTCAACTTTTTAATAAAAAATAATTTTTTTTTCAATAAAAAACTTGCCAAGATTGTCTCCTTTTCAATTCTCAAATACACGAAGTTTAAGTGATTTAAAGTCAAGAGTGGAAAGTAACGTGGGTTAATTATTATAATTGATTTTAGTGTCAATTTTACTGTCGTGCAAAAAGCCGTGATAGCCTAGTGGTTTGACTTATGGCCTCTCAAGCAGAGGGTCGTGTGTTCAACCCCGGCTTGCACCTGTATTTTTTGGAATTTACCTGTACAATCCTACGACGCAATTCAATGGTGTGTGTGAGGTTCCCAATGCGCACTGGGCCCGCGTGGATGCATGTACTTACTATATTTTTACACAATAAGCCAGTGTTCAGTTAAAAAATACAAACCATAAAATAATCCCCAAAAAGCCATGAGTTTTATGGCCTAGCAGAAATATGAAGTCGGTGTGGTGCTAGCGGAATATTCTTGGAATGAAGCACCGACTTCATATTTCTGCTAGGCCATAAAAAACTCATGGCTTTTTGGGGAATATTTTATGTTTTTTTTCTGAAGTTTTGTTCTTAACCAAAATTCCTGGTTTTTTAATTCCAATAGAATAAAATTGAATTCCACTCATTTCGTGACAATACACCTACAGCCAACAAAAAGTTTGATCTGCAAAAAAGTGAATTAAAAATGAAAATTACATCCCTAGTGCACGAGACCCAGTATTACGGTCTCTACTCTTAAAAGCTTTTCCCACAAATGCAATTATTAACCACTCCATCTTCCCTTAGTTCTTTTATTTAAAAGAGTAAACGCGATCACAACAGAATTGCAGTCTGCACTGTTACTTAACAACTGACCAGGTACAGTCAGCAACAATAGTTGCTTAGCAACCGAAGCGCTCACAATGATCTGCGCAAGCTCTTATGTCTATAACAATAGACATAAGAATAAATAATAACATAGCAGAACGGAATCTCTTTTGACCGAGTCCAAAACGCCGCCATTTATATACCTACTTCCCCCTTCACGTCGTTACACCCCTCTGTCGTCAAGGCGTGTTGCTAGGGTTGGTTGCTGTTAAATGTTACTTACGTCTAAAGATAATATCGCTAAAATATAAGTTTTTCTTTACTTTGGAACCATTATTTTTATTCTAGTTTTACAAAATATGAGATTTATAACCCATTACGAAGGTCTACATATTATAGGCACTTCTAAATAAGTAGTTATTATAAGTGCCATACAAAATGAAGCCATTTCAGGTGATTTAAGTAAGTATTACTTATCTACAAATATAAAATAAAATACATACAGGCTCACGTAAAACTATTACAACCGAATTATAAACAACCAAACGCGCGTGCGGCAACTCCGGCCGTGACAGTCTGACTGAGTAGTCTGTTTAACGAATACTCTAATATCTTGACCTTGAGCCCGTCCGGAGCGGGAGTTTCCGTTCTACTATGTTATTATTTATTCTTATGCAATAGAGCCGTGCTTAGATCATTGATAGATATTGCTGCTGACTGTCCAAGGACGATTGAACCAAGAGGACTGACAGTGTTACATACAAGTCGGTATATAATTATGGTTTCAGGCCCGCAACGAACCAGCTGTTCCAATGATGTTGTGGGTGTTTATGGGCGGCGGTAATCACTTACCATCAAGTGACCCACTGCTCGTTTGTCTTCCTCGTCGTATAAAAAAAACCACAAAGACAGAAAATAAACAAAACACTTTGTACTTAGTAGGAATTTATTTCATAATTCGACGGTCCCCGCGAATAACCGTGTAAAAGCTATTACACATTTTTTTGTTTATTGCATGATATCGTTCTATTATCTATAACGCACGTCCTAATTTTCTGCCTTGGAAAAATAATGATAAAAAACCTATTTTAAGTTAACTTCAATGTTTGTTCTACAGAAAACACAAATGCGGAATACGCAGGAAAAAAATACTAAACCACCGGTACACACATTTGAACTCTACTCTATTTTGAACAATAAGAACGCGTGTCATCATGCGGAGCATCCTACAGCTTGTGCAAACCATATTGCACATTTATTCGTGTAATTTTTTCTAACGTAAGTTTTCGTATTGTCTCATACAATATGCAAGCAAATCGAATTGCTCGTGTAATAGCCTATTAATGATCCCTTTATAAAGTTTTACATTAGTGTATTGATCTAATACCTAGTCGAGCTCTTATCGTTAAAACACGAATAACAGTGTAAAGTTCTTTGATATAAAATTTACAAATAAAATTTGACAAGAATAAAAAAATAATACGATTTTCTCACATTTTCTCGGAAACCCATATTAAGTATTTTTTATTTAGGGCATAAATACATTTGATTATTAATTTCCATTGTTTACTGTATACATTGTTTTAAATTTAATCTATCAGGTGAAGAACGATTCAACTTTTTTCGTAATTTATTTTTCCTCTAAAGTTGGTGTTTTGATAATACACGTTTATTCGCGGGGACCGTCGAATTAATTGTATTATTAAATTAAGCAACAGCTATCATCTCTTGCAACGGCATATCCTTTTTAAGGCGCGCTTGATTCCAGCGAAATAGTGTCTGACTTGTTCCTGAAAACAATAAGAAAAAGTTTGCATGAAATCAAGGACCATAAAACCAAGAGGACTGCTACGATGTCGCGTTCCTTTGAAATAATAAGCCTGCTGTATCTAATTTTACTACGGAGGGGTCGCTGTACCATTCATTTGGTACGACATTTAGACCTCTGGCTAACACAATCGCGCCATCTAAATTCGTTTTTTCTTTCAGTTCATAGATGGCGTTATTGTATTAGCCAGAGGTCTAAGTGTCATACAAAATTAATGGTTCATTATTTTACGACATTGTATAGCCATTGGCAGTCCTCTTGGTTTTATCGTCCTTGCATGAAATCAACGATACCTTTTTTTGCGTGTGGAAAATGATGCATGTCTCGTGTTCCGGGCAACAGGGGGGGTCTGAGGGGCTCTCCCACAGAGTGTGGGCATACCCATTAAAAATCACACGCGTTCCCTAATTGGCCATTGATACCTCGAAGGTTGCTAACCCGAAGTCCACAATCCGCCCCGGGCTGGGGCCCCCACTGCGCCTCAAGATGGTGGTAGGGCGCCGCGCCCCAATCCATACCTATAAAACCTTTTACCTTTCATCTTAGCTCTCTAGGTTGGCAACGCATCTGCGAACCCTCCGGGGTTGTGGGTGTCTATGGACAGTGGTGATCACTTACCATCAGGTGACCCACTTGCTCGTTTGCCTTCCTCGTCGTATAAAAAAAAACAGTACCGTGACTGACTGACATACAACGCACAGCCTATACCACTGGATCTATTGAAATTTGACAAACATAATTATACCTTGAGTAACCTAGAGGTGCATTAGGAAGGGATTTTTCGGAATTCCCACGGGATAGGGAATCCGTCGTTTCAATCAGTATGAAGCGACGGATCGAAACGACGGATCGTACGCATATGGGGCCCTTAAAATCGAGGGTGCATTATAATCACCTGCATCAAATTGAAGCACATGGCGACCAGAGCCATACCCAGCATGAGGTACATTGAGCACACGATGAAAGACGTTTCTATGCGCTTAGTGACAACCCGCTCGCCTGGCACGAAGTCGCCAAAGCCGATACTGACAAGAAATAAGTTTTGTTAAAAAAACCAACTGCGAGTCGGACTTGCCCACGAGGGTTCCGGTACAACAATTTTAACGCTTTTCCCCGGGGTTTTAAGTTGTCCAGTATTAGCAGGGCCTTGTGCCTAAGCAAAATGTGGGGTCATAAATTATATTGGTCTGTGACAGATACAGACAGACATAAAAAAAAAAGAGATTTTTCTGGGTGGTTGTGCTATAAGAGCTACCTTCATACCAAATTTCAAGTTTCTAGAACAACTTTAGGTTTTCGGGGTACGACAATTTGTACGGAAACAACCTTTTTAATGACTGTATCTTTTGATTGCGTTGACTTAGAAGTCTGATTTTTTTACAGCTTCAAGAGATCGCAGGTTTGAGTATTTGATATTAATTTCAGCATGCTACCTCCACGCGTTTCAGAGAAAAAGGGTATTGACAGACAGACAGACAGACGGACAAGAAAGTGATCCTATAAGGGTTCCATTTTTCCTTTTGGGGTGCGGAACCCTAAAATTATGTTAATGTAAGCACAGAAGAAGATGAGAATGATAGCTATTGCTCCTTGAGCCAGTTGAGTGTTCACCTGCTAAGTGAGATAAAGCAGAAGTAAGCCCCATCGAGCTGATCCCATTTCTCCCACATGCCAAATATCATGGATCCGAACATTATGTATCTGAAAACAAATATTAACATTACATTTTTTAAATCGAAAGACTCTTGCAGTGAACCACTTTTTGTATTAATTATGACTAAAATGAATAATTTTAGGCCAGTCATTCTGAACTTGAAGATACGTTTTACAGACTGTATTGTTTTGAAAGCTCCTCAGCGTGTATTGCTGTCATAAAACTTGCACTTTCACCTTACCCTTCGCCATTCAAGATGGTAAGTTTCATTAAAATCGGTTTACCCAATTTTGAAATACTGAGCTTTGAAATAACATTATCGGGAGTTTTAAACTTTTCTAAGTTGGTTAGGTTTATTATTATTTTGGTTCGGAACCCTATTTATCAATACCTATAAAACTGTAAGTACCGTGACTGACTGACTGACAGACAACGCACAGCCTAAACCACTGGACCTAGAGACTGGCAATTTGGCAAACACATATCTTGAGTATCCTAGATGCACTAAGAAGGGATTTTTTTAAAGTCCCACGGGAAAGGGAACTAGCCCATTTTGAAATATTTCACGGGTGCAAAGCCATTGGGTATAAGCTAATATCATACATATCTGAATATTATGATCTCCCCTTTCTCAAAGATGATATCTCGTCAGTCACGTACAAGACAGTCCTTACGAAACAAGATAAACAAGAGACACAGCAAAACTAATATCCAGCCAATTTTGTAGGTGACTAGCAACGCGGCGCAGGCGCGGGTAAGACAGCATATTCACTATTAGGGTTGCCAGATTTTTTTTTATCCTGTAAGGGACAAAGCTCATTTTGGCAAAAATATACGGGATTTTGAATTTTTCTCTTAATAGTTATATTTTAAAGAAGATGGTCGACATCGGAGGCATTCGGCTTTTATCGGACGTGCACTGTTCGTTCACCCACACCTCATGCTCTCGTGCGCACGCAGCGCAGCTAGCAGTCGGAGTCATGCGCGACGCGGTGCGTGTTTTAATCGAATAAGGTTGAAATACGGGACAGAGTCTGTCCCGGCGGGACGTTTACAATTATGCCTAAAATACGGGACGTCTGGAAATGCTATTCACTTTATACCTACAACAAATTACCTAACCAACTTAGTAAAGTTGAAAAACCCCCGACATTGTTAGAACCATCTCGATTAATCTAGCTTTCGATTAAAAAACACCGCATTGAAATCGGTCTATGCGTTAGGGAGTTAGATGCCACAAACAGATACACAGATACACAAGTCAAACTTATAACACCCTTCATCATCACCTCATCAACATGAGATGATGGTAGTCATCAGACTACTAGACGCAAAAACTTAAATATTTATAACATTTGAGGGTTGCCCTTGATTTCCCTGGGATCCCATCATCAGATCCTAACTTGGTGACAATGGGACCGACTAGAAAGTACAATAAAACTTCCTACAATAAAAGCGTTTTCCGAATCGGTCAAGCCTTCAAACAATCTGGGAACACACATTTTAAAAAATCCGACAAATTGAGAACCTTCTCCTTTTTTGAAGTCGGTTAAAATTACAACAATATTATGTTTTGAACCCCCGATGAAAAAGAGGGGTATTATAAGTTTGACCTGTGTATCTGTGTGTCTGTGTATCTGTGTATCTGTCTGTGGCATCGTAGCTCCCAAACGGATGGACCGATATCGATGCGGTTTTTTTTAAATCGAAAGCTAGTTTAATCGAGATGGTTCTTGGCTAAGGTTCATTAAAATCGGTTCACCCCTTTTTGAAATATATAACTTTGAAATGACGATGTCGGGGGTTTTTCAACTTTTCTGAGTTGGTTAGATTATAACCCCTGGATCGCACACAACATTTCTAACATTTAAAACCGAGCGGCTTTCCCCCAACGATAAGGCTCTCCTCTTCGTTCCCTGGTAGAAATCCAATAAGTCTTTCACGGTTGAATGAATCCGTTTTTATAATGGAATCGAGCGAGCTTACAGAAAGTTCAAATGGCTAGCCTGGGAAAGCACAGCATCGATTTAAAGAAGCTTCTGCATTGTTCTCTAAATGACTGTAAAAGGCGACTTAAGAAGTTGTTTTCATTGAGGATTTTGGTCTGTGGGTTAGGTTTTTTAAGTGGAGTCATTTGTTCGGTTGATAAAAGAGTTGTAATTGAAGATAAGAATGCTGATGTGTGATGGTGGTGGTTAACATTATATTTTGACGATCGCATTGTTATTTAAGAGCTGGAGCACATTGAGCCACTAGACGTGACCACAAGGTGCGGAGGCGTTTTTAACCAACTTCAAAAAAGGAGGAGGATCTACGTTCCACTGTGTGTATTTTTTTTATGTGTGTACATCGATTACTCCGCCAATTGTAAACCGATTTTCAAAATTCTTTTTTATTCGAAAGGGTATACTCCTGAGGTGGTCTCATTGTCACCAAGTCATGATCTGATGATGGGATCCCAGGGAAATCGAGGGCAACCCTCAAATTTTATAGGCACGTATTATGTGTTTCATATATTTTCTAAGGTTATTCAAGTATTTGCGTCTGGAGGTCATCATCTCATGGTGAGCTAATGATGGAAGGTACAACTCCTTAACGGTTAGGAGTTGGAGGATAACTATGAAAATGTTAAATCAACATACAATAAAATTGTATAATAAAAAATCTTTTAACAAAAAAGTAAAACCGCCTTTAAAATACCTTAGAAAAGACCATAAAATAATCCTCTAAAGCCATGAGTTTTATGGCCTAGCACTACGTAGCAGAAATAAGAAGTCGGTGCTTCATTCAAAGAATATTCCGCTCGCACCGCACGGCATTTTGATGATGACGGTAAGAAATATGATGGCAGTGACGATGACATCAATAATACTATCAATGAAGACCACACCATTGCCACTGATGATAACGATACACACCCAACCATGATAGCGACGCACACACTGATAGGCACCGTGATTGTTTGTGCATCAAACGTGACGTAACTGAAGTCGCTCAGGATGCTCTCGCTCCGGGGTTCGGACCACCCGCGCCTGCGGGGGGGCAGGCTGTGAGGGGGGAGGGGCATGGACACGCTGCGAAGGTAGTCTGGTCGCCTGAAAAAAAACAAACCCAAAATTAAACCAATAAGGTAAATAACAGTTTTATGTCCAATACAATAAGATTTACTCCTGTTGTTCCTGTGCTCGAGGCCGTCCGAACCTTCAATCTTAATCATCATCATGTCCGCCGAAAGACGTCCACTGCTGGACGGCGGCCTCCCCCGCGGCTCTCCACTCAGACCGGCCTTGTGCTTTCCGCATCCACCGCGGTCCCGCGATCTTTACCAGGTCGTCGCTCCATCTTGTTGGAGGCCTATCGACAGGTCGTCGCTCCATCTTGTTGGAGGCCTACCGACAGGTCGTCGCTCCATCTTGTTGGAGGCCTACCGACAGGTCGTCGCTCCATCTTGTTGGAGGCCTACCGACAGGTCGTCGCTCCATCTTGTTGGATGCCTACCGACAGCTGAATCTTAATACGAGTACGTAGCAATAAAGATGACAAGCATTACGCGAAAACGTTAAGTTAAGCACTGCAAAAATTTTAATCGAAATTGTGTTGTGTTAATGTTGAATAACCTAACCATAGAAACCTAATTTTTAAACTAAGTTCCTTTTTCCGACTGTACCTTTTGTTGTGTGGTACGTGTACTGTCACCCAACTTACACATCCATACCAATTTTCAAGTCGATGCCATTAATCGTTGAAGAGTTCCCACCTGTGGAGACGATCCTGGTCGCACCACCAAAATTTCACTAGCAAATTATTGTATTGTCACCAAACTTTTGTATGAGATGATATTGTGTAGTGTACAGAATGTCAATGGCTTAAAAGAGCACTTAAAATTTTGGCTACTTATGAGGCTTACAGTGAGCATGATTTTCGTGAATTTTTCGCTCTTTAAATTCGTCTTGGTTTCTCTTTCAATTCGCAATTCATAAATCACTTTCAAATAAAACTAAACATTAAAGTAAGATTTAGCAAAATCTAGACTATAAACAATACGAACAGGCGGATAAAGCTGAAAAGTTGAGTGCTGAAAACGGGTTTCATTTATAAAAGCAAAATTTTAATGGAATAGAACAATCTATCACTGAATTTGAGAAGTTTCAAAATGATTATTATCTTTGAAGCTTAAGAAATAATGTTAAATGTGCTTTAAAGGATTAGACTGTGAATTCAAAGTTGAAGTCAAACTTAAATGTTTTGATTTGATATTTCAAGCCCCTATTGTGAGACCAAGTTCATGAACCTAAATATAAATGAAATAAGAGCAAAGTCAAAGTCAGCGGAGTTCAATCAATTTGTTAAAATAATATTTTGTAAAGCCGAGTACAGTAGGCCGAGCACGAAGTTTACGAATCCTGCGTAACGTTACGTTCCTAAATTTTTGTTCCAAATACGCTCACGGGCGGGCGCTGTTCCAATTAAACGTCGTTAATTATTTTTTGATAACGTGTACTACTCGATTACGTTACGCAGGGGGGCTAGCACGCGTGTCATTTTGTCACTTGTCGCTCAATGCGTCCTTCACTAATTCCATCACTATGAAAGGGACGCACTGCGCGACAAGCGACAAAATGGCGCGCCGTGCTACATGTGCAGGTTTCGGATATTCGTATCGTACTCGGGCCTTCTACTGCCCACTCGTAGCGAGATGTAACTGCAAATGTAGTAACTCGTAACATGTCCAACCTCTTTAGCGCGAAACATGGCTGTTTGCGTTTCAAACTAAATTCAAAATTCCAAATTACCGATTGGCTTTTGTTTTTTTCTGTAACTTGAAAGTTATTGGGCTAGACGTAAGCAGTTATTTAGATTATCATTTCGATGCTTTGGAAATGGGCTTGAAAAGCGTTGGGAATACGTCAGCGTATACATATAGTGTAGTGGTGACCGTGATAGTGTAGTAGGTGTCTAAATGTGTGACAGGTGTTTATTCTATTGTATACCAGAGTGGTAGCAATCTACGAGGGCTGTTTGATAAGTACCCGTTTTCTAAATATATTAATATCACTGGCCGCAAATAAGTATACCAACTTTTTAAGCGATTTTACAGAGGCGGGAAAATTAAAATTTAAAATGCCATTCTTTTGTTTTTTTTCTCATTTGACAACGATTCAGGGAAGGCGTGAACTTAAAATTGTTAAAATGGAGAAAGAACAGTATCGGTCTGTAATTAGATTCTTATTTTTGGAAGGAAAAACATGTGATGAAATAAAAGTAAGAATGCAAGCGGTTTACCATGAACGTGCTCCTTCTACGACAACCTTCAGATATTGGTATATCGAGTTTAAGCGGAGGAGAACAACCGTCTTTGATGAAGATCGCCCAGGCCGGCCAGTTGAGGTGACTACAGACGATATGGTTAAGAAAATTTAAAATATCGTTTTAGCCGACCGCCGAATTAAACTTCGAGAAATCGTTGATGCTATAAACGTTTCAATCAAGAGGGTACAACACATATTGGAAGAAAAATTGGGTATGAAGAAAGTATCGGCGAGGTGGGTGCCGCGTTTACTCACGGAGGAGCAAAAACGGAACCGACTGACTACTTCGGAGCAGTGTTTGGCCGTGTTCAAACGTAACCCGAAGGAGTATCTGCGTCGTTTCGTGACCGTGGACGAAACGTGGGTCCACCACTACACCCCGGAAATAAAAGAGCAGTCGAAGCAGTAGATTTTACCCGATGAACCTGCTCCAAAGAAAGCAAAAACCGTCCCATCGGCTGGAAAGGTCATGGCGACCGTTTTTTGGGATTCGCAGGGTATTATACATATTGACTATTTAGAAAAGGGAAAAACAATAACAGGGCAGTACTATGCCAATTTATTGGATGGGTTTGATGTCGTGTTGAAGGACAAACGACCCCATTTAAAAAAGAAAAAGTACTGTTTTACCACGACACCGCCCCGGCTCATTCGTCCAGAGTGGTGACAGCTAAATGAGCACAGTTACGCTACGAACTATTGTCTCACCCCCCGTATTCTCCAGATTTGGCCCCATGCGATTTCTTTTTGTTTCCCAACCTAAAAAAATGGCTCGATGGCAAGCGATTTGGATCAAATGACGAAGTCATTGCCACTACAGAGGCCTATTTTAATGACTTTCCAAAATCATACTTTTAGGATGGTTTATTGAAGCTTGAGTATAGGTGGAACAAATGTATAGAGTTAAAAGGTGACTACGTAGAAAAATAAATGCATGTATGCAATTTTTTTTTTCCATAAACGGGTACTTATCAAACAACCCTCGTACAGGGTGGTACTTCAAGAGAGCCGTAAAACAAAGACGATATGTTCTCAATCGGGTGTATTGCCGAACTGACAGTTCGGACACAAATATGACAGCGTTATCTCGCTTTTTTTTTAATCCACCATTATTCCTGTAGGTACATAACAAATCCGTGTTGCAATGATTGCATCAAAACTGCGGACGAGCAAATTTGTTTTTAGTTTCTCTTTGAAACACTAAACAATAATACATTTAAGCTAATCTTTCACCAGTGAACAACTAGAGAATAATCTCAATTTCCCGCTGAATATCACGTCTTTCAAAACCTCTAGCCTTCCCCGTAGAATATCTATTTTATTTTACAAGGAAACAATATTGTTCTTTTGACCTAAAACAATACTGCACCTAAAACAACCGTTCAACATGCTACCAGTTACACTACTGCGGTTAGTGCTTTGACAATGGCCTCGTAGGGACTGCCGAAACGCTTCAGCGTTTAGTGCAGTGGTGGTGGTGATAGTTGGGTCTGTATGGCATGTGTTGATTCGTGTAGCAGTGGAGGCGGAAGTGTTGCATGGAAACATGCATTTGTTATTTTTCACGTGTGATCGCGGGTGAGCAAAGCGATTGTTTTTAGTTCATAAATAGAGTCTGTCAAGCGAGTCGTGTCCCTGGAAAACGGCGGCAAGTTCAAAAATCTTTGAGGTGTCAACACTGAAAGAACGCCGAATTAATGTTTTTGACACTTGAATTTTAAGAGACCTGTTACTATACGTTTTTCAATTGTAATTTAGATTGTACAGTCGACTACAAACAGATGTATCCACTTTTTCACATCATTGCTTTATAATAAGATCTAAAAGTGGATACATCTCTTTGTATAAGTATGCAAAATACCGACATAATTTACCTACATCCTCGACTTCGTCCGCATGTTATTTAGTTGTATTATAACTCAGTATACATGCACTTTGTCAGTAGAAGAAGCCGCAAATTATTTTTTTCTATGGGCAGTCACACCTTCAATTTTTAAATTTTCTGGCTTTTACTACTGACAAAGCCAAAGTATAAGTAAAATAAAGTACATTTTGATTTAAGTATTTATTAGTCTGAATCAGAATCTAGAAATTCAATGTCTTCATAAGAGAAATCACTGTCAGTGTCATCATTACGTAGAGAAATAATAAAGGGTTCCAATTCCGTTTCTGTTATCCTGCCCCTAGTTTTATATTGGTTTTCTACATTAATAGTGTGATCTGTGCATTTTTTCCAATCATTGGCTGTCACACTATTAAAACATTCTTTAATAAGGTTTACCATTTCTTTGCCTGGAACCCCTAAGTTTTTGCTTGCTACCTTTCGTTTAGCCAAACTCCATATAAGTTCAATTGCGTTCAAGTCACAGTGATACGGCGGAAGTCTCAAAACTTCATGGCCATGCTCCTTCAATAATTCTTCAGCTTCATACATTGGAGTTGGTTTATTTTCATTGACAAGGCACATGAGCTCTTCTTTTGTAAAATATGATTCATAATGGATTCCATTTTCAGTAAGCTATTTTTGAATTGATTGTCCTTTAAATTGTTCATATTTGGTGGCTTATTTATTTGCGTTACATGGTAATTAGCGTTATCCATAACAATAACACTGGGTTGTGTTAAGTTGGGTATTAATTTTTCTTGTACCCATTTCGTAAAGTTTTTACTATTCATATCATTATGGTAATCAGCCATTTTTGACTTAGCACTGACCACTAATAAAGCATTGGGAACAAAACCCTGTTCAGATCCAGCATGAACAACAATATGCCTTTGGCCGGAAGATATTTTTTCAATTACTCCGCTTGTGGACGGTCCTTGCCATGACTTTGTTACTTTATAGTTTTGATGAACATAGGTTTCATCCATGTAAACTATCAATTTACCTTGTTTTCGCTTTTCATCAATTGTTCTGAGATACCTATGTCGCCATGCAGCTAGTTCAAACTTTTCAAGTAAGATTGATCTTTCATTTTTATTCTTTTTATATTCAAATCCATTCTTGAGCAATATTTGTCTCAATGTTTCATGAGAACCAGAAAATCCAATAGATTCTTTTAAATCAGCAAGTAAGTTTCGCAGAGTTGGAACTTGCTTCTTTACACAATAAAAATCATTGATTTTATTGCGTATTGCTGATAAATTAAAATTATCAACATTAGCAACAGTTGGCTGTCGCGGACGCTTTTTACCCGGTCTGTTCCATTCTCTTTGGTTAATAGTACCTTTTTTTTTATTCTTCGCAATGTTTTAACACTTACATCTGAAAGTTCAAATTATTAGCACAAAACATACAAATATGACTTAACTAAATATTACTTATGTAGAGAATGCAGGTAAAAAGAACTGTACTAACCTGTCATAGCAGAGATCTCAGTCAGATATTCTGTTTCAGATTGTTTTTTTGTACTGTTTTCTAAAGCTATGATTTGATTAACCAAATTGTCAATTGTGCTTTTTATTACTTCATCATCCAAGGCGGCTGAAAAAAACTTGTAATACGTATGTTATTTAAAAGGCAGAAAAGCTGTAACAGTTTCAGTTTAACTGGGAAAAACATCGTAAAGGTCCAATTTAATATGATAATTGGACGAAAATTATCACAATGTTTTAGTCGACCTACGTGATGTTGCGACGATTTCATCCAAAAGTCGTAGTTTTTCCTTTATAACGTTGTCCGATTCAATCTTTGTTTGATTATATTTATTAATCATACTAAACAGCATGCTTCTCACACGACTTTTTATAGGTTTCGACATTGTGAACTCAAAATATCCAACAAATTCGTAACGAAGTGAGGTTAAAAAAGAAGCAGGTGACAATCCGTTTGACACGTGTTTGACAGATAATAATGTTGCCATCATAAGAAATCTGCAAAACCGTCTTGGACACGACTCGCTTGACAGACTCTATGGACCTCCGTAAAGTAATGCCTGATTCAATAAATGATATTTAACAATAGACTATTAATTATAATTATAGAATTTATCGGGAAAACCGTACAAAAAATGAGAGAAAAAATTTATTGAATCAGGCGTTGCTTTGGCGAAATTTTACATTATTGTGATAAGGGTTTGCGGCTATCGGTTTTAGAACAATTGGAAATAATTAGGTACAACAACATGGGGTCTATTATTAATGAACAAGTTAATTTGGTATCTTCGCCTTTGTTACGACTTGGTTCTAATTTTAATAATGTGTCATAGTAATAATGAGAACATGACTTCTCTTTTTACCGTACTCGGTTAAAAATAACGGGGTACCTGGCGTAGATTAAAAATAAAAATAAAAATGGTAGTTTGGAATTCATTTCTTAAAAAAGGGTAGTTTAGGACTTACATAAAAGGGTAGTTTGGAATTTATAAAATATTAGTGGGTACGTTGGTTTTGTCATTAACTAAGTTGAGTACATGGTTTACATATGTCAGTAGTGGAAGTGGTGGCATGTTGAGCGGTTGTTGTTGTGCTTCGTAAATGGCCTCGTGGAGAGTGCCGAAACGCGTCAGCGTTTAGTATAGTGGTGGTGGTGATAGTTGGGTCTGTGTGGCATGTGTTGATTCGTGTAGCAGTGGAGGTGGAGGTGTTGCATGGAAACATACATTTGCCGCACAGATATAACTATTTGTCATTAGTGGTCGCGGGTGAGCAAAGTAATTGTTTTTTAGTTCATGAGAGAAAAACACAAAAAGATATTCCACTAAATTTTTTAACAATTTTAAGATATTTAAGTAATGATACTAGCACAATTTCCAAGTAAAAGCCTCCTCGTAAGCCTATTGTGCTAATATTTAATTAAGTGAGTCCCAACTAAGATTAGACCATCCCAAATGTTAATTTTGCTGGGTTAAACCACAAAGCACTTATGGCAGGAGATGGCTTCGCGCCCTATTTCACCAACTTTACAATTGTCAGTTTTCAATGACAATTCGGTGTCAACTGTTGACTTGAAGAGCTATTGTTTTAGCGTGCTTCATATTGTGCCGTGTGGTGCCGGCGTAGAATTGCACCACCCCAACTCTTTCCGTGGGTGTCGTAAGAGGCGACTAAAGAACACACACCGGGGGGCGGGCAGCAGCGCCTCCTGCAGAACAACTCCGCCACCGAACTGCGATCCCCAACCCGCATGCCCAGCGTGGGGATTATGGGCATTAACCCTCGATGATTATTAAAGCCAAAACAAAATGGCCCCCAGTTCCCGGCCGCCTCGCTATTCCTGGTCATGGTAGCGGCCATGGTAACGGCGGGGCAGGGGGTGCTAAGAATCCTCGGGCTACCATTCATTGCTACGCAAACTGACCCTTGCTACGTTTAACGAACGCACTCTGAGGCTTGACCATCATCTGGCGCAGTTGGAAGTGGAGTTAGAGAAAATTAAATGGCATGTTCTGGGGTTGTGTGAAGTCCGTAGAGAGAGGGAGGACACCATAACCCTAGACTCAGGCCATCTTCTCTACTTTCGCGAGGGTGATAAAACATCCCAGGGAGGCGTAGGTTTCCTCGTCAATAGGGCCCTCTCTAGCAACGTTCAAGAAGTCTCCAGTGTGTCGACCAGGGTAGCGTACCTGATCCTCCGGCTATCCAAGCGGTATAGAATGAAGGTCATTCAGGTTTACGCACCGACCTCAGCACACTCGGATGATGAAGTGGAGGATATGTACGAGGACATATCCAAAGCCTTGCGTAACACCACTAAGGCTCACTTCAACGTTGTTATGGGGGACTTTAACGGCAAGGTGGGACTCCAGATGGGCAGCGAATCCCAAATAGGCCCGCATGGTTATGGAGTGAGGAACCACAGGGGGCAAATGCTAGTCAACTTTTTTGAGAAAGAGGGCCTGTTCTTGATGAACTCCTTCTTTAAGAGACAGCCGCAAAGAAAGGAGACATGGCAAAGCCCCGACACTGTGACTAAAAATGAGATCGACTTCATCATGACAGATAGTAAGCACATATTCAGAGACGTCTCAGTGATCAACAGGTTCAATACCGGATCAGATCATCGACTGCTCCGAGGCTGAATATCAACCTAAAGCTTGAAAGAAACCGTCTGATGAAGTCCACGCTCCGACCTAACCCAATCCAAATCATGGCGGGCACCGAGAAGTTCCAGCAGCTTCTCGGGGAAAGCTTTGCTACCTTGGAACCCACTGATGACGTTGACGAGACCCTAGATAATCTGGTCAAAACTTTAAGGGACGAGGGCATCAAATTCTGCCAAAAGCAGCGAACTGGTAGGAAGTCCAAACTCTCTGATGAGACTCTCGGGCTGATGGCGAAAAGATGAGAAACCACCCAAGTAACTTCGTCAGAGAGGGCAGACCTAAACAAATTCGCGCGAAGATGGTACGGCGCGACCTTCGGAGCTCCAACGCTCGCCTCATTGAAGAGGCGATAGAGCAAAACCGAGGGTCCAAAGTATTCACTCAGCAGCTTGGAAGGAGCCATCTTACGAAGCTTAAAACGCACGACGGGAGGACCGTATTGTCGAAGCCGGAAGTCTCCGCCGAGATAGAAGATTTCTACGGCCGTTTGTACGCTGCACATGCTTGTCGTGTCCAACGAGACGACCATGATTCCAGAGCCACCCTGACACGCCACTATACCGACGAACTGCCAGACATCAGTCAAGAGGAGATCGTGCTAGCTTTGAGGCAGCTTAAAAATGGAAAAGCCCCCGGTGAGGACGGAATTACTTGAGAGCTCCTGAAAGCTGGAGGAGCCCCTATTATATAGGAGCTGAAGAACCTCTTCAACACCGTCCTTCACAGTGGGGGAACTCCAAAGGCGTGGAGCGAGAGTTTGGTGGTACTCTTTTTTAAGAAGGGAGATAAAACCCTTCTTAAAAACTATAGACCCATCACACTCCTGAGCCACGTCTATAAGCTCTTCTCTCGAGTGATCACGAATCGTCTCGCCAGGAGACTCAACGAGTTTCAGCCACCGGAACAGGCTGGATTCCGCTTAGGATATGGCACCATAGACCACATTCACACAGTGAGGCAGATTATACAGAAGTCTGAAGAGTATAATCAGCCCCTGTGTCTCGCTTTTGTGGACTATGAGAAGGCCTTTGACTCCGTTGAAACCTGGCCTGTTCTGGAATCCTTACAGCGCTGCCAAGTGGACTATCGCTATATCGAGGTGCTGAGATGTCTCTACGAGGCCGCCACAATGAGTGTCCAAGTACAGGGCCAGCAGTCTAAACCCATCCAATTGCGCAGAGGAGTAAGACGGGATGTCATATCTCCGAAACTGTTCACAAGCGCGTTGGAAGATATGTTTAAGACGCTGGACTGGAAAGGTAAGGGCATTAATGTAAACGGCGACTACATCTCACACCTGCGATTCGCTGATGACATAGTCCTAATGGCGGAATCGCTAGAGGAGCTAAACCGGATGCTGGACGACCTAGCCTCGGCCTCGCGATGCATCGGTCTTGGCATGAATTTGGATAAAACCAAAGTCATGATCAATGGCCACATTGATCCGAGACCGGTCGTCGTGCATGGCCACCTTCTCGAAATTGTTTCTGAGTACACGTACCTTGGTCAGATTCTGCAGTTGGGCAGGAACAATTTTGAGAAGTAGGCCAGGAGGAGGATTCAGCTAAGCTGGGCAGCGTTTGGAAAACTACGTCGGGTCTTGTCGTCATCCATACCGCAATGCTTGAAAACTAAAGTTTTCAACCAGTGCGTCCTACCTGTTATGACCTACGGAGCTGAGATGTGGACACTCACGGTAGGGCTGGTGCACCTATGCAGCTATGGAAAGAGCTATGCTCGGAGTTTCTCTGAAGGATAGGATTCGTAACGAATACATCCGACAGAGAACCTAAGTTATCGACATAGCTCAAAGAATTAGCAAGCTGAAGTGGCAGTGGGCCGGCCATATCTCTCGAAGAACCGACCACCGTTGGGGTAAACGTGTACTTTAGTGGAGACCGCGACTCGGTAAATGTAGTGTAGGAAGCCCTCCGGCCAGGTGGGATGACGATCTGCGAAAGACTGCAGGCAGATGCTGGATGCGGCAAGCTGAAGACAGGGCGCTGTGGCGCTCATTGGATGAGGCCTATGTCCAGCAGTGGACTAGAATAGGCTGATGATGATGATGATGATATTGTCACAGAAATGTAGTTCGAATTGTCATATAAAACTGACAACTGTAAAGTTGGTGAAATAGGGGCCAGAGGGTCGAGCACGACTTTACGAATGCTGCGTAACGTTACGGTTATCGTATCGAGTTCGAGAAACCGCATACTAAATTTTAGTTCCAAACACGCTCACGGGCGGACGCTGTTCCAAACGTCATACAAACTCGACAACGTTTACTATTCGATTTTACGTGACGCAGGTTTCGAAAAGTCGTGCTCGACCATCTGTGCCCTAAGCACGGCTTGTTGAATCCTGCGTCACGTAAAATCGAATAGTAACTATAACGAGTTTGTATGACGTTTGGAACAGCGCCCGCCTGTGAGCGTATTTGGAACTAAAATTTAGTATGAGATTTCTCGATCTCAATACGATAACCGTAACGTAACGCAGGATTCGACAAGTCGTGCTTAGGGCACTGGAGGGCGATTGCGTAACTATTTTGACATTTGTCATCGAATTGAGATGATAGTTTTTGTATGATTGTGACAGCTAGCTGTTTCCGATACCAATAGGGTAGTGTGTGTAGGGTACTCACATCACAAAGTACAATATTTTTAAATCTATTGTACAGCCAGCAGCATTAGTTGCTAAGCAACCGACGCGTTCACAATGATCTAAGCACGGCTCTATTGTTATAGATATAAGAGCTTGTGCAGATCTTTGTGACCGCGTCGGTTGCTTAGCTACTTTGCTGCTGACTGTACATAATTTTGACAGTCGAATTAGATCTGGTTGAGGCAACTCTCATCATGAGTGCTTTGTGTGTTAAACAGTTACTAAAGAAGCTTAAGTTTTGGGAGCACGCCGACAGCATTAAAGTTAAATTCAATTAGTTTTATTTAGCTTAGTGTTAATTTAATCTTCTAAATAAGCAAGTCTTTAGAACACAAGAGCTGGCTTTGTAGGTGTCTATGGGCAGCGATAATTGCTTACCATTACGTGGCCCACTTGCACGTTTTCCGCCCTTGTCATATAAAAAGATGGCAACCAGAAACTGACCGTAATGCCACTTTTAACACAGTCAAAGCCGTGGTAGCCTAGTAGTTTGATCTATGGCCTCTTAAGCAGAAGGTCGTGGATTCGATTCCCGGCTCGCACCTCCGAGTTTATCGGAACTTATGTGCGAAATTACATTTTGTAATTTATGACGAGCTTTTCGGTGAAGGAAAACTTCGTGACGACACCTGCACACTCCTGCGAAGCAATTCCATAGTGTGTGTGAAGTGCCCAATCTGCATTGGGCCCACGTGGGAAGTATACTGGGTTTGTTTTAATGAATCGTCAAAACTTCAGCCAGGGATTGAGCAAGTCTAAGTTTTTTTTTGATAACCTCACCAACAAAGTTGAAAAACCCTCGACATTGTAATTTAAAAGTTTAGTATTTCAAAAATGGGTCGACCGATTTTAATGGAACTTAGCTAAGAACCATTCCAATTAAACTAGCTTTCGATTATTAAAAACCGCATCGAAATCGGTAAATCCGTTTGGGAGCTATCATACCACAGACAGATACACAGATACACAGGTCAGGTCAAACTTATAACACCCCTCTTTTTGGGTTGGGGGTTAAAAAATAGATCATAATAAAACATTCTCCCGTTAAAATATTGGATTATCAACCAGCAGAGGCAATATGTGTGGGAATTTTTTTTTTCAAGGAAAAATCTTTACAGGGTGTTCATTTAGGCTTACTCAACCCCTGGCTGAAGTCTTGACAGTAAAAGGAACCCTGTATAGGCCAAGCCTTCTCACTCTCAGAGGAGGCCTGCTCTCAGCAGTGGAAAGTAAAACAATTCTGCTGATGATGATGACACCCTCAAACTTTGAAATAGTGGGTGTGATGACCTATCAACAAATTAGCATAGGGTTTTAACAAAAGGCCGCTCACAATCGAAACTAAACTTGAGTAGTCTCAAGCTACCCTGAAGGGTTCGACCTAATCGCCTAAGGACCCCTAATGGACAATTTAAACCACTTTAGCGTGACAATGGGATCCGCTAAATGACATAACGTGGGCCTTTATATGGCGAGTTAAGTGAGATTTTCGTAGCCTCATTTAGAAATAGAAATAGAAAAATATTTATTGAAAGTACATAATTGACAAGTGTAGCGTGGGGGTGCTCAAATGGCGAGAACAAATCAAACGAAGCACAAGTCTGAAGGTGCGATTGATAATGTATTCTTCAACCAGAGTACAACACACACAATATACCTACTATACAATATCGAATCAGTTTAGTTACAGTACAATACAGAGACATCAAAATCGGTTAGTCAGTTTTAGCAGTTACACAAGATCCAATACGAAAAGATCGCGTCCCCGTAGACAATAATTTTCCTCTAAAGTGTGCGGGGGATGGGGGAAATCACTTTATGGTATAGCGCGCGGAGGGACCGCGCAACGTATCCGTCGTCTAAGCAGTCGCCAGCCGAGCCAATAGATGGCGCTACACAAGTATAATAAAAAACAATTAAAAGAAGTGAACAAAGACGTTGAACAGGACCCCTCTCAGCATTGTGCCGCGGCTGGGGCCACGGCGCTGGTTTTTAGAGGGACCCCGAGCAGTGTAACACATGACGGTGAAAAGGGAAGAGGTAAGTAATTTAAAGAATAAACAATAAAGGCAATATGTAGACAAAAGACAGTTATACAAGAGAAAAGTAAAATTGTAAAACAGATATTTAAAGAACTAAGTAACTTGTGTTTAGAAAAAATTACTTTGCCAAGTTTCTTGCGGCGCATTCTTCTTGGCAATCATGGTCTTTCCGAAAGCGCTGGTAGACTCAAAAAAATTACGTGTAAAACAGCATTCAACTGCCTGTTTGCGGAATAAAATTTTGAATTTGAGTTTGAACTTAAAGCAGAGCTCAGACCTGCAAGAAAAATCGTGGAAGTTGCCATATATTGCTGCGTTCGATCGTCCGCTCCAGACTCGTTCGCTTTATGGACTAGCATTGTATTGCAACTTGCATTTTTTCTTGCAGCTTTTGACTTATTAAAGGTGAAATTTACCTTTGAAACCGAGGGTGTGGAGGATATGGAGGTCGGTACTCTGGTGTCTCATCTGACTCCCATCCTGGAGTCCTAGGTCTCCTTCTCCAGTGCTCAGGACACTCTATGCTCTCAGCGTCACTGAGCTCCAACTGAAATAAGAATAGGGTATAAACTCCTTCCCCAAACGTAGTATCGCCTTGATATGAACTAATAGTTATTTGTTATACAAGGGTGCAAAGTTGTATTTTACCCGCGAGTGAATTGAAACACGAGCAAGCGAAAGGATTCTATAATTGAACCACCAGCGAAGCGAGTGGTTCTAAAATAGAATCCTGACCGTAGCGAGTGTTTCGACACACGAGAAGTAAAATACATTTGCACCCGTGTGTAACACAAAACTTTTCACCTCACTGTGGCGAGGAAAGCGCAACATGCAAAAAAACAGCTCATAAAAATAAATCTTCACCACTGGAATCCCAATTTTTTTTACGATTTATAACAGAAAACTCTGAAAGTTGTGTATTTTTACTTGAGTCGAAGTAGGTGAGAATTTTTTTGTTGACAATGTTGACATTTCTGACGAAGCGTTTTGAAATTGCATCGACTCAACTTGTGCGCTCAGAATGATATGCAACATCATTATAAAAAAACAAATGCTTCTTATAGAATTTTAAGGACCATTAAATAAAGCTAAATTCGGTTTTGTATTAAATTCTCAAACCATTTGTCATTTATTTTACGATAATTAATATCGAACGAACCATTATTAAGAGCGTTTTACGTTTTGTTATCTTTCAAAAGCTACTTGAACACGCTCCACTTCAAGGACAAATTACTTTCCCCACTAGTGGATAAAATGCGATTTTACCCGCTTGTTCTAAATCATAAAAGACGGCTTTCCGAGGTTGTGAGGGGAAAAAACAATTACTTTGCTCAAATGGCAAATGTATGTTTGCATGCAACACCTCCCTCTGCTACAGGAATCAACACATGCCACACAGACCCAACTATCACCACCACCACTAAACTAAACGCTGGCGCGTTTCGGCACTCTCCACGAGGCCATTGACGAAGCACAACAACGACCGTTCAACATGCCACCATTTTCACTACTAACCGCTAATACTAAGTATTGTGGCCGCGGGTGAGCAAGTAATTTTTTTTAGTTCACAAATATGGACCTCCGCAAAGTAACGCCTGATTCAATAAATTATCGCCTTAATAGTAACAGATAACATAACCAACTTAGAAAAGTTGAAAAACCCCCCGACATTGTCATTTCAAACTGCAGTATTATAAAAACGGGAAACCCGATTTTAATGAAACTTAGCTAAGAACGATCTCGATTAAGCTAGCTTTCTTTGACCCTAGAGACTATACATCTCTAAGCCATTCAGATTAAGTATTATATTATAGTATTAATTCTGGGACCCTATACATCCCTTTGTAATTTAAATTTTCACAGATATTTGACCTGGAGACCCTATACATCTCCTGCTCAACTAAAACGTGCCAGTAAAGTAGTGTTCTGGTTTTGCTGTTTTAATAATTACTTTTTACACTTGTTTCTAAAATGCGGTATTTTTTTTCTCTCTTAATCTTTTAATGACAGAGTGAGGTTTCTTTGTGTAGTTTGTCTGTGGTTGCGTATTGTAAGAGCGAATGTAACTTGTTTTTAGAAAAAATGACTTTGTGCCAAGTTTTTTGCGGCGCATTCTTCTTGGCAATCATGGTCTTTCCGAAAGCGCTGGTAGACTCAAAAAAAAAGACGTGTAAAAGAGCATTCAACTGCCTATTTGCTGAATAAAATTTTGAATTTTGAATTTTGAATATTTCGATTTAAAAAACCGCACTCAAATCGGTTCAACCGTTTAGGGGCTAAGGTGCCACAGACAGACACATAGCAGTCAATCTTATAACATCCCTCTTTTTGAAAATTAAAATTAAAAAAATAAATTAAAATTATTTATTGAGGTAACAAAAAGTACAGTGTTAACAATGTGTTTGGTACCACTTTTTAAGTATTAGAATACTGTGCTAAAAGGTACCTTTCTTCTATGAGTGGTAATTACAACTTGTACTGATTAATAATCAAGTTACATTTGAAAATACGTCCTGAAAATAGATATATTTCACAGGCCAATAGTGCCAGTGGCTGATATCGATATATATTATTCATGCCCGGGGCGACAAATTGCGGACTACAATATCAACGGTATTCTGATTCAACCTCGTATCTAAGTTTTGACGAAATTGAAATAACCACTCTACACCGCGAACCTAAGGTGGTTATTCCAATTTCGTCAAAGTTTATATACGAGGTTTAGTCAGAGTAACGTCGATATCCAATTCGCTTGTTCACAATTTTTCACAATTTGTTCTGATCCGGGTCACTGTTTGTTTTCTGGAATTCAGTTTAAGTTTCCATCCGTCTCGTTAGCTGTAAATTTAAACAAAAAAACTGGCCAAGTGCGAGCCGGAGTCGCGCACCGAGTGTTCTCTACAAATTTGTGGTCTGTTGTCTATTTTTTGTGATGAGAGAGCCATACTGTAGTTATTTGCTGCCTTACGAATAGGCCGGCTCGTCCTAGGAAGTACCACGCTCTCGCAGAAAATCGGCGTGAAGCAACAGCACCCCTGTTGCGTTTCGTTCGGTCAGAGAGAGAGCCGGAGGCCCGATCCCCCATCCCTTTTCCTCCTTAAAGCGGCCGGTAACGGACTAGTGACTCTTGGGGTTGCTGGTTCTCATGGGTGGCGGTGATCGCTTACCATCAGGTGATTCGATTGCTCGTTTGTCTCCCTCTTTCAATAAAAAAAAACGGGAATCACGTCTCGAAGATTTTCCCCGCTTTTCCCGAGTGTTCAAGTTGTCTCAGAGAAAGGGCTACGAATTAGTCGGAAGCATATCGGGTTGAGCTCGACTTATATACAGTCAGCAGCAACAGTTGCTAAGCAACCGACGCGTTCACAATGATCTGATCACAGCTCTATTGTTATAGACAAAAGAGCTTGTGCAGATCATTGTGACCGCTTCGGCTGCTTAGCTACTTCTGCTGCTGACTGTACTCGAATGATTCGTTTATTTCACTACTAGCTATGCACCGCGACTATGCCCCCGTGAAATAAATATTTAAAAAACCGGCCAAGAGCGAGTCGGACTCGCGCACGAGGGTTCCGTAGAAAGATTTTAACGCTTTTCCCCAGTGTTTTAAGAAGTCCGGCGTCAGAAGAGCCCTGCTACTAAGCAAAATGTACGCAGTGTGGGGTCAACTTATATTGGTCTGTGAAGTCTACAGACAGACATAAAAAATTAAGATTTTGAGACTTTTGGGGTGGTTGTGCTATAAGAGCTACCATCATACCAAATTTCAAGTTTCTAGGACAACTGGAAGTACCCTGTAGGTTTCCGATTTCGGCAATTTGTATTGAAATAGATATTTTAATGACAGTATCTTTTAATTGCGTTGACTTAGAAGGTTAATTTTTTAACGGCTTCAAGGGACCGCAGGCTTGAGTATTTGATATTAATTTCAGCATGCTACCTCCACGCGTTTCAGAGAAAAAGAGTCTTGACAGACAGACAGACAGACAGACGGACAACAAAGTGATTCTATAAGGGTTCCGTTTTTTCCTTTTGAGGTACGGAACTCTAAAAATGGGCTATTTCCCTATTTCGAAAAATCCCTTCTTAGTGCACCTCTAGGATACTCAAGGTATTATGTTCGCAACATTTCAAGTCTCTAGGTCCAGTGGTTTAGGCTGTACGTTGTCTGTCAGTCAGTCAGTCAGTCAGTCACGGTACTGTTTTATAGGTATAGATGATTGAGTCTCACGGTAGTTTCATGTTATGTTGGTACCTGTGTTCTCAGCCTCACGACGCGTCTCCTGCTGAACCCTGGACATCCTCGGCACAAGCAAACCAGCGCGTAGATACATTTGAACCACCTAGCCAGGAGCTCACCTGTGAATAGAATGATTTAAAATACTTGAATAACTTTAGAAAATATATGAAACACGGGATACGTGCTTATAAAATTTGAGGGTTGCCTGGGATCCATAATCAGATCCTGACTTGGTGACAAGGGACTGACTAGAACAAAAACAACAACAATTTTAGAAATCGATCCAGTCGTCTTGGAGTAATCAGGGAACATAGTGTGTGAAGTTCCCAATCCGCACTGGGCCCGCGTGGGAACTATAGCCCAAGCTCTTTCACTCTGAGAGGAGGCCTGTGCCCAGCAGTGGGACTTAAATAGGCTGATGATGATGAATAAAAAAAAACAAAAAATATTCCGATATAACGAGAACCTCCTCCTTTTTTTGAAGTCGGTTAAAAAGCATAAGTTGGATGGAATGGGAAACCAATGAGGCAGCATTGACAATGGTTAATGAGAAGAGACCTATCCCGAATTAGTATTCAGCGGGCATTTGCGTAACTATTTTGTGACACTTCATCGGATTGAAATGTCAGTTTTTGTACGACTGTGACTGCTAGCTGTTCCCGATACCAATTGTCAGCCCGTACAAAATGAACGCGATTAGACAATAAGGCTGCAGGATAGATCTCTAAATGAGTAGTAGTCGTAGAGAACATACGTGGAAAAATGATTGGACATTTGATACGACACGACAAGTTCTTTAAGACAATTTTAGAAGGGAAAATCCAGGGAAATAGAGGAAGAAGCCGACCTAGGCGCAGTTACATAAGCATCCCTAAGGATCCTACGGCACCTAGCAGCCCGGTAGGAGGGCAACTCACCGGCGTGGTTTTATTGGGTATGCTTCTCCCGTTTCTCTCCTTTATGGATCCTGGCAGGGTTGCCATGTGCGACGGGTGGAACGTGGAAGCAATTAAACAGCGTGAATGTTGCGTATAGACTGACTTCGTTCAAGGAAAAGCATTACTTATAATTACATCAACAGTTCATAAAACTACACTCCTTACAGGGGGAGGCGAGGAGAGTACCTCATCCCACCAGACTGTCCTCAGGTCTGAAAGTACCCGTAACGAGTTTCCAATAAGTCAAACTCCACTAAGTGTAGGCGTTGCTAAATAGACCAGATAAAGAAAAAAGCCGGTGTCGTGTCATACCAGGAGGTCAGGGAGTTGGCTCATAGGAGAGATGTTAGGAAGATACTCTAGGAGAGATGTTAGAAAGATACTGTGATGTAGATGATGACGTTTGGTAAAAATAATCTTACCAACATTGGCGAGGTAAAGCAGAAACAGTGGCATTCCCAGCAGTGTGTACAGGATTGTAGCGATTTTACCCCAACTCGTCCGAGGTGACAGATGTCCATAACCTAAAGGTACAAAAGATTTATAATTATTTATGTCTAATCGTTGTAAGTTTAGGGTTGTAAGTTAAGTTAAGTGTGAAAACTGTCATTTGTAAAGGTATGAATGTAGCGAGGGCTGTTGCGAGTCAAAAATCCGCTAGAACTGCTGGTCAACATACAATGACAATGCAAAGAAAAATCCGTTATGCAGCTGGACTTGAACCAGCAACCTCGGTAATCCGTACCACGCTCCACCAATTAAGCTATACTTAACGTTGGTGTACCTAACGAATTTTTCAATACCTTGTGTCATATTTTGTCTCTTGTGTTTTTTAGTGTCTTGTGTTATTTTTTTGTGGATTTTTCTTTGCATTGTCATTGTATGTTGAATTTCATACTATGAATGTTTCCTAAAAATAAAAACAAAAATAATCAATAAATCGATTATTTTCATTTTAGAACCTCTAGTGTTGAGTGGGTCTATCTGTCATTCTCCACCAATGAGAGACAAGCTACTGGCCTATGATTGGTGGAAATTGACAGATAGACCTCAGTCGACAGAGGCAATCAATGAGTAGAGTGTAAATGGTGGCGTGTTGAACGGTTTTTCTGGTGCTTAGATAATGGTATAGTAGAGAGAGTTTAGTGGTGGTGGTAGTTGGGTCTGTGTGGCATGTGTTGATTCGAGTAACCGCGGAGGCGGAGGTGTTGAACGGAAACACATTTGCCGCACAGATATAACTATTTTTCACTTTCCTCACCGGCGAAGTAATTGTTTTTAGTTCATAATTATGTATCTCCGCAAAGTAACAACAGGCCACTATGTCACCAACATTACAATTGTCAGTTTTCAATGACAATTCGGTGTCAACTGCTGACATTTGAAGAGCTTTTGTTTTAGTGCGCTTCATATTATCAAAGAAATGTGGTTCGAATTGTCATATAAAACTGACAAAGATTGTGAAACAGGAGCCTGATTCAATAAATTACTAGCAATCCGTATTTTTGACTCCTAATAGCCGTCATTAGCTACCCATCTTCCCCTCACCTATGGTAGTGATGACGGTGAGTGAATAGAGAAACGCTGATGAGAAAGTCTACTGTTAAGTAGACCGCGCGCCACCCCAGCTACCCATCTTTCTCTCACATAAGGTAGTGATGACGGTGAGTGAATAGAGAACCGCTGATGAGAAAGTCCACTGTTGAGGAGACCGCGCGCCACCCCAGCTACCCATCTTTATCTCACCTATGGTAGTGATGACGGTGAGTGAATAGAGAAACGCTGATGAGAAAGTCCACTGTTGAGGAGACCGCGCGCCACCCCAGTTACCCATCTTTCTCTCACATAAGGTAGTGATGACGGTGAGTGAATAGAGAACCGCTGATGAGAAAGTCCACTGTTGAGGAGACCGCGCGCCACCCCAACTAACCATCTTTCTCTCACCTATGGTAGTGATGACGGTGAGTGAATAGAGAAACGCTGATAAGAAAGTCCACTATTGAGGAGACCGCGCGCCACCCCAGCTACCCATCTTTCTCTCACCTATGGTAGTGATGAAGGTGAGTGAATAGAGAAACGCTGATAAGAAAGTCCACTGTTGAGTAGACCACGCGCCACCCCAGCTACCCATCTTTCTCTCACCTATGGTAGTGATGACCGTGAGTGAATAGAGAAACGCTGATAAGAAAGTCCACTATTGAGTAGACCACGCGCCACCCCAGCTACCCATCTTTCTCTCACCTATGGTAGTGATGACGGTGAGTGAATAAAGAAACGCTGATGAGAAAGTCCACTGTTGAGGAGACCGCGCGCCACCCCAGCTACCCATCTTTCTCTCACCTATGGTAGTAATGACGGTGAGTGAATAGAGAAACGCTGATGAGAAAGTCCACTGTTGAGGAGACCGCGCGCCACCCCATCCACGCCGCACCGCCAGTACCACCTTCCGTTGGTAGTCTTGCATTTTTATGCTTATCCTGGGAAAAGCATACTGCGTCAACAGTTAGTGTGAACGAGCCTGTTCAAAGTGACGTGATCATTTTAGTATGCTAGAGTCTGCCTATCGAAAGTTGACCCTGCAAAAAGGCGGCCATTTTGAGAGATCTTGAGTTGGCAATACTGTATACAATGGATTTACAGTTGTGATCATCATCATCACCAGCCTTTTTAACATCCCGCTGCTAAGCACAGGCCTCCTCAGAATGAGGGCTTGGGCTATAGTTCACACGTGGAACTTCACACACATCGTTGAATCGCTTCGCCAGAGTGAGGTTTCCTCACGATGTTTTCCTTCGCCGAAAAGCTCATGATAAATTAAAGTCGAATACGGCCCAGAGGGTCGAGCACGACTTTACGAATGCTGCGTAACGTTACGGTTATCGTATCGAGATCGAGAAACTTCATACCAAATTTTAGTTCCTAATACGCTCACGGGCAGGCGCTGTTCCAAACATTATACAAACTCGACAAAGTTTACTATTCGATTTTATGTGACGCAGGATTCGTAGTCGTGCTTAAACCTCTGGCAGCCATGAAATGTAGAATGCATTTAACGTCACACTTTTATTATAGCAATTTAAACTTTTGGGAAAAGACCTAGAGTTGAAAATCCGGTAAAATGTTAATGCGTGCAGTTTTTATCTACGAAGTATGCTTTTATGGCGAACGATAATGAGTTAATGGGGTAACAAAACTGCAGAATAGCACAATGGATTGGACACAATTGAAACCGAACGACTATTCAAGTAAAGTCAACAAAAACACACATACATACATACATAGGCTGATAAACACATTACCCTCCTTTGCGTTTCGCAGTCGGGTAAAAAGTACAGACGGCGAAGAAGCTTGTGTTTTTTTTAACAGAAAACTTATTAGAATTACGGAGCCCTAAAACTCCTTATTGCGCGATTCTCCCCATTAAAACCTTCTAGGTATGCGGGCATTCCGACGTGCTCAATCAGAGACTACTCAACAATGCCTCCGTTGATGCCTCACTTTACTACGCTGGATGGATCGCCCGGAATGTTAGGGATAGCATTTCATATTGATTTTATGCTTTGTGAAATTATTCTCATCATTATCGGCCTATTTTTACCCGACTCCGAAGGAGGATTGTGTTTTTTGAGCGTAGGTTTGTAGGGTCAGTGTCAAAAGTTGCTTGTCACTTTTGTACCTTTTCGCTCTACGGCCAGATACAGCGCGTCATACGTGATTGACAAGTGTGTTATTGCGACAAGGTCCAAAAGTGATGAGCGACTTTTGACGCTGACTGTACTACAGGATGCGTTTTAATGAACTGTTTAGAATTCAGCCAGGGTCGTGTTTTATAAAGCTACAAGTTGTAATTTAGAAGCGGAAGTCTCATTCTATCACCTTTTGTTAGAAAGAGACTTCCGCTGGTAAATTACAACTTGTAGCTTTATAAAACACGGCGCAGGAATTGAGTAAGTCTAAAGTGAACACCCCTATATAGTTTTATTTATTATTTAAGTACACCAGTTATAATAAAATAATTTGGAAAAAATCGTTCTCCCATACATCAACATCACATACAATACAGAGAGACAGACAGACAGACAGACGGACGAACGGACGGTAAACAGTACCGTGACTGACTGACTGAGAGTCAACGCACAGCCTAAACCACCTAGAGACTTGAAATTAGGCTAATATTTACCTTGAGTATCCTACAGGAGCACTGAAAAGGGATTTTCCGAAATTCTCACGGTATAGGGAACTAGCCCATTTTGAAATATTTCACGGGGACAAAGCCGCGGGGCATAAGCTAGTTTTATTATTAGAAATCGAAAGCAGATTAAGTTTTGCATGCCGCATTAAGTATTTCACTTTATGTATATTGCCGTCTGTGTTTATTTGGAGTCTACACTCCAAATAAACACTCACTAATAATAGATTATTTTCTGCTCGGTGCAACAATCTACTATTTCCTTACCTATGTTCAAGCCCGGTTTTGTTGAACACATTCAACTCCAGCGCATAACGCCACAGGCACTGCGCTGTTTTGTCTCGCTCCAACGTCATGTTGTTCACGCGCTCCATCTCGCTCGCACCTTCGATAGCTTGGAACATGAAGGCACCTGAAAAAAGTGCTACTGTTTTTTTTTAATTATACGAGAAAGGCAAACGAGCAAGTGGGTCACCTGATGGTAAGTGATCACCACTGCCCATAGACACCCGCAACCCCGGAGGATTTACAGATGCGTTGCCAACCCAGAGAGCTAAGATGAAAAGCCTCTTGTGCCTGTAATTGCCGACTGTCTTATTCTCCACACCGGAACACAACAGTGCAAGCTCTGCTGTTTAGCGGCAGGATTAGCGAGTAAGATGGTGATAGCGATCCGGACGGACCTTACTCAAGGTCCTACCACAAGCAAAAATTATTAACGTGAGAGCTTTTATTACATTTTTATGTATAATTTAAACTAATGAATCAATCAGTCCCTCCGTTGGGAGAGATGCGGTGCCTCAAACAAAATATGTACCTAAGTAGATGTTAAACTTAAGACATCCCATCACACTTTATGAGTCGGGAGTCCGAAATACATACTTAAGATTTGAAAAATTTAAATTGTGTGAAATAAAAGGTCATAACCCCGACTCGCACCTCAGTTTTTTGGAATTTATGTGCTAAATTACATTGGGCTTTTCGGGAAAGGAAAACATAGTGAGGAAACATGGGAAGCAATTCAACGCCGTGTGTGAAGTTCCCAATCCAGCAGTGGCCTGCATAGGAACTATGGCAAGAGCCCTCTCATTGTGCGAGGAGGCCTGTGCCCAGCAGTGGGACGTGAATAGATTGATGATTAAAAGGTCATAAACCAAAAAAACCGGTTGAGGAGTCACTCAGAGTTCCGCCAAATTTCATGATTCTAGCTTAATGGGAAGTACTCTAGTCGTAAGTTTTGATTTACTTACAATTAACCAACAGACAACAAAGTGACCCTATAAGGGTTCTTCCATTTGAAGATCATAACCATAAAAATAGCTATATTTTCACAACATTATGCGACAATATTGTCCATTAAAAAAATCACAAAGTCGTGCAACAACAAAATATCCTCAAAGGTTATTGAAGGTTGAAATATTTTCTTCGTACACGGGCAATTTGTTCCCAGAGAGCGACCCTATTCCCTTTGAAAACCCCATGCATAAATAACGGTGTACAGACAATTAAAGTAGCCGTTATTTTGAGAGAAGTAATAATAGGTTATACCTTCAATGGTCATACTATATTAACTGAAGGGTACACAGAGAGAACATCTGTCTAGTCACCTTAGCAACTTTTTGAGTTATCCCAATTTTCGTATAAAAAAGATAAGTTACCAAAAATTTTGAATCTTTAACTGAGTGGTAACTTATAGTCACGGACCAACCACCCTCTGGACGCTGCATCTTTTATAATTTACGTGGAAAGTCATTACGAAAAAAGCCGCGGTGAGCGAGCCGGGGGCATGCGTCGTGATTGGTTCATAGCTCATCTCGCTTGTCATCTGGTCGAAAGTGAGCCGCGATTCGAGGCTTGAGGAGATTTATGGGTGCAAATGAGCATATGCGTTTCGGAAACGTTCGCCCTGACATTTGGTGTCCAGAGGGTGGTTGGTCCGTGCTTATAGTCTACTGCGTGCTCTAAATTTTTATATTAAAATCTAGTTTAAAACAAAGTGACTAAATAGTCCATGATTTTTCCGTGTATCCTTCAACAGATTTGAATACATGGAAAAAATTCGGCCTTTCCTCTATGTCCAATCGTGGTGTAGGGGAAAAGCACACGACCCGGAGTGTCGAGGATCCGGGTTCGATTCCCGGGGTTGGCATTTTTCTGGTTTTTTTCTGTGTATTCATGTTTCAGTGAGTTTATAAAAAATATAATTGATATTCACGGGAAAACCGTAAAAATAAAAAATTGGGAGAAAAAATACAAAAAGATACTCCTACTGAGATCATGAATTGATTGCTTTAGTGCGCCATCTCGTTGTTGAGCCTGGGTAAACTGATAAGTTTCGAAAGGGTGCGTTGTTTTCGGTTTACGAAGTAATCGCATAGATGGCGCTAGTCACTGCAAAAAGTGATAAAAACAAGCTAAGATTTGAATACATGGAAAAAATTCGGCCTTTCCTCTATGTCCAATCGTGGTGTAGGGGAAAAGCACACGACCCGGAGTGTCGAGGATCCGGGTTCGATTCCCGGGGTTGGCATTTTTCTGGTTTTTTTCTGTGTATTCATGTTTCAGTGAGTTTATAAAAAATATAATTGATATTCACGGGAAAACCGTAAAAATAAAAAATTGGGAGAAAAAATACAAAAAGATACTCCTACTGAGATCATGAATTGATTGCTTTAGTGCGCCATCTCGTTGTTGAGCCTGGGTAAACTGATAAGTTTCGAAAGGGTGCGTTGTTTTCGGTTTACGAAGTAATCGCATAGATGGCGCTAGTCACTGCAAAAAGTGATAAAAACAAGCTAAGATTTGAATACATGGAAAAAATTCGGCCTTTCCTCTATGTCCAATCGTGGTGTAGGGGAAAAGCACACGACCCGGAGTGTCGAGGATCCGGGTTCGATTCCCGGGGTTGGCATTTTTCTGGTTTTTTTCTGTGTATTCATGTTTCAGTGAGTTTATAAAAAATATAATATCCTTCAACTGTTTTTAAGCCAGCGTGCGTGTCTCACTGTGTCCGTATCTGAGGCCCGAGTACGAATATTCGAAACTTGCGTCACGTGAAATCGAATAGTAAACGTTGTCGAGTAGAATATAGTACACAGGATTCGACAAGTCGTGCTCGACCGTCTGTGCGTCGTTCTAAACATAGTTTAGCTTTGTTTAATCGAGATGGGAGTCTCACTGATAATTGGGGTTTTTTTTCAATTTGTGTTTTATTTTATCAACCGACTTCAAAAAAGAAGGAGGTTCTCAATTCGTTTCTATATTTTTTTTTGTTAGTGGCAAAAGAAGCGTTTAACTTTTGCTCTACAGCCAGTTACAAAACGTCACAAATGATTGACAAATGTGTCGCTGTTAATACGTTAAAAATAGTGTAAAGTACAGTCAAAATAAAATAATTGCTTCCAATAATTACTGTCTCAGCCTGCAACGCTGCGTTCACGCCTCGTGAAACGTTTCTCCTAACAACCAAGGCAAAATCTCATTCAAGCTTACATTAACACGAGTCGGTGATCAAGTCATCTGTTATCCTTAAGCGCACCGTTTTATTCTCATTACCCTTGTTCAGGAAGCCGCAACTTTATTTTTCCGTTCTTCCCATCTGGGTGACAGAATTTACTAAGTAAAAGCCGTCCTCATAGACATTATACTAGCAAATGGACATTCTCAGGGAGCGCATGAACATTGCGCGCCAAGGCTCAGCTCGCGTGATTACTAGGCGCAACTTACCACCAGTGAGGGCAGTAAGTCGATTTTTGAATTTCACCCGGTGACAAACTCATTGATTTCTGAAAAGTTCGTATTTTTGAATCTCACCGGTGACTAAAGTTCTCATGCCTCATTGTCTTCGGTGCTCTCCATTCTTATTTGTTTCTGTTATATTCATTTTCACTCATGTTTTAATGCATATTTTAACTCATGTATTACATTTATTTATGCCGTTAGTTACGTTAGTTTAGTATGTCAATTTTACGTTTCTCCCTTCTGTAAATTTCCGCCACCTAAATTGGCTTCTTCATCTTGGTTTCTGTATTTTGGTTGTCTGTAATAAAGATTTTGTATTGTATTGTATTGTATTGTAAGAGATCGCTTTTAACCTATAAAACCGACTATTGTCTACGTTAACGGTTTTTTATGTAATCTTGTAAGTACTCTTTTTTGGTAAGAATAACTGTGTATTGTGAAAGCATGCGTTAAGCATTCAGAATAAGCGAAGTATGGCCTAGTGGTCAGATAATCTGATTACGAAGCTTGAGGTCCCGGGTTCGATCCCCGGTCGGGGCAGATGTCTGTATGATGAATACGAATGTTTGTTCTCGAGTCTTGGATGTTTAATATATGTTTAATATAGGTCTATATAAGGATGTTTATCCGTTGTCTAATACCCATAACACAAGCTCTGCTTAATTTGGGACTAGATCAATTGGTGTGAATTGTTCCACAATATTTATTTATTTATTATTTGTGTGTTCTAATTCTCTGTTCATTTATTTTGTTTTTCCGAAAACTAAAAAGCCCTTGGAATTCCGCAGTTTAACATGAAAGAGTGATTTTTTCCGTTCATTCGTGTATTCGCTTTTACCCAATTAGTCGTCGGTTCGTAAGTAATACTTCACTGTTTTCCTTGAAAATCCCCCTTAGAAATATTTATTATTGTTATAGCAGCTTCTATGACACCATACTCCAAATTTCAACAATATACCTGACCTGTGTATCTGTCTGTGGCATCGTAGCTCCCAAACGGATATACCGATTTCGATGCGGTTTTTTTTTATCGAAAGCTAGTTTAATCGAGATGGTTCTTAGCTAAGCTTCATTAAAATCAGCGCACCCGTTTTTGAAATATTGAACTTTGAAATGACGATGTCGGGGGTTTTTAACTTTTCTAATTTGGTTAGGTTATTGAGTAAAATGTCGGTGATATACAGACGGACCGACATGACGAAACTACAAGGTTTCCGTTTTTGCCATTTTGGCTACGGAACCCTAAAAACCTACTTAATCAAAACCAGCCAAGTAACGCATTAAAAGCCTATAATCCCCAACCCCTCAGCTAATTTCCTTTCAGATTCACAATATTAATAACCACAAAGGATGAGGAATAGTCGCCGATACGCATGAAGCACTTATAACGGGAGACAAAAAATATTGAGAAATTTCCTATGTTACTTTAAATACCGTAGACTTCTAGGTTAAGACGCTTCCCTGACCCAGACGCTGAAATGACTGCATTTTAGAGCCTTTCTGTAAATTATTTAAACGATAAAAACAAAACGTATAAATACATTAAGTATCTCTAACATCTTAACTTGTTTTTCTATGTTTATTTTTTTTTCCTATTTAATACTTATGATATCTGCATCACAATTAAGTCAAATTGCAATTAAAATTCTGTTACTACATCATAAGCATAATTTACTTTGACTTGTGACATACACCAATGTATAGAGAATTTAATAGGCTAGGATTTCTATGTTTAACATTATTAAAATACCTTTTTATAATCATCATCGACATCACTATCATCATCATCGGCCTATTAATGTCCCACTGCTGGGCATCAGGTGGGTCTGGGCATTTTGAATGTTTAAAAAAAAAAAAAAAGTAATTTACGTAATCGGTGCGAATTTTGAAAAAAAAAATGTTTTTTCGAAAAGACGCGTTATTTGTGATAACACTGTGTAAAATGAAGTTAGACCGATATTTAATAAATGTCGTCACTAAAACGAAGTTGTTTAGTAGAAGTGAGGTGGGGTGAGGAAGGCGCGAAGCGTTCAAGGTCATCCTCTCAGGGAAGCGTCTTAAGAACTACTTTTCGTATTAGTTTCAAATATAAAGGGGGAAATTGTCAATTGTCGCCCATTTCTTAAATAACTTCCCAACTATTTATTATTCACACAATAAGGATTGCAAAACTTTTATTTTTTGTTTCTAATTTACCCTCGAAAGTAGTCCTCATGTTTAAACTTCATTTATTCCCGTTACACGTCCGTCTTCGGGTCACCGACTTACATAATGCGTACCAAATTTAAACTCAATCGGTCCCGTGTTTCGGACTAAATCGGTTGTGACAGACAGAGTTTTTCCTTTTGAGGTAAAGAACACAAAAAACTAACTATAGTACGTTCGTTCGTTAAGAGTCATCAGTGTAACTACAAGATATCATCGTCATCATGTCAGCCGAAAGATGCTGGACATAGGCCTCCCTAGGCTCTCCACTCAGACCGATCTTGTGCTTTCCGCATCAACATCTTTGTCAGGTCATCGCTCCTTCTTTATGAAGGCCTACCGACAGCTCGTCTCACGGTCCGCGGACACCATTCGAGAACCTTCTGAACAATTCTGATTCTATCCCGCAGAGAAACCCCGAGCATAGCCCTCTCCATCGCCCTCGGAGTGACTTTGAGCTTCCTTATGAGGCCCATCGTTAGCGCTCACGTCTCAGATCCGTAAGCCACCACTGGCAACACACACTGATCAGGATAATTAAAGGTGTATTCTCATTGGTGTATTGGAAGGTATGTTTTTGAGCCACCTGATTGGTTACGGGACGTGGCTAGGCCGGCGGACAACGACGATCCACAAAGGGTCGAGCACGACTTTACGAATGCTGCGTAACGTAAAGTCGAATAGTAAACGTTGTCGAGTTTGTATGACGTTTGGAACAGCGCCCGCCCGTGAGCGTATTTGGAACAAAAATTTAGTATGAGGTTTCTCGATCTCGATACGATAACCGTAACGTTACGCAGCATTCGTAAAGTCGTGCTCGACCCTCTGATGAGCACATTGAAATTTTTCCCTGAATTTAAGTAAAACAGCTAGTTTATCACTGGTCTTAACTTAAATAAATAAATAAATAAATAAATATCACGGGACAATTTGACACCAATTGGCCTAGTCCCAAACTAGGCAAAGCCTGTACTATGGGTACTAGACAACGGATAAACATACTCATATAAATAAATACATGCTTATATACACATTAAACATCCAAGACCCGAGAACAAACATTCGCATTCATCATACAAACATCTGCCCCGACCGGGATTTGAACCCGGGACCTCAAGCTTCATAGTCAGGGTCTCTAACCACTAGGCTATCCGCTAGGGTATCCGGTTTTAATGAGCGTTTTTCAATAAAAATACATGTCAAGATTGTTAACTTCTTTGTAATGCCAAAATAAACGAAGTCCCTAGATACCGATGTGAGTGTAATTAGTAATTAACCGCGAATCACTTAAAACTGATAGGAAACAAAAACGTGGTCCTATGTATTTACTGTAATATTTTTAAATGTCTCCATGTAAATTTGCTACTGGTAGCGCCATCTTGCTAAGCAGCAGGGCATTTTCAAAAAACTGTTCACCCTCTTTTCCCAAAATTTCCTAAATTTTTCCATAGAAATTTTCAGCCGTTTCCGAGATATTAAAATGACAATGATGACTATATTTTCAACTCCACAAAATCAATGCACCGATAAAAGTGACACTCGAAATACGTATCAATTCCATTTAAAAAGCCTAACTACAAAAACGATGTTTTACGACCAATTTAAGCAGACAAGATACTGATCGTTATTCCCTAACATAATTTACTACTCAGAGAGCCCAATTAATCACTCGCCTTGTAATTAATGGGCACAAACAATGCTTATAATGCAGGCCAAGTCCTTTCAATTTGACGCAAAGAAAGATGGCCGCGAAAAGTGTTTTCAGTCTCTCATTGTTCTGGAATTTTGATTTAAGGATGGTTATTTTTTTTTATACGACGAGGAAGTCGAACGAGCAAGTACCTGGCGGTAAGTTATCACCACTGCCCATAGACACCCGCAACCTCGGGGGGTTTTCAGATGCGTTGCCAACCTAGAGAGAGCTAAGATGAAATGCCTCTTGTGCCCGTAATTACACCGGCTGTCTTACTCTCCACACCGGAACACAACAGTGCAAGCACTGCTGCTTAGCTTCAGGATTATCGAGTAAGATGGTGGTAGCAATCCGGACGGACCTCGCGCAAGGCCCTACAACCCGCAAATTATATTATTATTTATTCGCAATCACTATTTGTGATTATAAACGCACTCTTTGTCGGTCCCATAATTAACTACAACTCTCTACCGCTCAAAGGTTGACTGGTAGAGATCTACTATACGGATGAGTCCGTCTTTGTACCTGTACCTCACTGTTTGTAACTTGTCTCTATTTCTGTATTTTCTGCACAATAAAGCGTTTATACTTACTTCACTTACTAAGTTAGGTACTCGATCCAGCAATAGCGTGCTTCCTATGCCTGACCATTAATCTACTATTACTTACCAGCTATAGTATAAGCCACGACCAGCACCACAATGCCAACATTACTGAACAGGAACGCCAGCAAGTTGCGCAGGTAGTCCCTCACTCGCGACGCAAACCTCCTTTTGCGTCTCGGCATGCTATCATCCTGGAAAAACAATACAATATACTTAATAATAATAATAATAATAAAATAAACAAACTCCTTACATCCAACATACAATGACAATGCAAAGAAAAATTCGTTAAGCAGCTGGACATGAACCAGCAACCTCGGTAATCCGTACCACGCTCCACCAATTAATCTATACTTATCGATGGTGTACCTAACGAATTTTTCAATGCCTTGTGTCATATTTTATTTGGAAGATCTCTCCTCAGCGCCATCTATGAGTAGCTTAATCAAGCTGCTCACCCACTACGGAACTTCTACAGTTACGCATTAGTGCCAAGAGATGGAGCTATTTTCTGAATCAATGAAAATAATCGATTTATTGATTATTTTTGTTTTTTATTTTTATGAAACATTCATAGAATGAAATTCAACATACAATGACAATGCAAAGAAAAATTCGTTAAGCAGCCAGCAGGCGTCCAGCTGCTTAACGAATTTTTCTTTGCATTGTCATTGTATGTTGAATTTCATTCTATGAATGTTTCATAAAAATAAAAAACAAAAATAATCAATAAATCGATTATTTTCATTTTTTTTTTTTTTTTTTCCTTACATCCATTTTGAGAGCAAAAATTAACGCGCACATCGTTGCAAACAACATCTTGGCCCCCGCTCAAAATGGATGCAGGGTTGGGTCCCGTGGTACTAAAGAGCTCCTCCTCATAGACATGACCATTTGCCAACGAATCCGGCAGAATAGAGGGACCCTCTCTGCTGCCTGGATTGACTACAAGAAGGCCTATGATTCGGTGCCTCATTCATGGCTGAGGAGGATCTTAGAGCTGTATAAAGTTGATGCAACTTTAAGATCCTTCTTAAGCACGTGCATGGGGCAGTGGACCACAGTCCTTCGTCAACCGGGAGGTAGCGATGGCCCCTCTGGTCCGCAGGACTCCATAAGGATTGAACGAGGGATCTTCCAGGGTGACAGTCTAAGTCCATTATGGTTCTGCCTAGCACTGAATCCGCTCAGTACTCTGCTGACGGATTCCGGACTAGGTTGCCTGCTCCGGAGAGGGGGTGAGGTCATCTCTCATCTGCTTTATATGGATGACCTCAAGCTATTTGCACCAAACAACCAGAACTTGTTGGAGTTACTGAAAACAACAGAAGTCTTCAGTAATGCCATCAAAATGGAATTTGGTGTAGACAAGTGTGCAGTCATACATGTACAGCGGGGAAAAGTTGTAAATTCACCGAATTTACAACTTTCTGAGACAATGTCCCTCAGATCTATCTCCGAAACTGAAACCTATAAATATCTTGGTATGTCACAGTCCTTGGGTATTGAAGGTAGGGATATCAAACAGACGGTGAGGGAGCGATTCTTTGGCCGTCTGGCAAAAGTACTCAATAGTCTTCTGTCGGGTGGCAACAAGGTGCGCGCCTTCAACGCCTGGGTGATGCCCCTGCTCATATACTCCTTTGGCATACTAAGATGGAATCAGACTGAGCTGAATGCCCTGGATCGAAGGGTTCGTTCATTGCTCACTGCGCATCGCATGCTACACCCGCGCTCGTCTGTTATGAGACTGTACATTCCACGGAAATGTGGAGGTCGTGGTTTTTTAAATGCCCAGGACCTCCATAACCGTGAGGTGTGCAGTCTTAGGGAATTTTTCCTGAACAACGAGTGTGGGATGCATCACGATGTAGTGGCGGTGGACAAATCCTTCACTCCTCTCGCCTTGGGAAAAGAGAACTGGCGCAGACCTAAGGTATGGAGCACCGAGGACCGCAAGACTGAATGGGAGAGTAAGGAGCTACACGGGCGGTTCTATAAGGCCCTCATGGGGCCCGATGTAGACCTCCTCGCGTCGGTGAACTGGCTACGCTTCGGGGACCTCTTCGGGGAAACCGAAGGTTTTGCCTGTGCAATTGCGGACGAAGTTATCACGACTAATAACTACCGCAGGTATATCCTGAAGGACGGTACGGTCGACATCTGTCGGGCATGCCGCCGTCCCGGGGAGTCACTCAGGCATATTATCTCTGGTTGTTCTAGTCTTGCTAACGGCGAGTACTTGCACAGACATAACCTTGTAGCCAGGATTATTCACCAGCAACTTGCTCTTTCATTCGGTCTTGTGGACTTCGAAGTGCCGTACTATAAGTACACACCTGCACCAGTTCTTGAAAATGGTCGTGTCACGCTCTACTGGGATCGATCTATCATCACGGACAGGACTATTGTCGCCAATAAACCTGATATCGTGCTGATAGATCGATCGAAGCGCCAGGCAGTGCTCGTCGACATCACGATCCCCCATGACGTGAACCTCGTGAAGGCCGAGAAGGACAAAGTCAGCAAGTACCTTGACTTGGCTCACGAGGTTACCGCCATGTGGCCTGTTGAATCGACGATCACTGTCCCGATAGTCCTTCGCACCTCGAATCAACTCGTCTTGCCGGCTCCACTCGGCGGTTCGAATCGCGCAACCGCAACGCGCACCCAACTCGACCGACTCGGCTTGATACGAATGCGAACGCGAGTTATGCGAGTCGCCAACTCGGTGACTCGTATACGGGCCGAGCCATGCCAACTCGAATACGCCGTACTCGACGCGACTCGCCGACTCGCGGACTGGGCGAACGCGATCCGGTTGATCCGAGTCGAGTCAACTCGTATTCTGATTCGAATCAACGTTCCGAATCAACTCGAGTTATCCGAGTTGGAAAAGGGTCGACTCGTAACATCGCTACTGTCGGTAGGCCTCCAACAAGATGAAACGACGACCTGGGCCTGGTAAAGATCGCGGTGGATGCGGAAAGCAGAAGACCGGTCTGAGTGGAGAGCCGCGGGGGAGGCCGCCGGCCAGCAGTGGACGTCAATCGGCTGACATGATGTGAGATGAGGCTTTTTGACATTTTGTGGCACGTACCTACCACTACACCAGAGTTAGACACATAATAATAGGTCTTATAAAATCATCTATATAAATACATACATATCGTGGGACAATTGACACCAATTGAAGGGTACGCAGATGCAGATGCAGGGTGCAGATGGAGCGACGACCTAGTAAAGATTGCGGGACCGTGGTGGATGCGGAAGGCACAAGACCGGTCTGAGTGGAGAGCCTTGGGGGAGGCCGCCGGCCAGCAGTGGACGTCTTTCGGCTGTCATGATGAATAACATTGCAGTACCTATACATATACATTATAGTACAAAAGCAGTGATAGCCTAGTGGTTTGACCTACGGCCTCTCAGGCAGATTGTCGTGGTTTCGAGGCCCGGCTTAGTTTTTCGAAATTTATGTGCGATATTACGTTTGTATTTTATCAAGAGCTTTTCAGTGAAGGAAAACCTGCACACCCCTGCAAAGCATAATAATAATTATGTGTCTATGTCAGTAACCAATATAAATTGACCCCACACTGCGTACAGTTTGCTTTGGAGTAGGGCTCTGCTAACACTGGTTTTGAATAGACGTGATGAAAATACCTTTAAATTAGGTATCTATGCCAGGGCTTTTTCGTAATGGCTTAGGAACCCTATCCTGGGCGTGTCCGACACGCTCTTGCCCGGTTTTTTTGAAAAATTGAATTCTGAAATGACAATTTCGGGGGTTTTTCAACTTTCTAAGTTGGTTAGGGTATTAAGTTTGTAATTATTGAGGAGTTTTTTACATTGTATAAGAAAATTTATTTAAATAATGACTCACCTGTATATAAAATTGTCACCATCATGGCACCGCATGGCAATGGGCTTCTAGCAAAAGTCCATTCGGGCCATGGCCGTGTCGCTGACAGGTTAAGCTAGCTTACTGCCATTTTGATAACAGATAGCACTGTGTTTGATTGGCTGTCTGATTTTTGTTCTGAAACAAAAAGAAGTTATTGTTAAAACAAAAACGTTTCACCCACAAACGTTCCACAACTGATTCCTTTAATAATACTTAAAAGTTTGTAAAAGTAATATTATTATTCTCATCGGAAAAAAATGTGGCCCTCATAATGTACAGTCAGCAGCAATAGCTGCTAAGCAACCGAAGCGGTAACAATGATCTGCACAAGCTCTTATGTCTATAACAATAGAGCCGTGCTTAGATCATTGTGAACGCGTCGGTACTGACTGTACGATATAGGTTATTTTGTATTTAAACTGGGCCAAATTTTGTGCCGCTGATGGATACCTAGTATGGATACTATACAGTGCTTATAATTAATTTGTGACATAAATTAGTGACTAGGTTTTCTTGTATTTGTAATACAGTTATTTTTTTATTTGTGATAATTCATATCATTAATTACTAAAAAATAAAACGTTGAACGATTTGGTATTAATTTGCGATAATATTTAGGTACCTACTTACTCATCCTTAAAATGATAAGTTAAAAAACATAGTCAGTAACGAGATTAATAATTTTGTCAGTAAATTCGTACAGTTGTAAATGCAGGATTATTGAAACAATTGTTTGTTTATCCGTCTGTCTGTATATCTGTCCGTTTGTTTGACATGTGCTTCTGGCACATCAAGGGCTGACTGTTTTGAACTGACTTAGAATAATTAGGTACGAATAATGCGGTTTCTAGCAGACTTCGCGACGCAAAGAAGGTTAGTGTGTTTAGTGTTTAACAGCCTATTTGCTGAATAAAATTTTGAATTTTGAATTTTACCTTTAAATCAAAGCGCTCCCGTAATTTTATACCGGTAGCTTAACCGCTTTCATGCCTTGAGTAGAACTGTATCTATTACGAAAAAAAAAACATATAGTGGAACACAGAACCTCCTCCTTTTTGAAGTCAGTTAAAAAGCGGCCTCAGCTATAAGGAGAGTGTCGATATCGGAGACAGTTTATTTTCTATAATTTCCAATAACAAATGAGCAACGTTACGTGTCAATTAACCTTACGGTTCTATGTTAAATTCTTCAGCTATTCGAACTCAAACTTTAAATGTTTTACCTAAGGTTGAATTTGTACTGTTTTGGGTGGAAAGGTAGAACTTTGGCACAGTGAGGTTGTTCTGTCGCCCGTGACAGTTCGCGGTGACAAATTGACGCCTCTATTTATACACAGGTGTCGCTGAGGCGTAGAGGAAATGGCAAGTGTAGATTCGTTAGTTTAAAAAAATTGCATAATAATTATAAGTATTCATGGGACACTTGATACAAATATCTGCCCCGACCGGGGATCGAACCCAGGACCTCAAGCTTCATAATCAGGGTCTCTTACCACTAGGCTAGGTCGACATAAGTTTAATTGGTGACGGTAGGTACCGATTTTTTTAATTACACGACGCAAAAAGAATATTATAAGTTTGACCTAGATATCTGTGTAGTGGACGGAAAGAACGGATGAACCGATATAGATGCGGTTTTTTTAATCGAACGCTAGTTTTCAGCTGTTTTTGAGATTATGAACTTTGAAATGGCAATGTAGAGGTTTTTTCAACTTCTTTATGTTAGTTGGGTTAAGTATTATCACATCCTTACGTACGCACTAGGTAATTATGTGTCACATAAATACTAACATACAATGACAATGCAAAGAAATATCAGTTAAGCAGCTGGACTTGAACCGGCAACCTCGGTAATCCGTACCACGCTCCATCAATTAAGCCATACTTAATTGTGTCATTTTTTATTTGGAAGATCAATCCTCAGCGCCATCTATGAGCAGCTTAATCAAGCGGCTCACCCACTAAGGAACTTCTATAGTTACGTATTAGTGGCGAGAGATGGAGCTATTTTCTGAATCAATGAAAACAATCGATTTGTTGATTATTCTTGTTGTCATTTTTATGACGTGAAAAAATCAACCTTCTAAGTCAACGCAATCAAAAGTTACAGTCATTAAAAAATCTATTTCTATACAAATTGCCGAAATCCGAAAACCTAAAAAGGGTACTACCAGTTGTCCTAGAAACTTCAAATTTGGTATGAAGGTAGCTCTTATAGCACAACCACTCCGAAAAGTCTCAAAATCTCAAAATTTTATGTCTGTCTGTTGATTTCACAGACCAATATAAGTTGACCCCACACTGCGACATTTTGCTTAGGAGCAGGGCTCTGCTAACACAGGACTTCTTAAAACACTGGGGAAAAGCTTTAAAATCTTTCTACGGGACCCTCGTGCGCGAGTCCGACTCGCACTTGGCCGGTTTTTTTTTTACGTCCCACTGCTGGGCACAGGCCTCCTCTCAGAATGAGAGGGCTTGGGCTATAGTTCCCAACCTCGTATATAAATTATACGGTTATTCCGACTTCGTCAAAGTTTATATACGAGGTTGAGTCAGAGTACCATTCGATATATTCAAACCGTATCTATCTCTCGCTCTAATCTTAACAGTAAGGTGAGACGGGAATGACAAATGAAGTGCGTACAGCTTAGCTACAGACTACTGACGGATATCGCCGTAACTATACGGTAAGTATTACGAATTTCAGAAAATAACATTTCAGGAAAGCATGTACAACATTGAATTTATAAAGTTGAGTTTAGTCCGACATGTTTAGAAAGAAAGAAAGAAATAATGATTTATTTTTTTCAACAACAACATTGTATAGTGTCTTATGATACATCCAAAACAAACAAAATAAAATATAATAGATACAGCGTTGATAGGTTGTCTCAAAAATATAATAGAATATAATATAATAAAATATAATAAAATATAATATATATAATATAATAAAATATAATAGATACATCGTTGATAGGTTGTCTCAAAAAAAAGAGTCCGACTCAGCATGTGTCGGAGCACAGGGTGCAACGACGCTGTTATTCAGTGGATTCACTAAACAACACAACACATATAACATAACCTAAAAGAAGCATAAAAAATAATTTTGAAAATCGGTCTACAATTGACGGAGTAATCGATGAACATACAAAAAAAAACATGCAGTGGAACGTAGAACCTCCTCCTTTTTTGAAGTCGGTTAAAAATCAGAAAGCTGTGGATAGTCTGATACATTTGCCAGCGAAAAACAAACAAAAACAGAGACAAAACACAACAGCAACACAATGTTTCGGCCTAATTCGTGAACCTTCTCTCTCTATTCTACTCTCTATAGTAAAACCCCGACATTTTCATTTCAAAATGTAATATCTCATGCCATAATAAAAAGTAAACAACATTTTCTTAACAAACAAAATCATTACTCAATACATTTCAAAACTAAAACTATTTTCTTATTAATTTTAACTTGCTTCAAAGATTCCTCTCAAATAATTAGACCGTGCTCTAAAAATTACAACGTTATTCGAACCGCTGGCAATATTTAGTAAATAATTATAGAACGAAGGGAAATCGCTGTCAATTGGTATAATTTATATCTGCGCATTAATCTAAGTTATAAATATATTTGATGAACCAATTTGTAAGATAGGTTACGACTAAAGCCGGGTTCACACCAGCCGCACAGGTCGACGGCTGAAATCAAGGGAATACCAAACGCGCCACAAAGAACTGTCCATATTTCCATACTACTGTCGTCTTCCGGTGTGGAGAGTAAGACAGCCGGTGTAATTACGGGCACAAGAGGCATTTCATCTTAGCTCTCTAGGTTGGCAACGCATCTGCTAACCCTCCGGGGCTGCGGGTGTCTATTTGCAGTGGTGATCACTTATCATCAGGTGACCCATTTGCTCGTTTCCCTTCCTCGTCGTATAAAAAAAAAAAACTAAGTAATAGAAATGTTAACCGACGGCCGGATAGCCTAGTCACTACACGGCCACGTGGCCCTAGTGGATAGAAAACCTGACTATGAAGCTTGAGGTCCCAGGTTTGATCCTCGGTCGGGACAGATTTATTCGTTGTTTATTTATTTACCTAAAATTGACACAGCATAACAGTAAGGTAACCAAGGCGCTGGAAAATTCAAAGTATAAATAAAAATATATGTAAAACACAACAATATAAAAAGTGCACATAAAATAAACATATTACCGTCCTTTGCGTTTCGCAATCGGGTGATCAATACAGAACTGTTTAGGGTGTTTGAATGTCATTTTTGCTTCCCTAAAGTTGTAAGTACCTACCATTCCATAGATACAATTGTCTCATGATATTTATATTATTGTTGGCACGAGTTTTCGATCACGGGTCCATGGGAGCCCGGTTATTTGAAAGGCATTCATGAGGCCGAAGCCAACATGAAGAGGCCTTTGGTAGGTACCACATAATACGACCGAATAGCATAGTGGTTAGAGACCCTGACTATGAAGCTTGAGGTCCCGGGTTCGAATCCCGGTCGGGCAGATGTTTGTATGATAAATACAAATATTTGTTCTCGGGTCTTGGATGTTTAATATAATATGTAATAAGTATGTATTTATCTATATAAGTATGTTTACCGTTGTCTAGTACCCATAGTACAGGCTTCGCCTAGTTTGGGACTAGGTCAATTGGTGTCAATTTGTCCCATGATATTTATTATTTATTTATTTATTTATTAATGTAAATTACTGATTTTATTATTTTGCTAAGAACCGTCTCGATATAATTAGCTTTCGATTAAAAAAAAACAGCATCGAAATCGGTCTATGCGTTTTTGAGATGATGTCACAAACAGATATACAGTTACACAAATACGTTATGTCAAACTTATAACACCCCTCTTATTGGGTCGAGAGTTAAAAACAAGTTACATTAGCGAGAGCGAACGCCCTTTATCGCGTCTGTGCGGTTGGTGTAGACCCAGTAGTCAACGAAAATAATTTAAAAAAAAGTGTGTCAACATAGACGAAGTTTTTCCCCAATAATTACTCTTGTTTGAAGATTTTATTACATCTCCAGCATTTATTAAATATTCATAATTTATATTAAAAACAATATTTAGACTGTATAGAGAATAGCTGAACTTGTTTTTAATAACTTCCGTTCTATTTTTTTTATTCGTAAATAAGCGTGCCTTTACAGAGTGATTTTAGGAGAAATGAAAATTGTTTTTAGTAATAGTGTTTACCGTAAAATTACCTACTGTTTATTTATTATTTATTCTGACAATATGCAAGGCAGTTTTCTAACATAAATAAGTAACGAACTACTTATCTTATTACATTTGACTATTTCTTTGTTTCTGTTTCTCTGCGGGACAGAATCAGAAATGATTATATCCGCAGTAGAACTAAAATTACCGAAATGGCCCGAAGAATTGCGAAATTTAAGTGACAGTGGGCGGGGCACATTGCTCGCAGAACTGATGGCCGATGGGATCAGAAGGTTCTCGAATGGCGTTCACGGACCGGGAGAGGAGCTGTCTCGGTAGGCCTCCAACAAGATGGAGCGACGACCTAGTAAAGATTGCGGGACCGCGGTGGATGCGGAAAGCACAAGATCGGTCTGAGTGGAGAGCCTTGGGGGTGGCCTATGTCCAGCAGTGGAAGTCTTTCGGCTGACATGATGATGATGATGATGATTTGACTATCGAATGCACTGAGAAATTCACCTATAAATAGGCGATAAGAGGCTATTCATCACCATCTTATTTAAGAGAGTTAGTTACTCTTCTCGATCCAGTTATCTCCAGGCCCCTGTTTTACCAACTATACAATTGTTAGTTTCAATGACAATTCATTCTTCTTCTTGACAATCATGGTCTTTCCGAAAGCGCTGGTAGACTCAAAAAAAATGACGTGTAAAAGGGCATTCAACTGCCTATTTGCTGAATAAAATTTTGAATTTTGAATTCAGTTGCTGTCTTGAAGAGCTTCTCTTTTCGCGCGCTTTCATATTTGCAAAGAAATGTACTTCGAATTGTCAATGTAATCTGACAATTGTAAAGTTGGTGAAACAGGGGCCTGTTCGTTCTATCTAATGCAAGTTCTTCTTCAAGTTAACGTTAAGTATAGCTTAATTGGTGGAGCGTGGTACGGATAACCGAGGTTGCTGGTTCAAGTCCAGCTGCTTAACGAATTTTTCTTTGCATTGTCATTGTATGTTCTTCTTCAAGTTCCAAAGAGGCAATTACAAGTTCTTTAAGAGCTCAAAAGATAGCCTGCTGTGTCTATGAGATCTGGGCTTTGGGTACGTGTAGACAAATATTTACTTTCGCCTACCACACGTTTCATCATGGATTCGAAACACCTTCGAAACACCTTGCCAAAATACGGAGTTCGGAGCGGTTTGTACCACTGGAGGTAGGGCTGCCGACATCTTCGGTTTTTTAACCGACTTCAAAACAGGAGGAGGTTCTACGTTCCACTGTATGTTTTTTTTATGTAGGTATAAGAATTTTGAATTGTTTTTGAATTGTACAATACAATACAATACAAATATTCTTTATTGAAAACCACAAAATAGTACAAAGAGATTACAGAACACAGGTATGGTAGACAATAGGCGGTCTTATCGCTTAAAAGCGATCTCTTACAGACAACCAAAATACAGAAACCAAGATGAAGAAGCTAAATTAGGTGGCAGAAATTAACAGAAAGGAGAAACTTAAAATTATGTGATGGTACGGCTATGATCGTCTATATATTTATTTATTTAGTGTATCGAATGTATTTAGACTTTATTCAGGAAAACATCGTAGAGTTAGAGCACATCTCGGTAACAAGGAGGCAGCTTATTTGTCAATTTCAAGGCTTTATACAGTACATTGGATTGAGTGGTCTAGTACCCCGACTGTCATTCATTCCACCCGCTTACCTGGAACCTTTATGTTCCGGGGTAGACAAAGGGTTTATTGTAATGAGGCGAGCCTCATTCAATACAAGTTAGTGAAGCTCGCTTGTACTATTGTTGGCTGTATGGAATAAAGTAAGTGCTCGGATAGCGTGATAGACAGTGAAAATACTAGAAACAGGTATGCCTGAACCAAATGACCAATCTCATTCTGGTACGGGGATCCCTACGCCAGTAACTGGCCCTGTCGTCAGGTTATTGGGGTGACAGTTGACCTCCTTTGCGCTGCGAAGCGTTTACATTTCCAACATCCGAGGATGCGTACTTTCAATGTTGGGGCCCAGCGGGCCCCTACCCCTTTTACCATGGATTTATGAAATTCAATAATATTTGATATGGTTTGGCCAAACCAAGGTCGGAGGTCAATCTGTAAGACATGGCGTGTATTGGGTACCCAGGATTGCTATCAGATCGCCACCGAATCATGTACATGAGTATATAGGGTCAACCTTCCCAAATCAGCTTATTTGCTGAAACCTCCGTTACTTCAATGTCTCAACTCAATTAACTCAGCCTCACAAGACCAGCTGTGACTTACAGGGTCGTTACCTTTACTGCATCTACCGATGCGAACAATACCCACTGGTTCCGCCGCTCTCGGTCCACTGCCATTTGTGTCTCCCGGTACACGTGACATTTAGCCACTAAAATCCGTTAGGACATCGCCTAGCGTTTGTACGCAGGATTTTATTACTCAAATAACTTGTGACTCTTGTTCTCAACTCTGGTCTCAGAAATGCATATTTGGTCTGTTTAATCAAAATATGGACCTTACGTTAACTCTCAGTTTGCTTGGAAGAAGCTTAAATTACCAATTTGAAGCAAAATTACTAGTGTATCGGCATAATTTTAACAATATAAAGTCTCATCAATCAATTTAATTTATTAACCCGTATTTATTACGTGGTTAATAATTTATCTGTAAAATGCCATCGAGATCGAACTGTATAGAAAATCTGTGATCGAGATGTAGTGTGGAAATCTTCAATAGTGGAGATTAATTATTACACGAAGTGTACTTTACTTGCTCTTGATTTAGAAATCTCATTGTAGCTTAATCCGCTCAATTTATTAATGAGAAATCTCCATTATTAAATAGTTCCGAGTTAGGGAACTTATCTAGAATATAACGAAAACCATGAAATTTAGTAGATCAATTAATTTATTCAATAGGAAGATCTACCTTATAATACATTTGAGGAAGCAAAAGAAACTATTTCAATTATTTAGATCTTCATTGATGATATCATTTCAATGAAAATCGAGGATTCTGTTCCTACAGAGCCATACTAATAAAGGGAAAACGAACCCCCAAATAAAAAACCCTTTTGGCTATTTACACACTAACACACATGCACACAGTGGCTAATAAACATATCACACAACAATAAACACAAATAATCACACAATAAAATATATACACAATTAGTTCATCTGAGTACAATGAATAGACTTAAGATTTTAGGTTCGCTTTTAGTTGGTGTGAAAAGGAGCTTTAATTGAGGGTCTAATTTACGTTAGCCTCAACTCTCCACCTTATTACATTGGTGAATGGTGCTATATTTACATAGCTTGCAACGGGTTGCCCTTGTGACTGCACACTTATTAGCTGTTGTGCGACAATGAAGTTCGCTCTTTATTCGTTATCAGGGTTTAAAACAATTAGGAAAACAGTATCAAAGATCGGCAAGTAAATCTAAAGCTATGAATCAAGGGAATTACAAGATTTCTTATTCATTTCACACAGATTAACTTAGTACACATAAAATTACGTTTTACAATTTACTCTTTCCAGTATTGTCAAATAAATCCATGACCCTTTATAAGTTCAATTTCCAACGTCGGTCATCTCAATCCCTCGAACTCTAGGTGTGACTTCTCTACTACAATCAAGCCCAAACACCTCCAAATACTCCCACATTTCTCACACATTAAGATCAATAGAACCATGATCATTAATCCGAACAATATCAACATTATGACCTCTATTGAGTTCCAACCCTTATATTCAACCTGAATCAGGCGATAACAAGACTCATATAGTTCGTCTAGATTCATTCTTTACTATAATACAGAACAGTAATAAACAAGTAGTGGATTCATTTGATAACCTGTATTAATAACTGAAATCGGGTACTTTACCGAATAACTCCTGGATGCACTTTTCACTCCCTAGCTAAATTACAAACTAACTTATTTATTTAGATTTTAGTTCGATATGTTAGGACCTTCAACAACCCTAGCTCATAGGTTCTAACAGAGAGAATCGCTAAGATTTTTCTAGGTTCTTGTCGTGAAGCGAGCCAAGATCCAACTGCCCCAACTTCCTCCTTCACTCCCGTCAGCGTCATCCTTCGGGTCTCCACCTCTCTCCGGGAGCTGTGGGCTTGTCTCTGTAATTTTAAAATATTCCCACGAGTAATTCCGTACATATGATTGGTTAATGACTATGACCGATCCTTGCGATTGGACGATAGTCATGCTAGAGCGTAAGCTCCGCCCTTAAAACATCATCATCAGCATCATGATGTTTTTGCTTGCTATGATTTTTTTGACTGGTTTCACTCGAGTCTAAAGCAACACGTGGAAGCAATTTACGTATCCTAGCAATTGAAAGATTGCACAAAGTCCTTTGTCTATAATGGGTTCTTAAGTATCGACTCGTCAAGCGTCATTTTTACGACTTAGTTTTAAGAAAGCGAGTCAGGTTTCTTTTGTCTAATTTAATTTTATGTTGCGCGTTGGTCGACTCTATAAATCTTAAGTTTTGTTTAAGATAATTTTTTGTTCCCTTGAATTCTGGGTAAAACTTTCTACACGTGAACGTTGCTGTCTGCGTTATTTGAAATTTATGGGCGCTAAGTCTGTATTTTATAACTTATTTGATACGCGGAAGCGATAACGCTACGTTGACCATCTCAATTAACAACAACTTAAATTAAATTAATAACTACAGATAAATATACTACATAAATAACATATACCTACATATACAATACATACACTACTTATACAAAACATGAGTGAAAACGTCAAAAAGGCCACAGGTGAAAAGCATTTCAAAGGACTAGATATAACAGAGACAGTAAGAATCGAGATGGACCAAAGACAGAAATTCATCATTCAGTTCATTTTATTTAGGTTTCGTGTTCTTTCTCTTCTGTCCGTCAACCAACCCGCTGCATACGCTTTTCTAGCACGAGTCAACAGGGGCGGTCTGAAAACCAGCGCTGGCAGCTTCCACGCAAGCGCAGCATTAGCTGAGCCTGTCCCTTTTGCCGCAGTATGGAAAGGCTCTGTTTTTAGATATAGAATACTCGCTATGTTTTTAATTTTAAATGTTGTCTGTATTTAGTTGTATCTTTATTGTTATTGTTGGCAAATAAATCTTATCTTATCTTATCTTATCTTATCTTAAATAAGTTATTAAGTTAGTGACAAGTAGTAAGCCTTAAGAAGATTTTTGAAAATATGCAGAGATTTCGCTTGCCTTAAAGCTAAAGGAACATTGTATGTACATCGATTACTCCGTCAATAATGTTAACCGATTTTCAAAATTCTTTTTTTATTCGAAAGAGTACACTTCCGAGGTGGTCCCATTGTTACCAAGTCATGATCTGATGATGGAATACTAGGGAAAATGGGTTCAACCCTCAAATTATATAGGCACGTATTGTGTTTCATATCATTTTCTAAGGTTATACAAGTATTTGCGTCTGGTAGTCATCATCTCGCGTGATGAGGTGATGATGGAAGGTACAACTCCTTAACGGTTTGGAGGATAATAGTTTAAATAATATATAGATATAAAAAACTTTTAACAAAATAGTAAAACCGCCTTCAAAAAAAACATAAAATAAAGTCCTCTAAGTCTAAAGCCATGAGTTTTATGGCCTAGTACAAATATGAAGTCGGTGCTTCATTCAAAGAATATTCCGCTCGCACCGCACCGACTTCATATTTCAGCTAGGACATAAAACTTATGGCTTTAGACTTGGACGATTATTGTATTACAACCATTAATACGGACATGAACTGTAGAAATTACAGTCATTTTACATCGGTTCACAGCCCTAACTCCAGTATTTACACAACCCAGAGAGCTTACCTGGTATGTATGTTCTCCCGAGACTCAACTGCTAATTTGTATCGATCTAACACAAGGTGAATGTGATTCATAACGTACAGGTATAGTTTGTTGCTCTTGCGTTGATTTGTTGGTTACCATTATTTTGCTTGTCTTGGAAGTCTGGATCGGGAATAGCGGGAAAAGTTTAATTATAGACAACTACTACAAGTATTGCTCTTGACTTTGTCTGGGTAAAATTCAGTTGGTATCCCGCTGGAATTACGCAATTTCCCTTGATAAAAGACATCTTATTAGTTAATAATGAAAACGGGATATTGACCACGATTACCTTATAGGATTGACGAGCTCCCGATATTTCGATGCAGATGCATGCATCATGATCACGGGCAAACCTTTAAGGTAATCGCGGTCAATATCCCGTTTTCATTATGTATAATGTAATTAACAGCGAATCATTTCAAACTGTCAAGATACATTATGTTTTAATCTATGGTATAAGCTAATTCCATTCCAAACATAATTCACTTAAATGGCGTTTTTTTACCCAACTGCCCTAGGAGGGTTATGTTTTTAGAACGTATGTATGTCTAATTCTTTGCACGCTCTACAGCCTAAGCAGTTTGACGGATTTCAACGTATGAGGTTTAATTGGATTCGTCTCAGTTTTAAAAAATGAGGTCGTTGTCTACAGCTGACAGAGCCACTACTTTTTAACCGACTTCAAAAAAGGAGGAGGTTCTACGTTCCACTGTATGTATGTTTTTTTTTTAATGCAGTGGTTCTCAAGCTAGTGGGCTTTCGATTAACGGGCGGCTCCGCCGGGCGGTGGACGATCAAACTATTAATAAGTATCTGGGAATATTAAATGTTCGTACGACGTAAGGGTGCGGTAACGTTTGAGTCTACACGCTTTCACATAATAACTAACAGTACTAGCGAACTAGGTGAGCGCTGTTCCAAACGTCTCATACAAATTTCTCGATAAGTTTTACTACTCTATTACGTTACGCAGGTTACGAAAACTTCGTGCTAGGCCACGCTATGGCACGCCAGGTATATCTCGCTACCGCTGAGTCGTACGCTCCCAACGGAAGTACTACAAATTAGTCGGAAACAAGTCTTGCTAAGCTCGACTTCATTCCTATGTTTGAACGGTTTTATTTACGCGCGAAATACGACAACAGAGCCCGCAGCGGGCCTCTGGCACTTAGCGGTAATTTTGACACAGGAACCCGTTACGGGCTTCCGCCACTTGGCGTGTACACCCACAGCGGGCTTTTGCCACCTAAAGGGCTAAGCTCGACTTCATTCCTATAACAATGAAACCAATATTTTAATCAAAGCAATTCAAATCTGACCACGACTTTACAATTGGAAACCTCATAAAAACCAGCGCCGTATTTTATCGGCGCTTCAACAATAAAAGTTTTGGCACAAGGCACACAGGTGAGTCGATATTTCAACGTTAAATTAGTAAAACTCCCATTCGAAATTAGACTTTTTATCACCGCATCAAAGTCCAATTTGTATTCGAATATTGGGCCCGAATCTGTTTACGGGACATGTTAAAAATATGTATTACGCTGTCACACGGCTTCGGATCGCGTGTCGGGATCAGTTTCGAATATTTTTGCTGTCAGCAGAGTTTGATTTTATTTTCAATTTGCTTTGTTTATTCTTTTAATGGCGAGGCGAGCTTCGTAAATATTTTTGGTAAACTTTTTAGCTTGAATTTCATTTTACTGACGACTCTGCTTGAGAGGCCCTAGGTCAAACCGTGACCAAAAACGAATGAGATTAATAACGAATGTGACCACTATCGAATTAGTGTCGAATAAATAAATGAGACGAAAAACGAAAGGGGCGAGTGACGAATGAGTCCAAGGAAGACCATGATGAAAATTGATTAAGACTTATTAGGAGAAAGACAACTTATACAATTGGATCAAAGAAGATAGTGACGAATAGCGAACAAGACGAACGAAGAATGACTGACGAATACAGAATGTGACGAAAAAAGAATTAAACGAAAAACGAGACGAAATAATCAGATGAAAATGAGTTCAAAACGATTCACCACTAAACCGTGTTAGGATTAAACATTGCTAGATTAGCAAAAGAACCCTCCGCAAATACTCTTAAACTAAATAGCCGTTAGCAATCGTATGGACTATAAACTAGATCTCATAAACCCGTACTTTGAAATGAGACGTCATGAGCCCACGCACTAGTGGCGTGGCTACGAAAACCACGAGCTGGAGCACGAGTTTTCACCAAAAATCCAGTGCCCCGAGCGTGAATATTCGAATCCTATGTAACCTTCGATCAATAATTACCTAGATAACCAGCAATGACCAAAAACGAAGTAAAAATATGGCGCCGTCTAGGGTCAGTTTGCTATTGAAAAGTTATTTATTTATAACAAATGTACAAGAGACTAAAATAAAACTACTAAGTCAATAAACCTAACATAAAAACAGACAAACAGACAGACACACGGACAACAAAGTGATCCTATAAGGGTTCCGTTTTTTCCTTTTGATGTATGGAACCCTAAAAATTTAGTTCTAGTCCTGGACCTCTCGGCAGGGTGCCCATCACGCAGGCAGCATTCCCGCGCTCAATTGCGATAGCAATTCTTTGCGCGAGAAAGCTGCCCGCGCGAGGGTCGCCTGTGCCCTAAGCACGACTTGTCGAATCCTGCGTTACGTTACGGTTATCGTATCGAAATCGAGAAATCTCATACAAAATTTTAGTTCCAAATACGCTCACGGGCGGGCGCTATTCCAAACGTCATACAAACTCAACGTGGAGCGTGGTACGGATTACCGAGGTTGCTGGTTCAAGTCCAGCTGCTTAACGAATTTTTCTTTGCATTGTCATTGTATGTTGAATTTCATTCTATGAATGTTTCATAAAAATAAAAAACAAAAATAATCAATAAATCGATTATTTTCATTCAATTAAATTTTGTCGATTTAAAAATGTGAATACGTAAATAATACTCAACATCAATTCAAATCGGTCAGTGGGGTCAGTAGAAACTATAAGAAAAAGGGAAATCTGTTCTTAGGAACCATGGCGACAATTACAGATTTAATATAAATGTTTACTCGCTGGCCAATTATCACTCGCAAACCTGTAAAGCCTACTTATCTCTGATAGTTTTTCTTTTAAATTCACTATATTCGCTACTGCTCCGACTTTTTTCACATTTCCAAGTACCTACAAGTTTCTCTGGCAGAGAGGGGGGGGGGGACACTTGACTCCAACAAAAATGAGCACTTCAAGCAATGGAAAAACGATGTTCGAGCACCCCCAATATTTTAAAAGACATATCCAACGATGATACCTCACACTATAGGGTAGACGAGAAATAAAAAAATCATCCCCACTTTACGTGTAGGGGAGGCACCTACCCCAAAAAAAGATTTTTTCAAGAGTTCGTCCCAGCACTTTTTCGGCCTAATTAATATGTATATCTATGCAAAATTACCGCTTTCTAGTACCTATAGTCTATGAGCTAAGCCTCGGACAGAAAGACAAACGGACATGACGAAACTGTAAGAGTTCCATTTTTGCCGTTTTGTCTACGGAACCCGAAAAATTAAAGTTCGTTTACTTTTACAACTCGAATACACCTGTCTCATTTCTTATCTCTTACAACACAAGATATAATATGACGTTACCTAATTGTTAAAACTAATTTTACAGCTGTACGACGCGTAATGTTTTAGTTTGACATAATTTAATATGATTTATTGGACATTTACGACTCACCAAGAAGAATCTCCTCCAAACACGATGAAATATGGCCAACTATGTTTGGTAGGACGATCCGTCGCGCAGAATGAAGCTTTTAAATCATATTAAAAGTGGCACTTAAGAATAATGATCCAATTAATTTTTGTACGAAAGTTTGAAAAAAGGAATGTGATTTATTGCAACATGAAGGTGAGCATGGTTGTGATGTAAGAAAAGATGGAGACGAAAGAATTGCTTTTGTGGTAAGCCATTATACGAAGGGCGCAAATGACGGAGCATATTGCTCGCAGGACTGATGGCCGATGGGGCCAGAAGGTTCTCGAATGGCGTCCGCGGACCCCGGTCCCTTTTTTTCTTTCTTCCATCTTGTTGGAGGCCTATCTACAGCTCGTCTCCCGAGACGAGCTGTAGATAGGCCTCCAACAAGATGGAGCGACGACCTAGCCCCTATTTCACCATCTTTACAATTGTCAGTGTAAATTAAATTTCGAACTACGTTTCTTTGGAAACTGACAATTGTAAAGTTGGTGACATAGGGGCCTAGTAAAGATCGCGGGACCGCGGTGGATGCGGAAAGCACAAGACCGGTCTGAGTGGAGAGCCTTGGCGGAGGCCGCCGGCCAGCAGTGGACGTCTTTCGGCTGACAAGATGATGATGAAATGACGGAGATGAAATTCATATAAACTCTCCCATCGTCTGTGTTTCCGGATAAATAAAGGTTAGAATGAATAGGGTGTTAATGAACCTGTGAACCTTTGGACTCTTCTGCGCCTTCCATCAGAGGGACGAGCACGACTTTACGAAAGCTGCGTAACGTTACGGTTATCGTATCGAGATCGAGAAACCTCGTACTAAATTTTAGTTCCAAATACGCTCTCGGGCGGGCGCTGTTACAAACGTCATACAAACTCGACAACGTTTACTATTCGATTTTACGTTACGCAGCATTCGTAAAGTCGTGCTCGACCCTCAGGGCCCCGTTTCTCAAGGCTATTAACCCTTAATAGGGCATAGGTATGAATTACGGAAATAAACAACTTAAGCATCTGATTCTAATGTTTATTGTGGTCACAATCAACAATGTTTCCAAAAAACACTTTTCAGAAAATCCGTTTTCATGAAAAACAGGGTGGTAACTATATAACCGTTGCCTCTTTGTAAACCTTAAGAGGTGGTAACTATTTTACCGTTACCCGTTAGTGCTGCTCGAGTCAAAACTGTCGTCTGTGTGGTGAAGCGTAGGTTACCATCTGCAGGTCCCCATGAAATGTTTTGAAGCACGGCGTGGCACATAAAGCCACTTTGCATAGTAAACGTGATCGTTTTTGTTGCTTTTTTGTGCTGCAGAAACGGCATCTTGTTATTTATTTTTTATTTTTGATCTCAAGACAATCATCTCCGTTATCACTACAACCCTCGCCATTAACTATGAACCCAAAATTTTTGTCAATCCTCGCAAAACCCGGTCGTCTTAATTGACCTCATTGCCGAAATTAGTAGTGTACCCCAAGTCATCATCTGAGTCACTTTCGAGACTGGAAAGATCATTTTCTAGTATTTCTTCTATGGCTTTATCGCTTAGCCTTTTTTTTCTAGATTTTTCACCGAAAATAAGAAAATTAAATATATCTTTTTTAAACACTTCCCTACTTTTACGACCGTACAAGGTAATGGTAAAATATTTACCACCAACTTTGAACTGTATCTCCGAACCGCGAATATTTGTACTCAAGATCAATGACACGTAATCTGCTAGATAGAATAATCTATTATACAGAGAAAATAATAAAAACCACTTACCGGAATCTTGCTAGAACACACTGATAACAAATATTCATCCAATACCAACAAAAACGCTCGTTTTAAAAAAAAACAGCTTATTTTTAACATGAAACTACCATGAGACTCAATCATAGTGAAATAAAAACGGATCACTCACGTACATAAGTCGAGTTTAGCCCGACATGTTTCGGATTAATTCGTAGTCCTTCCTCTGGGAGCGCACGACCCAGCGGCGGCCCGAAACATGTCGGGCTAAACTCGACTTATATACGTGAGTGATCCGTTTTTATTTCACTATAAAATCTGCTCAGTAAGTAAATTACCGAATTTGTGACATTTCACAGTGTTGCCAACATTTTAAGTAAGTAAGTAAACACTTTATTCTACAAAAAACAGGATAAAACACAAGTTACAACAATAACATGGATTAACATGGATTTATGGATGTTCGATTATCAATGACTTGTTTTTAGAAAAAATGACTTTGTGCCAAGTTTCTTGCGGCGCATTCTTCTTGGCAATCATGGTCTTTCCGAAAGCGCTGGTAGACTCAAAAAAATGACGTGTAAAAGAGCATTCAACTGCCTATTTGCTGAATAAAATTTTGAATTTTGTTTTTTTTTTTAATGCGTTCACAAATGAAAAGAGACGTCGGATATGTCAAAATGTGTTTAATCTGTGGTCTAAAAAACGAAGCGGTAACTATTATGCCCGGTGCATTATTAAGAGTTAAACTAATAATAATATTAGGTAGTGTTTTGTCTCGTAAATTACAAGACAAAATGAAACAAAACACAAGTACCTACTAATATTACTAGTCCAATAAGCTTGTAACGGGGCCCAGATGGGATAGGGTTAGTCGTTGGTATTTTTTTTTAAAAGAAACGCTTAACGTGTTTAACGATTCATAAAAGCAGAAGACACAAATTGTGCCTTAGAAAATACAGAGTATTATTTTATGGAAACGGTCGGATCTGAACTAACAGACAATACCCAAACTTAGAAGGAAAAACGTTTTTGGTAGATACACTGTTTAAAAGAAAGTAATGATTTAAAATTAAGAAAGGAATAACTGTAATTTTACTAACATATTATGAACCAACGATGGTCGAAATAAATATTATTATTAATAATACATGTAGTCAAAAGTTTAATGAAGATGAAATTGTAAATAAATTTACACTAATTGACTAAGTCCTGAACTAGGCAGAGCCTGTACTATGATTATAAAACAACAGATAAACATACTCATTTAGATAAATATATACTTTAATAACATCTGTATTCGAGAATAATCATGTGCTTATACATTCCTCGACTGGGGATCGAACACGGGACCTCAGCTTCATAGTCAGTTTCGCTTACAACTAGGCTAAATACGGGCTTTAGGTAAGTTTTTGCGGTTTGATGAAAGCAAACAATAAATAATTAGTAAAATGTAGCTAATTCGTTGGCACTAAACGCCAAAATACTAAGTGTGTGGGAATATGGACGAAATAAGTGTTGAAACCAATGAACATTAAATTTATTAAGGAATGTAAAACTTTTTCGAAGTTTCAATTTTCATTTAACATTATCAATGTTAAAAAAAATATGAATAAAGTAAATACTTACATCGTTATAACTTTTAACTCTCCAACTTCACACGCGATGTAATAAAAAAAAACACTTTTACCGCACCAGAAAAATTAAAAACACAAAAGTTCTAAATTAAAAGAATTAACACTTTCACCACCTAATTCCAGTTTTTTAAAACCAAACCACCTCAAACTTTACTGACACCTTTCTGTGGACAAAAAAATACGTAGACCTGTCATTCGTTTGCATGTAATACCTTTACACGAATAATACACACACAGCATAAAGGACTCTACAAGTTTGTCTAACACATAGGTTGTGTCGTGTTTGTCGTTCGCGAGAAGTGTTGGTCGGTAGGAATGTTGTCGGTTGGCGGCTAATGCCGACTAACCGCGGTTGACTAGCGATTTATATGAAGGCAAAGAGTAAATATGCGCAGACGCTGGCTTTCCAATACTTCTTTTATTTTAGCACTAGCTGTTCGTATGCTCGTCCGCGTAGATTTCGGTATATCGCTATCCCGCGGGAACTATATAATTTTCCCGAATAAAAAATAGCCTATGTTATTCCTCAATATTCAAACTATCTTCTTACCAAATTTCATCTAGATTGGTGCAGCGGTTTTCCCGTGAAGAGGTAACAAACAGACAGACAAAGAGACAGAGTTACTTTCGCATTTATAATATTAGTTACGAAGTTAGGATTAAAAAGAAGGAAACAATCTTGACAAAGAATTGAGGAACTTAAGCGGCAGTGGGCGGGGCACATTGCTCGCAGAACTGATGGCCGATGGGGTCAGAAGGTTTTTGAATGGCGTCCGCGGACCGGGAGACGAGCTGTCGGTAGGCCTCCAACAAGATGGAGCGACGACCTGGTGAAGATCGCTGGATCGCGGTGGACGCGGAAAGCGCAAGACCGGTCTGAGTGGAGAGAGAGTGGACAGTGAGATTTATATTTTTATAGTTTTATACGTAATGGTGACTTATTTTTATTATTACGCCTATTTGTAACTTGTTTTTAAAAAAAAAATCTTTGTGTCAAGTTTTTTGCGGCGCGTTTTTTTTGGCAATCATGGTCTTTCCGAAAGCGCTGGTAGACTACAAAAAAGCGTGTGCAAAAGCATCCAAATGCCTATTTCGACGGTACTCTGACTCAACCTCGTATATAAACTTTGACAAAATTGGAATAACCGCCTTAGGTTCGCGGTCTAGAGTGGTTATTCCATTCGTCAAAGTTTAAATACGAGGTTGAGTCAGAGTACCGTCGATTTGCTGAATACAATTCTAAATTTGATTTTGAATTTTCGCACTCGGGGTACAGACTGAGGGTCGAGCACGGCTTTACGAATGCTGCGTAACGTTACGGTTATCGTATCGAGATCGAGAAACCTCATACTAAATTTTAGTTCCAAATACGCTCTCGGGTAGACGCTATTCCACACGTCATACAAAGTCGATAACGTTTACTATTCGATTTTACGTTACGCAGGTTCAGTGACTGGGCCACGGTCGGGATTCACAGGAGTAGGACTAAACTTTATGAACTATATGAAATGAAAAGCTACAATAACGACCCCACATTTAGAGACTATGTTAAAAGATATTCGAAACTATTTAAAAAAGTTTGTGTGGCCGCCAAAGCGGAATATCTTAGTAATAAAGTTAAATCCGCTGATAATAAAGTAAAAGCAGTATGGAACGTTATAAATTCAGAGACAGGTAAATCAAAGCCCCATAATAGCCAATATAAGTTAAAGATAAATGAAAGAATAGTAACTTCAGATTTAGAAGTGGCGAGTGCTTTTGATGATTTTTTCTCTAATATAGATACAACTCGTGACTTAAAGTCATCCACTGCGCTGGCTGGCTCATACTTAAATGTGGTTCAAAAGGATAGTAACTTGAAATTTGATTTTAAACACACAAACTCGGAAGAGATTATAAAAACATTTAAATCTTTGAAAATTAAGAACACAGAGAATCTTTGGGGTATTTCAGTTAAAGTAATGCAATCTGTCATCCATATTGTGGCACCATATCTGGCCGTCGTGTTTAACAACTGCGTCGATGAGTGTGTGTTCCCTGACTTAATGAAGTACAGTAAAGTTATTCCTTTATTCAAAGCTGGCAGCTCATCTGAGCCTGGTAACTTTTGACCGGTTTCCGTGCTTCCTGTACTAAGTAAAGTGTTTGAGAAAATTATGCTAAATCAATTGCTTTATCACTTCAATATTAATGAACTATTTCACAGTCAGCAATTTGGGTTTACGAAGGGCCGCTCGACAACGGATGCGGCTGCAAATCTCATGAAGCACATTTATGACGCATGGGAACAATCGCAAGATGCAATAGGAATATTTTGCGACCTCTCCAAGGCATTTGATTGCGTGGAACACGAGACGCTTATCCGCAAACTTGAACACTACGGACTCACAACTAATGCACTGAACCTTGTTATGTCCTATCTCAGTCAGAGAATCCAGAAAGTAGACATACATAGAGTGCAGTCATGTGGATCACCGGTGAAGCTTAGAGTACCACAGGGCTCTATTTTGGGTCCGTTTCTCTTCTTGGTGTACATAAATGACTTGCCCCAGCTGCTAGAACACAAATCTGACATAGTACTGTTCGCTGATGATACCTCTCTCATTTTTAAAGTCAACAGGCAACAGGAAGATCAAAGTCACATCAATGAGACTAAGAGATGTGCTGAAATGGTTTACTGCAAACAATTTACTATTGAATGCAGCTAAAACGAAATGTATAAAATTTTCGTTGCCTGATGTAAGACAGGTTGACACTACTATCAGATTAAATGGAGAGAAGCTGAACCTCGTGGATGAGACTGTTTTTCTCGGGCTTACCTTAGACCGCAATTTGCAATGGAGCCCACACCTATCTGGTCTTGCTGGTAGATTAAACTCTGCCGCTTATGCTGTACGAAGAATCCGGCAATTCACCAATGTAGAAACGGCGCGGTTAGTTTACTTCAGTTATTTTCACAGCATTATGTCTTATGGCATCCTAATTTGGGGCAAGGCGGCCGACATAGAGACAATCTTTATCCTGCAGAAGAGGGCGGTCCGGTCTATTTACAATCTTGGCTCCCGAGATTCACTTAGAGAACGCTTTAAAGAAATCGACATCCTTACAGTAGCTTCTCAGTATATATATGATGTAATATTGTATACACACAAGAACATGAAATCTTTCAAGAAAGTGTCGGATGTGCATGGTTTCAACACTCGGAATAAGCATAAACTTGCCGTCCCTAAATTTCGTCTGCGAAAAGTCAGTAAGTCTTTTTTGGGAAATTGCGTGAGGTTCTACAATAAAGTGCCTGTAGATGCATGGGAATTGCCTCACAATTCATTTAAAAGATACATAAAGACCGCTCTCTTGAAAAAAGCATACTACAAAGTGGATGAATACTTATGTGATGGCACCACCTGGCCAAGGCTGAAAACAGAAGATAATTAGGACATCAATGTGACTTGGCTGCGTCCCGAAGATATTCGTGTATGGTGTCCGGCTCTGTTGCCGTTGTCCGCTGCGTACTAATTGTAATACAATTGACAAAAATAATGTTTTATTTATTTCACATGATGACATGAAATGTATATTTCATCAATTTTTGTTATTTGACATTTGGAGACCATATACATCTCCAGTTTATGTATATGTATTATTATACTTATTATTTGACCGTGGAGGCGTTTTACACCTCTGCTGATTTTAAATTTAGTTTAAATTGACCCTAGAGACTATACATCTCTAAGCCATTTAGATTAAGTATTATATTATAGTATTAATTCTGGGACCCTATACATCCCTTTGTAATTTAAATTTTCACAGATATTTGACCTGGAGACCCTATACATCTCCTGCTCAATTAAAACGTGCCAGTAAAGTAAAGTGTTCTGGTTTTGCTGTTTTAATAATTACTTTTTACACTTGTTTCTAAAATGCGGTATTTTTTTTTTCTCTCTTAATCTTTTAATGACAGAGTGAGGTTTCTTTGTGTAGTTTGTCTGTGGTTGCGTATTGTAAGAGCTAATGTAACTTGTTTTTAGAAAAAATGACTTTGTGCCAAGTTTCTTGCGGCGCATTCTTCTTGGCAATCATGGTCTTTCCGAAAGCGCTGGTAGACTCAAAAAAAATGACGTGTAAAAGAGCATTCAACTGCCTATTTGCTGAATAAAATTTTGAATTTGAATTGAATTTTGAATTTGAATTTGAATTTGCAGCATTTGTAAAGTCGTGCTCGACCCTCAGGTAAGGCCCTTAGGCTTAGGGATATCGTCTGTCGCCTCTGCGCCTCTCATTGGCAGTCGCGTCTATTTAAAGCGTGCGCAAGCGACGGCCGGTTGCGTATCAGTTTTAGTTTTATTGTGCGCGGTATTTCGGGAGCACTCGCCGTCGCCGCCGGGTTGTGCGTGAGAGTTTACGGGCTCTGGTTAAGTCGCCTCAATAATTAATGTATTTGCAGATTTGGGACGGCTATCGGTTAACTAGAGTCTGGAAACTATTAGCTTGATATTCCGCGACTAAATTCGCAAGAAACTAACCTATGTTTATGTGTGTAACACATTTATGTGTGTGTGTTTTTACGAAGGGCTCATCCACCGCTTAGGGTTTTTTTTTATTGAATGAGGGAGGTAAGCGATCACCGCCACCCATGAGAACCAGCAACCCCTAGAGAGTCATTAGTCCGTTACCGGCCTTTACGGAGGAGAAGGGATATAGAAAAGGGAGGAAGGGGAATCGGGCCTCCGGCACTCTCACTGACCGAACGAAACACAACAGGGATGCTGTTGCTTCACGCCGATTTTCTGCGAGATCATCTGCCACGACCGGGGATCGAACCCGGCACCTCAAGCTTCGTAGTCACGTTTTCTAACCACTAGGCCATCCGGTGGTCAAGCGTCAAAACACTCATTTAACTCATTCGTATTCATCATCATCATCTTGTCAGCTGTAAGAAGTCTACTGCTGGACATAAGGCCTTCCCCAGGGATCTCTACGTTGATCGGTCTTATGCCAACCGCAGCCAAAAGGCTGCCCGCGTTCTTTACCAGATCATCCGTCTGCCTTGCGAGAAGCACCAACACTTCGCCTTCCGGTACGCCGTCGCCACTCTTAAAACTTACAGCCCCAAAGGCCATCAGTGCCCTAAGCACGACTTGTAGAATCCTGCGGTACGTTACGGTTATCGTATCGAGATCGAGAAATCTCATACTAAATTTTAGTTCTAAATACGCTCACGGGCGGGCGCTGTTCCAAACGTCATACAAACTCGTTACCTTATAGTTTACTATTCGATTTTACGTGACGCACGATTCGACAAGTCGTGCTTAGGGCACTGTTCTGCGAGCAATGTGCTACGCCCACTGCCACATAAGGTGTGCAATTTGCTTAGCTGTATCGGTAACATTCTTAATCATCATACATATATCTGTCCTGACCGGGGATCGAACCCGGGACCTCAAGCTTCACAGTCAGGATTTCTAACCACTAAGCTACCCCTTCGTCTTGATGGTACTGTTGGCATAACCAGCATTTTCCTTTGCCAAGGTAAATATCGAAAACAAAGCCTCTAGCTTATAACTTATGTCCCCCAAAGACACAAAATAAAGTTACAGACAGCCGATACCTTAGAGCAGGAAAGGAATGGAGAGGACATTGTTAACGCGCGATTTCCCCTCTGCCAAACCTCTAACATTAAGTCTGTGCAAATGCACAGGGTCTGTTGATTGTGTGCGTGTTTTTGGCATTTGTGTGACAGTTTTGTTTTAGTGTAAGTTTGTAGGAACGTAACAAATTTTGATATGAGCGCAGACGTGTGCGCTATACGTGTGTTCCTCGTCCCCCTCAAAAATTGGCAGAAAAATTTTAGTGCATAGATAAGCCAGAGAAGCGCCTCCCGTCTGTCTGCTTTATGGCCGTTACATAAATCTGATAAAATGCTTTCATGCATATTATTTCGTTGTACGCGCCCCGAATCCTATTTCAGATTTCAGCGTGCGACAAAATGTATTGACTGTTTTTGCTTTCGATTTCTGCTTCACTTCCAAACATTCATGTTTACTAAAATATTTTTTAATGGTACTCCGTAGGGATAGGTTGCATAGGATGCAAATCCGGCAGGCTAGACTGATTTATCTCGTTTTGAATTTGGAATAGTTTAAGAATAAAGCAAGTCTTTGCTTTCGGATTCAGATCAGTCGAGCTGGGTCCTTGAAAGCAAGAACGCTGTAATAGTTTTAAGTCCCGCTGTCTTTGAGACTGCAAAATAGTTAAGCAAGGCATCAGATATCTCGCACTTAGACCGCCATCCCGTTCCTCTCCAGTGACCACTACTGTCCCCTGTTTCACCAACTTCTGCATTGTCAGTTTTACATGAGAATTCGAACTAGATTTCTATGACAATATGAAGCGCACTAAAACAAAGCTCTTCAAGTCAGCAGTTGACGCCGAATTGTCATTAAAAAGTGACAATTGTAAAGTTGGTGAAATAGGGGCCAGGATATGCCCTTTGGAACATTTTGAAATAGGAACAGAGGGCCGAGTACGAATATTCGAAACCAACCGTGACGCAACGTAAAATCGAATAGTAAACTATAACGAGTTTGTATGACGTTTGGAACAGCGCCTGCCCGTGAGCGTATTTGGAAATAAAATTTAGTATGAGGTTTCTCGATCTCGATACGATAACCGTAACGCTACGCAGGATTCGAAAAGTCGTGCTCGATCCTCTGACACTAGTTTGTAGTCTCACTGAATTGGAAACAAAAACGGACTACCGAAGGGCCTGTCCATACGCTATGTGTACGCCCCCTAAGTACTAGCTTCCCCTATCCCGAGGGATTTTCGCAAAATACCTCTCTATCCTACGGTACGTTATATATATCTGGGTCAAATGGCTTTCCCCCAGTATTGCATAGTTTTAAAAGACAGGTAACTATTTCCACAGCCCACTTTCCACTTTGATTCCACAAATATTTGACATTTTAATACCCCAATGGAAAGTCAGAGAATGCATCAAAAATATTAAAAGCAAACAAGCCATGGTCTCAAAGCAAACACTTTGGAGCGTTTCAAATAAGGAATTGAACGAGTGGACATGGACGAATAAGTCAAGAGGACGGACTTTTTCTTCCTTTTTAGGGTTCCGTACCTCAAGAGGAAAAAACGGAACCCTTATAGGATCACTTTGTTGTCCGTCTGTCTGTCTGTCAAGACCCTTTTTCTCTGGAACGCGTGAAGGTAGCATGCTGAAATTAATATCGAATACTCAAGCCTGCGGTCCCTTGAAGTTGTGAAAAAATCAGCCTTCTAAGTAAGGAGGATAGTATACGGAGTGTCAAAGCCCATACTTCGAATCGTTCCCCGCAGTCATGTTAAAATTCAGGCAATTTCTAGATGGCGCCAAGGTCGTAGCCAGCGGGTCAAATAATAACAAAACAGCGGTACGAATGTTTCACTCAAGCAAGGTAGATGGCGCTGAATGTAAATAAGAACGATTCAAAGTATGGGCTTTGTCAATCCGTTTACTTTCCATGATCCTTGCTTCTAAGTCAACGCAATCAAAAGATACAGTCATTAAAAAGGTCGTCTTCATACAAATTGCCGTACTTTGAAAACCTAAAGGGTACTTCCAGTTGTCCTAGAAACTTGAAATTTGGTATGAAGGTAGCTTTTATAGCAAAACCACTCCGAAAAGTCTCAAAATCTTGAAATTTTTTGTCTGTCTATAGATTTCGCAGACCAATATAAGTTGACCCCACACTGGGTACATTTTGCTTAGGAGCAGGGCTCTGCTAACACTGGACTTATTAAAACACTAGGGAAAAGCGTTAAAATCTTTGTACGGAACCCTCGTGCGCGAGTCCGACTCGCACTTAGCCGGTTTTTTAAATAACAAGACTACGGAGGACTGGGGAAACATTGGTGCGATTTGTTTATGTATGCATAAGAATAAATAATAACATTACTAATAATATATACTAATAATAAATAATAACATAGTACTGTAGAACGAAAACTCCCGCTCCGGACGGGCTCAAGGTTACGATATTAGAGTATTCGTTAAACAGACTACTCAGTCAGGCTGTCACGGCCGGCGTCGCCGCACGCGCGTTTTGTTGTTTATAATTTGGTTGTAATAGTTTTACGTGAGCCTGTATGTATTTTATTTTATATTTGTAGGTAAATAATAGGCGTTTTGGACTCGGTCAAAAGAGATTCCGTTCTACTATGTTATTATTTATTCTTATGATACATGGGAGCGAGGAGTCCAAGACGCATCATGCCACCTTATGTCTATCTCTTTTTTAGATATACACATAACTTTGACTCATAAACTAATACGAAAAGTTACATAAAACATCCCTAAAGTGACTATGGTGTGCACGCAAACACTTCCCATTCATGACGATGGCGAAAAGGAATTTAACTCAGCATTATTGCCGACCGGATGGCCTAAGTGGTTAGCGACCCTGACTATGAAGCTTGAGGTACCGGGTTCGAATCCCGGTCGGGGCAGATGTTTATATGATGAATACGAATGTTTGTTCTCGGGTCTTGGATGTTTAATATGTATATAAGTATGTATTTATATATATATTCATATACGAGGGCTATTTGATAAGTACCCGTTTTCTAAATATATTAATATCACTGACCGCAAATAAGTATACCACCTTTTAAAGCCATTTTTCAGAGGCGGGAAAATTAAAAAAAAAATGGCATTCTTTTGTTTTTTTTCTCATTTGACTACGATTCAGTGAAGGCGTGAACTTAAAATTGTTAAAATGGAGAAAGAACAGTATCGGTCTGTAATTACATTCTTATTTTTGGAAGGAAAAACATGTGATGAAATAAAAGTAAGAATGCAAGCGGTTTACCATGAATGTGCTCCTTCTATGACAACCGTCAGATATTGGTATAACGAGTTTAAGCGGGGGAGAACAACCGTCTTTGATGAGGATCGCCCAGGCCGGCCAGTTGAGGTGACTACAGACGATATGGTTAAAAAAAATTAAAATATCGTTTTAGCCGACCGCCGAATTAAACTTCGAGAAATCGTTGATGCTGTAAACGTTTCAATCGAGAGGGTACAACACATATTAGAAAAAAATTGGGTATGAAGAAAGTATCGGCGAGGTGGGTGCCGCGTTTACTCACGGAGGAGCAAAAACGGAACCGACTGACTACTTCGGAGCAGTGTTTGGCCGTGTTCAAACGTAACCCGAAGGAGTTTCTGCGTCGTTTCGAGACCGTGGACGAAACGTGGGTCCACCACTACACCCCGGAAATGAAAGAGCAGTCGAAGCAGTGGATTTTACCGGATGAACCTGCTCCAAAGAAAGCAAAAACCGTCCCATCGACTGGAAAGGTCATGGCGACCGTTTTTTGGGATTCGCAGGGTATTATACATATTGACTATTTAGAAAAGGGAAAAACAATACCAGGGCAGCACTATGCCAATTTATTGGATGAATTTGACGCCGTGTTGAAGGACAAACGACCCCATTTAAAAAATAAAAAAGTACTGTTTCATCACGACAACGCCCCGGCTCATTCGTTCAGAGTTGTGACGGCTAAATTAGCACAGTTACGCTACGAACTATTGTCTCACCCCCCGTATTTTCCAGATTTGGCCCCATCCAATTTATTTTTGTTTCCCAACCTAAAAAAATGGCTCGGTGGCAAGCGATTTGGATCAAATGACGAAGTCATTGCCGCCACAGAGGCCTATTTTAATGACTTTCCAAAATCATACTTTTTGGATGGTTTATTGAAGCTTGAGTATAGGTGTAACAAATGTATAGAGTTAAAAGGTGACTATGTAGAAAAATAAATGCATATATACAAAAAAAAAGTTTTTTTTTTCCATAAACGGGTACTTATCAAACAGCCCTCGTATATATGTTTATCCGTTGTCTAGTACCCATTGTTTTGCCTAGTTTAGGACTAGGTCAATTGGTGTCAATTTGTCCCATGGTGATACTTATTATGCTGCAGTTAGGTCCCTGCTACAGCGCTGATATTCAGTCAAACCCTTAAATTTTATTGTTTGTAATTAATTTTACGCCGTCATAGCCTAATGGTTTGATCTATGGCTTCTCAAGCAGAGGGTCGTGGGTTCAAGCCCCGCCGGGCCCAGTGGGGATTGAGAACTTTACATACAGCATTGAATTGATTTTCTTTTTTTGTAGCGCAATCTAAAAGAGCTTTTTATAGAGGAATGAATTTCGCTACTGTACTCTGCTGTGGTCCAAGTGCCATACATTAGAAAGGTTGAAAAACCCCAGACATTGTCAATTCAAAGTTCAATATTTCAAAAACGGGTGAACCGATTATAATGAGACTTAGCTAAGATTAAGAACCACCTCGATTAAAGTAGCTGTTGAATAAAAAAATGCCACAGACAGATACACAGACACACAGATACGTTTTTTCGTCGGGGATAAAAAAAATTACGGTACAGAGACATTGTAATAGACATTGACATTCCTCTTGGTTTATTCGTCCATGTTTGGGGATAAGTAATTCTGTTTGATATTTAGAATGAGCATCCTATTAATATTACAAATGTCAAAGTACTTTAACATTGTAATCCGTGGAAGAAACGTTGGGTTTTTGATGTTGCTTTCACTTCTCATGTTTTTAAAGTTTGTGTTTATATTGGATGTGGCTTTTAAGCCCCCTTGTCTCCGATTTTTTTTATACGACAAAAAAGGCCAACGAGCAAGTGTGTCACCTGATGGTAAGTGATCACCAATGTCCATAGACACCCACAATCGGGTTTGCGGATGCGTTGCCAACCTAGAGAGCTAAGATGAAATGCCTCTTGTGCCTGTAATTACACCGGCTATCTTACTATCCACACCGGAACACAACAGTGCAAGCACTGCTGCTTAGATGCAGGATTAGCGAGTAAGATAGTGGTAGCGATCCGGACGGACCTCGCACAAGGTTCCACCGCCCACATAATAATTTACAGTACCAGCCCATATATTTTTAACCACCCACGCAAAAAGAGGAGTGCTATAAGTTTGACCGCTGTGTGCCTGTGTGTTTGCATGTCTGTCTGTGGCACCGTAGCTCTTCAACGGTTGAACCGATTTGAATGCGGTTTTATTTATTTAAAAACAGGTTTTCCAGATTTTAGACAAGTTTTATCAAAATTGGCTTAGCCATTTTTGAGATATTACGTTATACGTAAAAAGTGACAAAACGTTTTTTTTTAAACGCCCGACATAAAAAAAATGTGAAAAGTAAAAAATAAAATTTCTGGGCCTGATCCTTTAATCAAGAACTACGTTAACTTTTGCCCAGTCGGGTGCCGTACTTACGGAGGGTCTCCGAATACAAAAAGACGGAACCCGATTGCACTAAAATTAACATAGTTCCTGTTTAAAGAACCAGGTCCAGAAATTTACTTTTTACTTTTTACAGGATTTTTTACGTGGGGGGTTATTTAATTTCAAATAAGATCACTGTATCTGCCTGTTTTGCTTTTTTATATAAGTATTTTTGTTACTATAGGTGCTAGGTAGTAACTTGTAATGAAACTTTACTAAATAAACGAATAAACTAGCTTTCTACAAAAAAACTGCATTCAAACCGGTCTATCGGTTTGGGAGACAGACAGACAGACAGACTTGTTTGTGCGCCAGGAGTAGAAGGGTCATGTTACTAAGCGCCTACTTTTATTTCTTTAGCAATTTATTTAGAGACTGAGTTTGCTTTTTATATTGCCTTACAAATTTTTAGGCAAAAAATGTATTCAGTATCGGTAAAACTTATCCAGTACCAGCTGTTGCCCGCGATTTCGTCCGTGTAGATTTCGGTTATCGCTATCCCGCGGAAACTATAAAATTTTCCCGAATAAAAATTAGCCTATGTTATTCCTCAATATTCAAACTACCTTCTTACCAAATTTCATCTAGATTGGTGCAGCGGTTTTTCCGTGAAGAGGTAACAAACAGACAGAGACAGAGACACCGAGAAACAGAGTTACTTTCGCATTTATAATATTAGTTAGGATTATGATTAGGATTAGTAAAACATTTCCAGTATTGGTAAAACTTATCCAGTATCCGTTCCTTTTGCTGCCAGAAAGCAACATATCTTGCAATTTTTTTTTTTCGTAAAGTACTTACAGTTAGTCGTACAAAAACTGACCTTCCAAACCGACGACGAATGTCAAATAGCTACGCAAATGCCCTGCAGGTCTGCTGCACCATGTTCCCGCCTTGTTTTTGGTATTTTGAAACATCTAATACGTCATTCTGAAAAAAAAACCATGGCTTTAATGTCAGAATGACCTGTTAGAAGTTAAAAAAACCTAAGCATTTATTTTGTTCCGTTTTTAGTATTTGTTGTTATATGTATATAGCGGATACAGAGATACATTCATCTGTGAAAACTTTAACTGTCTAACTATCACGATTCATGAGATACAGCCTGGTGACAAACGGACAGACAGACGGACAGCGGAGTCTTAATAATAGGGTCCCGTTTCAACCTTTGGGTATGGAACCCTAAAAAACAACGAAAACGTGGTGTAGCAGACCTGGCTTAACACGGAAAGTTAAAAAATCAGAGCGCCTAGTGTAATCGCCGACCAGGCCAAGAAATACGTCTCGTTTGCTTTCGCGTTTAACAATTCTCATACTATGCCCTTAGTGTAATCAAAAAGCACAAAATACGTCTCGATCGCGTTTGCGTTAAAGTGTCAAATATATGAGAATAAATATACAGGGTGTCAAATAATGCTTTAACGATATTTCACCCACATATCAGGTTAGTTGGTCTGAACATCCCTGCAAAGTTTCGACCTGCAGTTACAACTTAAAAAAAAAGAATAAAATATCAAGGTAATACAGTTGCCCAGTGTGCCACAGCCTACGCCATATCACTGCTACACACATACACACGCAATGCTACGTCGTATTTATTCGTATCACTTCGGCAAAATTCTTTCATACTTCGGCAAGGTTCGCAAACAGTTCGGTAACTAATTTTATACCGGGAAAAAATAAATTATTGCCGTGAAAACCTAAAAGTACTAGCACAGAGGCCAAATTGCTTACTCACATGATTGTGAAATTCGTCGATGAGTCGTAGTTTTGAATCTCGGTCCTTATGATAATTATTGTGTTCGTTTTAATCACTCGCACCAGTCTCACATAACATAGCAATATTTTACCAAATCTACCACTCATCGTGAAGCAAACACGTATTCAGTAGCAGCTTCTCTGACCAACAACATTCAAACGTGATGGCTTTACTATTTTACTTTAAGTGAGAAAATTAGGAACAGAAAAATAATAACAACAATGCTATCACTTTGAAGTCTCTCAACAATTTTTTTAAGATAGAGCATTGGCTTCAAGGCCATCAGGCTAAACCATAAAACATTAAAACCTCTATCTGTCTTTCAATTTCATTTATTCATAGTCTTGGAATAGTAATGATATTAAAATCTCGTCACAGCCAAAGTCGTCAGTCTGTCCTAGTCACGTCCTGCTAGTTGCTCATGAATTCCGTATAGCGATAGTCTACTTTACAGTGAGCTACGGCGAGCAGCGGCCGGCGGTTACTTGGGGAAAACAAACAGGAAAACGGGTTTCCACTTGAATTTTTCATTTACTGACACTTTCACGTTAATTTGATGCAATACCACCTATCTTTACTATCCACCAAACAACATTAAGCACAGAAACTAAATTTCAATTAACTCAACGATTCACTCTCACCTGTTGTCCGCCAAGTACCCTTGACCTGAAGTCTTTCAAACTCAAGAGTCAAGACAAATGGTTTGTGTTTTATGTTTTTCCTTCACTTGTAAAGACTATGGAAGTTAAGCCCATAATGCCAAAGTCTTTTGTTAACACAAAAGTCTTTGTCCTTTGTAGGCCAATGATCTGCAGCGTCATAAGTAACACTTTATTGTACTTAAAAAAAAAAACAAAATACAAACACAATTTACAAAAAAAAACAAATTCAAGTACAAATGCGGGCTTTTCGCTATAACGGATCTCTACTAGCCAACCTTAGAGTGGTATAAATCATACGTTTAATTAGGGAAAAGGTTACATATTGTTGCAGGCCAATCATCTGCGATAGGTTATGGAAACGAGCGTCTTGGTTCGACAAATATTTTCTTTATTCAACACGACAAAACAATACAAGGAAATAAAAAAAAAAACAGGCAGGGTAGACAATCATCATCATCATCAGTATATTTTAGTCCACTGCTGGACATAGTAGGTAGGCCTCCCTAATGAGTGTCATAACGCCCTGTCCTCAGCTTGCAGTCTTTAGCAGATCGTCATCCCACATGGCCGGAGGGCGTCCTACACTACGAGAAATCGTATGTATGCAAAGCAATAATAATTTAAATAGTTTATGGTAAGCGATCAATGCATGCGCTTTTTACAAATAAGTAGTAATTAGCAGTAGCACTTACTATAGTTGAGGAGAACAGCTATCTTAAAAAAGGCTCAACGTATCCACCGTTTTTGGCGACGCAGCACTCTGCCACAGAGTACGTGTGCAGTCGTACTCTGCCCAGAACTGCTGTGTCGCCCTTTATAGCCTCGAAAGCTTCTCTGATGCGGTCTTCCAGCTCTTCCGCGCTGTTCAGGTCAGGCTTATTTGTATAGACCAAGTCTTTGGCTCTACCCCACAAGAAGAAGTCCATAGGGGTTAAGTCGGGAGATCGTGGTGGCCAAGCAGTAGGTCCCCCGCGTCCGATCCAGCGTGCCTCAAAGCGTTGGTCCAGATGCTGCCTCACCTGCCGCCAGTAATGTGCAGGCGCGCCGTCCTGCTGGTAGTGCAGGTCTTGCAAGTCGGCAAGAGGAACCTCTTCCAGCATCTCCTCCAGCTGGGTATTCAGGAAATCCAGATACCGGCTTCCATTAAGTCGATCAAAAAAGTCCGGACCAAGCACGTTGCCATTGAGGACCCCTGTCCACACGTTGCGGCTAAATCTGTGTTGGAACGAACCAACTTTTATCTTGTGGGGATTTTGACGCGCATAATGATGCTCATTATGTACGTTAAAAAATCCCCCACGGGTGAAAGTTGATTCGTCTGTCCACAGTATGTTGGTCTGGCGATTTTGTAGCAGCCACTCACAAAATCGGACTCGCGCAGGCAGGTCAGGCTCTAACAAGTGCTGCACCTTGCTGAGATGGAACGGGTAGAGATGTTCTGCTTGTAAAACGTTCCAAATAAAACCCCTGTTTAAATTCATCGTTTGCCCCGCTCGTCGGATGCTCTCCCAGAGGTTTTGGGTGAAAAAACTTATAACATCGCATCTGACACCTTAAACATAAAACAATTATTTAGAACTTTTTCTACACAAGCAGAACCGATCTGACGTATGACTCCAACGTCCATAGCAGTCAGAAAATTACAACCGTCTTCAGTTTTGAAATCGGTTAAACTCATAATAAAACTTGTTAAAAATAACCGTCGGAGTAGATAGCGGGTCTCCCACTGTCAGCGATTTGTGGTCTGTAAGAGCCTGTGTCCCGCAGCCGCTGCACAGCGCCAAGTATAGTCCTGGCCGCGGGAACACGACCATCCTTCACGTAGCCTCTCTGAACGTAAAGTTCGCAGGCTCGACTTGTAACGCTCCCACTGTCAGTATAGCATTGTACCATGCGTTGGTACTCGCGATCGGAGTATGCGCGAAATGGCATTTTATTAATTTAAGAAAACCGAGAGACAAAAATAGGTACTCCGAAACCAAACGTTGCGAAAACAAATTATAAGCTTAACAAGCAGCAGCTAATTGTCACCCTGTTAAATTATTCTTAAATCAACAACAAATACCTAGTTAACGGTTTAACGAGGTGACATTTAAAATCAACCAAGTGTCTATTGTTCCGGTATCTATTAATCAAGAATTCGGAATAAAAAATGTCATCATTCTTGTCGACATCATCATAATTATTATCATCATAACATTACTCTCGTCGACATTTTAATCCGTCGAATACCTAATTCCTTACGGCACATGTTTGGAGCAAGCACGGAGTAATTCAAACTATTGATTGATTCAGGCGTTGCTTTGTGAGGCTCCATATTTATGAAATAAAACCTAGTAACATGCAAAAAAAAATAGGCAAAAAATACATGAGGGGATAAGTCCACCGTTATACTCGTATCTTTGTAACTTGTCTTTTGTTTCTTGATTTTCAGTACAATAAAGTATTTACTTACCATGCTACTCCGCGACCACAAATGTGCAAGACAGAATTAGAATATCTAAATCCGATACCTACCGCAGTGGAACCTTTTGGTAATAAACGTCATATTGACTTCTTTCGTAGAAAACAGCGATGCCTTTTTTAGTATAACAAAGGTTTTGCAGAGGGTCTAACGGCCTCCCATCCCAAATTAACGATATTACCTACATTATGCAGTTCATCATCATCATCATCAGCCCACAGCAGTCCACTGCTGGACATAGGCCTCTTCCATGACGCGCCACAACACTCTGTCTTCGGCCCCTTGCATCCATCCGCCGCCAGCAACCCTCTTGAGGTCGTCCGTCCATCGTGCTTCAGGACGCCCCACACTACGTTTCCCCGTTCGTGGTCTCCATTCGAGGACTCGTTTGCTCCACCGTTCATCGTTCCTACGACATACGTGGCCAGCCCAACGCCATTTCAACGAACTGATTCTTTGAGCAATGTCGGTGACTTTAGTTCTTTGTTGGATAATGTGATTGCGGATTTTATCCTTCAAAGAAACCCCTAACATTGCTCTCTCCATAGCTCGCTGACTGACCCGGAATTTATGGACTAACCTCGCACGACTCGACTAACCTAACGACGCACTGGTTGAAGACTTTAGTCTTTAGGCACTGAGGGATGTCTGCCGACAGGATATGCCGAAGTTTCCCGAAAGAAGCCCAACCCAACTGTATTCGTCTATTAGCCTCTTTCTCAAAGTTGTTTCTCCCGAGTTGTATAGCCTGACCAAGGTACCATAGGTACAGGTAACCAAGGTAGGTGATACTCAGGCACAACTTCGAGTGTGGCGCCACCGACGGTAACCGGTCTCGGTATGACATGGTTGTTGAACATAACCTTGGTCTTGTCCAAATTAATTCCGAGACCCACTCGTCGGGAGGCAGCGTTGAAGCTATTCAGCATGTCAGTCAATTCCTGCAGCGACTCTGCCATTATCACTATGTCGTCGGTAAAACGGAGGCGAGAGATGTATGTGCCGTTGATGTTTATGCCGTGTCCGCTCCAGTCCAGTAACTTAAAAACATCCTCCAGTGCATTGGAGAACAGTTTCGGGGATATAACATCCCCTTGCCTGACTCCCCTTTGCAGCTAAAGCCCCAAAAATTTTATCTACCGTACTGGGTAATGGCTCCATTGCAATATCTCTAATGTCATTAGAAAAGTTGAAAACCCCCCGACATAGTCATTTCAAAAACGGGTGAATCGATTTTATTGAAACTTAGCTATGAACCATCTCGATTAAACTAGCTTTCGATTACCAAAAACCGCATCGAAAAAGGTCTCCCCGTTTGGGAGCTATGATGCCACAGACAGATACACAGGTCAAACTTATACCACCCATCTTTTTCGTCGGGGGTTAAGCACAGGTCAAACTTATGACACCCCTCTTCTTCGTCGGGGGTTAAAAAATATCGAAAGAATTGCTATTTGGCTTTTTTCACTACAACCTTTTTTTAAATGCGCGGGTGGGTGTCACGTGGCTACTACTCAAATATTGGTATGTCAAAACTGTCAAAACATTTCGTAATAATAATTTTCATAGTAAATTAATTTATCTTTATTAACAATCGTTTATTCCGTGTGAAAAAGAATTGACTATGTATAAATATCTGATTTCGCTTGTGAAGTTTTTACGTGTGTACCTAAGTGTGTAGGTAGGTTCGTGTTGTGTTTTTAACAAGCTTCAAGTGTTTCGTGATTATAGCGATGTGATATACCTAACCATTGTAAGTAATAAAATCTTTAGCAGGATTTAAAATATCATTTTTGTTCTATCTCCTAACATCAATACCTGCTAAATAATCTCTTACTAAGTACTTGCTTAGAGCACGCAGAAGAGCATAGCTCCTCATGGGTGAAATCGAAAGAATTATACATTGAGTACGTATGGCTTATCTACCTATCAGCTGTTAACATTTATTTACTTACGTTAACTGTGTCGTACAATGGTAGGTATAACCTAAATCCATCATGGATCAATAAAATTAGAAATTCAGAAAATGTGCAAAGCTGTTTGACCTACGTACCGAGTAGCACTACTCTAAGTAACTAATGAATGAGAGAGAGAGATAGGAAATGAGTACACTGGGAGCATGAACCGGAATTAATTAAAACATTCGTTAGCCAAATGGTCATTAATTAACATAAGAATAAAAAAAAATTGCAGGGGTGTTCAGAATAATTAGCCCGACTAGCTAGTGAAATATCGTTAAAGCATTATTTGACACCCTGTATATTTATGGTACGGATTACTGAGGTTGCTGGTTCAAGTCCAGCTGCTTAACGGATTTTTCTTTGCATTGTCATTGTATGTTATATGAGAATTGTTAAGCGCGAACGCGATCGAGACGTATTTCGTGCTTTTTGATTACACTGAGGGCACTGTAAAAAACTGGGCAAGAGCATATCCTAGTGTAAGGTTCCGTAAACGTTATACAAAGACATGCAGTACCAATGAAAAGGGCGTATCTTCATAGCACTTACGACCTTTTGTAAAGAAGCGTTTTTCGGCAATAGCCCAGAAACGGTAAATACGATTATGTTGAAAACAATTCGTGTTGAAAGTATTTTACTTAACGTTACCTTTGTAATGTTATTCATAATTTTTGGGCCCACCGTGTAGAAGACAAGGGGGGGCACAATTTATACAAAAATATTCGCTTAATTGAAAAAAAATCTTAGGAACCTTGAAGTGTTTTATTAATGAGATGTTGAGTTGATGTTTGCTAAAAATTATTTTTTTCAACTTTTGTTACATGTATGGAGTGGGGGTGGGGTAATATTCTACTCTACTCTCTATACTCTATACTATACTCTAGAAATATTTATGTTTGTTATTTATTACGATGGAGACGACGAAACTGTAAGGGTTCCGTTTTAGCCATTTTGGTTAGGGAACCCTAAAAATAAGTTAAGTAGGTATTATTTCCAACTTTTTTTTAAACTCATCCTTTTTTAACGTCAATTCATCGCCAGCCTCTTTGCATCCCACTGCTGGTCTCAAGCGTCTCAGAATGAGAGGGCATGGGCTACAGTTCCCTCGCGGGCCCAATGTGGATTGAGAACTTCACACACAACGTTTTATTGCTTCGCTGGAGTATGCAGGTTTCCTTCACCGATTAGCTCATGGTAAATTCCAAAAAACTCAGAAGTGCGAGCCGGGGCTCGGCTCGAACCTACGACCCTCTGCTTGAGATTTCATTGGTCAAACCACTAAGCTATCACGGGTTAAGTCAGCTATTGAGGGTTGCCACCTTCTTTTAATTAGAAAAAAAAAATTATTGTATTTTAATAAAATGCTACTTATTCTTATCTTTAAAATATATTTTTTATTGCTTTTAACGACTCTTTGTCGCTGCTAATTAACTTTATTAGTTGTTTAGAGGCATTTCATCTTAGCCCTCTAGGTTGGCAACGCATCTGCAAATCCTCCGGAGTTGCGGGTGTCTATGGGCAGTGGTGATCACTTACCATCAGGTGACCCACTTGCTCGCTTGCCTTCCTCGTTGTATAAAAAAAGAACTACAATCAACTTTACATACCTTACAACGGTTTATAGAATTAATCCTAGAGGAATAACAGACTACTTTATGAGAAATATATGATTTTCGCGTACTTTATTGTCCTAGTTGTAGCCTAGTGGTTTGACCTATGGCCTCTCAACCAGAGTGTCATGGGTTCAAATCTCAGCTCGCACCTCTGAGTTTTTCGGAATTTATGTGCGGTAATTTATCATGAGCTTTTCGGTGAATGAAAACATCGCGAGGAAACCTGCACACACCTGCGAAGCAATTCAATGATGTGTGTGAAGTTCCCGATCCGCGCTGGGCCCGCGTAGGAACTATAGCCCTCTCATTGTGAGAGGAGGCCTGTGCCCAGCAGTGGGATGTAAAAAAGGCTGGTGATGATGATGATGATGACTTTATTGTCCCCATAAAGTATAAAGAACAATTACCCCGAAATAACGTATACTCATACTTTACTAGTTTATTAAGCCCGCGGCTTTGCCCCTGTGAAATATTTCAAAATGGGCTAGTTCCCTATCCCGTGGGAATTTCGAAAAATCCCTTCTTAGTGCACCTCTAGGATAATCAAGGTATTTGTTTGCCAAATTTCAAGTCTCTAGCTAGGTCCAGTAGTTTAGGCTATGCGTTGTCTGTCAGTCAGTCAGTCAGTCACGGTACTGTTTTATAGGTATAGATTATAAAGTACGAGTGGCAACAAATACCAACACAATAACAGATACGTTTATTTCGCAAACCCTACTGTAGACTGGAAAACCTTTGGAAAGGTCGTCATCAAATCTGACGTTACGAGATAAAGTTAGCGTTATGCAAGTGGCATAATAATAAGGGCCATGTCACGTGCATGGCACCGTTATGTGGTCTTCAAGGTGACCATGTCATGGCCCTAGATAACTGTTTGCGGTCAAATGTTTTAGTCCACGAAGGAAATGAATCCACAAAAAAAACGTCATCATCATCATCATCAGCCCACAGCAGTCCACTGCTGGACATAGGCCTCTTCCATGACGCGCCACAACACTCTGTCTTCGGCCCCCCGCATCCATCCGCCGCCAGCAACCCTCTTGAGACTTGAGACGGACGACCGTCCATCGTGCTTCAGTGCCCTAAGCACGACTTGTCGAATCCTGCGTTACGTTACGGTTATCGTATCGAGATCGAGAAATCTCATACTAAATTTTAGTTCCAAATACGCTCACGGGCGGGCGCTGTTCCAAACGTCATACAAACTCGTTATAGTTTACTATTCGATTTTACGTGACGCAGGGTTCGACAAGTCGTGCTTAGGGCACTGGACGCCCCACACTACGTCAACAAAAAAAAATTGTTATAACTTAATTATCAAACAAGGGGGTCAATTTTTGAATCTCACTTGGTGACTAAATTCTCATCCATGACATTAATGTGATGATATTAATGTTACCCAAAAACCTTATTTTTGGAAGCCGCGTGAAACATCGACAAACGTTTCATAACTATTTCATTTCATCGAAAGTTATTTTCTGCCAAAATCAGGATAATTTTAATTTTTGTTGCACAGGTTGGGTTAGGTTAGTTTTTAAATCAAAAGGTTTAGACAATTTGTGGTGGAAGTTGCCTATTATATCCATTGGTTCGTTTTTTTTTTCATAATATCTTATTTCCTGTTTTTTTTTATCCATTCTAGTTTATAATTATGCTTTCAATATTAGCGCCCGCCAACTTGCAACAGGGATGTATTCAGGGTGTACTGAAAATCAGCGCTGTTTCAGTGAGGGACTCCCACGGGAGCTCGGACCAGCAAAACGCTGAGTACATCCCCTTTGCCACACAAAATGTACCGATAATCGTAAATTGTAAGTGTTGTATTATAAGGATAATAGGTAGTTAAGTCTGTTTTTTGTAACTTTTTTATTTATGGCAATAAATTATCTTTTATCTTATCTTATCTATCTTAAATACGTCGGAAAATAGCTTTCGATGAAATGAAAATGCGATGAAATGAAACAGCTATGAAACGTGTGTCGGCAATTCAAGGGTAAACCCTTATTTTTGAATGTCATAACCGTCTACTTAAGATGCGTTTCTGTCATAGACAAACTGTCAACTTAGTAGATTGAAGTTAGCTGTCACTGCCAAGAAGTCACTCGGTTATCTCGTTTACGAGTGGGTGGCGCATTGGAATTTCTTAACATAGAAATAAGGGACATTATGTAACTAACAAAATGAATAATTTTACTGATTATTTGAAATCAATGTATTTGTTTGATTGATTAATTATCATAAGCATGAGAATTTAAGTTACCGGTGAGATTAAAAAACAAGTACGAGCTTTTTAAAAATCAGTCAATTAGTCACCGGGTGAGATTCAAAAATCGACCCTCCGGTCATAATGTATTTTTTTCTTTTTTTTTCTTCCGAAAAATTTCCAAAAAAACGAATACACGAAAAAAATCTACGTCATTATCGAAACTGTCACTTCGGTCGCTGGGTCAATACCTTTTAACGCCATAAAAAAAAAAAAAGTTGCACCATCGAGATCAGGTAAGTACCACTTACGTTTTAGTTTTGTTTTGAAACCTTGTCAGTTCAACTGCTTACCTTAACCCTAAGCGTTTGACGGTCAAACATGCAACGTTAACTACGGGAAAAGGGAAAACGAGTTATCTCCGAGCCAAGGATAACTATTAATTTAACATTTATTCAGTTATGCAACTAAATAAGTCCACTAATGTATTTTACCGCTCTCTTAAGATGCATTGATCGGAGATTTTTTTTATACAGTATGTACATATATATACGTTTAAGGAAGGAAAAAGAGCGAGTACGAATATTCGAAAACTGCGTCACGTAAAATCGAATAGTCAACGTTATCGAGTTTGTATGACGTTTGGAACAGCGCCCGCCCATGAGCGTATTTGGAACTAAAATTTTGTATGAGGTTTCTCAATCTCGATACGATAACCGTAACGTTACGCAGCATTCGTTAAGTCGTGCTCGACCCTCTGTAGTGCGCTCCCAGTGAAAGTAACTACGAATTAGACCAAAACGTTTCAGGCTAAACTTGAAAGTTAGTGATCAGTCGAGACTCAAGGCAGTTTCAAGTTTTTGCAGTGTCAAATAATTGAAGATTATTCACATGATGTATATATGACGGGTTTTCGAGTTGGATTTTTCTTCGCATAATTTATCATAATTAAAACGTAAATACGCGTTGGCTCTTCGTTAAAGTCGAAAACTGTTACGCATGTATGTACTTAATGTTAAAATGATGTTGTAACAATCGTATTCAGAGGGCCGAGCACGACTCTACGAATACTGCGTAACGTTACGGTTATCGTATCGAGATCGAGAAACCTCACACTAAATTTTAGTTCCAAATACGCTCACGGGCGGGCGCTGTTCCAAACGTCATACAAACTCGTTATAGTTTACTATTCGATTTTACGTGACGCAGGATTCGACAAGTCGTGCTTAGGGCACTGCATAAAGTCGAGTAACAACGGGCGGTTTTGTCATTGTATTTTTATGTTTTATGTTCGAAAAGTCGTGCTCGACCCTCTGAGACAGTAAGTGATAACTGCTCATTTACCACGATTGCCCATAGACACCCGCAATCCCGGGAGGTTTGCAGATGCGTTGCCAACCTAGAGGGCTAAGGTGACATGCTTCTTGTGCCATAATCTTCGACCAAAATAGTTATATTTAGTATATCGAGTGGTAGGACCTTGTGCGAGGTCCGTCCGAATTGCTACCACCATCTAACTCGCTAACCCTGCCGCTAAGCAGCAGTGCCTGCACTGTTGTGTTCCGGCGTGGAGAGTAAAACAGCCGGTGCAACTACGGACACAAGAGGCATTTCATTTCATCTCTCTCGTCTTTCTAGGTTAGGTTAGGTAGGTAGTTCTCTAGGTTGGCAACGCATCCGCAAACCCTCCGGGGTTGCGGGAGTCTATGGGCAGTGGTGATTACTTATCATCCAGGTGACCCACTTTCTCGTTTGCCTTCCTCGTCGTATAAAAAAAACAGATGGTACCTAGTATTGGTTCGCAGAAATCTGATTTCTTCGAATGCATCGTTCATCCAAAAAGCGTTTCGTTTTCAACCGGCTTCACGCGAGGACATACATTAGTTTCTCAGAAAAATCAAAAACAAACTCTACGCAGACGAAGTTCATGGCAACAGCTAATAGGCCAAATTTGTTTTAAATTCTATTTTTAGTGTTCCGTACCTCAAAAGGAAAAAATGGATCCCTTATAGGATCACTTTGTTGTCGGTCTGTCTGTCTGTCTATCTGTCTGTCTATCTGTCTGTCTGTCAAAACCCTGTTTCTCTGGAACGCGTGGAGGTAGCATGCTGAAATTAATACCAAATACTCAAGCCGGCGGTCTCTTGAAGCTGTGAAAAAAACAACCTTCTAATTTAACGCAATCAAAAGATACAGTCGTTAAAAGGGTTGTTTTCATGCAAATTGCCGTACCCCGAAAACCTAAGGGTACTTCCCGTTATCCCAGTAACTTGAAATTCGGTATGAAGGTAGCTCTTATAGCACAACTACTCAGAAAATTCTCAAAATCTTAAATTTTTATGTCTGTCTGTAGATTTCGCAGAACAAAATAAGTTGACACCACACTGCGTACATTTTGCTTAAGAGCTCTGCTAACACTCTTCATCTTCTTCTTCTAGTGCCTCTCCAACTAGTGAAGGTTGGCAGTCAGCTCCGCATATTTCACGAGGTCTTTGGCGAGGTTGAAAAGCTCCGCGACACTTGTGATCCCGGTCCACTCCCGGATATTGCGCAGCCACGACTTCTTCCTACGTCCAACAGCTATTTTTCCGGCCACCTTACCCATCATTAGTAACTGAAGAAGCTCATTTCTGGAGTGCCTGACACTGGACTTCTTAAAACACTGAGGAAAAGCGTTAAAATCTTTCTACGGAACTTTCGACTCGCACTTCTACGGTTTTTTTATTACCTTTTCCTGGAATAGTCTTAGCCGCTTCGTAAGTGACAATTAAAAACTATGTTCTCCTCGCAATTCGTCAAGCATTTACCAAGAATCAGGGCAACGTTTTGTTTAACAACCTGTCTGCCCAGTCGTTACGTTCTATACCGACAAATAAACAACCTTACGTCAACAACGCGTCAAGCTAGTTGCGTCACATTGTACCGAAAGTAAATTACGCGTGATCGTCAAACCACGCCTTAACCCACGGACCAACCATCCTCGTGTGAAAACTGTGTCGAACGATAACTTGAGAATTGTTGATCAACACTTCTTGAATTTGGTAGACGAGTAGTTGACGTATGTATAATTTTTCAGTTCGAACATAGCACGTACGAGACGCTACCGCCCTGAGGGTCGAGCACAACTTTACGAATGCTGCGTAACGTAAAATCGAATAGTAAACGTTGTCGAGTTTGTATGACGTTTGGAACAGCGCTCGCCCGTGAGCGTATTTGGAACTAAAATTTAGTATGAGGTTTCTCAATCTCGATACGATAACCGTAACGTTACGCAGCATTCGTTAAGTCGTGCTCGACCCTCTGTAGTGCGCTCCCAGAGAAAGTAACTACGAATTAGACCAAAACGTTTCAGGCTAAACTTGAAAGTTAGTGATCAGTCGAGACTCAAGGCAGTTTCAAGTTTTTGCAGTGTCAAATAATTGAAGATTATTAACATGATTTTTTTGTATGACGTATTTTCAAGTTGGATTTTTCTTCGCATAATTTATCATAATTAAAACGTAAATACGCGTTGGCTCTTCGTTAAAGTCGAAAACTGTTCTTTATTCTTTATTCTTTATTATAAATAAATTTCTCATGGACTTACAGCATACACCAAATCGTCCGATAAGATATCTTAAACTAAACTAAAATTTAAAACAGCCACATACATATTAATTTAGGTGTTAGCTGGACTAACAACTCAACACAATTTTAAGTGAACAAAGGTATAAGTGAAGAGAAAAGTAATCACAATACAATACAAATATTCTCCAATTGCTTACCACAAATTAGTACAGTACAGTAAGTTCACAATTTCAGAGATTGTACACAAGGTTACGCATGTATGTACTTAATGCTAAAATGATGTTGTAACAATCGCATTCAGAGGGCCGAGCACGACTCTACGAATGCTGCGTAACGTTACGGTTATCATATCGAGATCGAGAAACCTCACACTAAATTTTAGTTCCAAATACGCTCACGGGCGGGCGCTGTTCCAAACGTCATACAAACTAGACAACGTTTACTATTCGATTTTACTTGACGCAAGTTTCGAAAAGTCGTGCTCGACCCTCTGAACTCATTTATCGTTTACGATATAGGTAACGGTGCCGCTTTTTTTCAGATTTCGGTTTTCAATGATTCGCGGTTACTACAGTAGACATTATCTACGGGTCCAATATAATAATGCGTGCCGGGTGCAGAGGGTCGAGCACGACTTTACGAATACTGCGTAACGTTACGGTTATCGTATCGAGATCGAGAAACCTCACACTAAATTTTAGTTCCAAATACGCTCACGGGCGGGCGCTGTTCCAAACGTCATACAAACTCGTTATAGTTTACTATTCGATTTTACGTGACGCAGGATTCGACAAGTCGTGCTTAGGGCACTGCATAAAGTCGAGTAACAACGGGCGGTTTTGTCATTGTATTTTTATGTTTTATGTTTGACTTATGTCGTATTTATTGCCATTTAACTTGTACTAACCTATAGTTTATAAGATTTAATTATGTTACTAACCAACGACTTTAACAGTCTGAAATAAAATATTTGAATTTGAATTAATAACTACGGCATTTTGACGGCGTCGAAATACATCTCCTCCTTTTTTTTTAAGTCTTTTAAAAAAGCAATTAGTTTTTCTGTGGCTCAAACGTGATTGTAATGTTAAGATAAAACCGGCCGGTTCGCGTCAAAAATCCAATTTCAAGGTTATGACCAAATGACAGGTTTTTAGTATAGCCAATTTGAATTTTAAGGCTTGTTTTTTTACGAATGAAATAAATTCGTATGCATGTTCAGGCTTTGTATTTCTCAACTGTCATGGCGAAACAGAAAATCCCGCACAGCTTATAGAAAATTATGTTTCAAAATTAATAACATGCATTATGATTTATCATTCTTATAAGTTACCTATTCAAGATATGAGTGTCCAAAAAATATGCAGAAAAAACCTGAAAGTACCTGTGTCTGTAACAATGGCAATATCAACTCAATGGCGGCAGAGATACGTAACATACAAAAGACAAATAACTACAAAACAATTATTTTGATCAAGAACAATATTTTCGGAGTCCCTATGAATCGCGACAAACGTTTCATAACTGTTTCATTCATTTCATCGAAAGCTATTTTCTGCTAAAGTCAGGATAATTGCAGGATAATTTTATTGTTTGTAAAATAGCTTTCGATGAAATGAAAATGCGATGAAATGAAACAGCTAGGTATGGTAGGTATGAAACGCGTGTCGGCAATTTGATGATAAGCCCAATCTTTTACATAAACGTATATAGTTATCCGTCAGAGACCAAACTAGGCTAAGCATTATGTCTGTATCTTGGTCGTCTGTGAGTGCGGTTGAAATAGTAATTGATATGACAGTATAAATACATATATCACTATACTCTTCTACGGTGTTCAATGTATAGCTATGTCGAATGAAGGTCTACCTGGTAATCCTATATACACGGATCTCTGAATGATAAACCATCGCGTGCGGCATCGTCCGTTTTCCTGGCAGTCGCGGACTCCTGCGCAGACCGGTCTAGCGTTTAAGATTTAGTGCGGACGGAGATGGTGCATTTTTAATTTAGATAAAAAAATCTTTAGAAAAAATTATTAAGTAGTGAATATTTTAGAAATATTTTAGTTTTTTTGCGATTGTTTTGTGATATAAGAAGGCAGTAAGTATTTTTTTTATTTTTTTTTATTTTTGTGTTTATGGTGTCAAACAATAAATCGTAAATATTTTTACCATGAACCTACCGTGAAATTCAACATGCAAAGGTCTAACTTATAACTTATAACACTATTTTGTTTGTTTTGTTGTAATAAATAAAATACTTTACTAACGTTTTCGAAAAAACTTTTACCAAGCTTTTTTTTCCGAAACTGTAAATATTTCCGGACTTTCATAAAGCAAACCTAACCTAACCCATAGGGTTCTACGAGACAGCTCTGAAATAAATCCTGAAATTTCTGAAAAAAAGGGCATTTTGGAAAATTAATCAGTTTAGCAAACGTTTTTTGGCCAAATGAAAGGATACTCTGCCATTTCTGCCAAATAATAAGAAAATGTAGCTCTATTGGTATATATTTACTACGTTTGTATATTTACTTGTATCTGAAACAATGCACCAAAAAATATATTTAGCAAAGCACATACACACCGCCATTATTAGTGACCATAAAAAACAGGTTTTTCTTTAATACTGTTACCTGGCTTAAATTCACTAGCCCTTGCTTGCAAATATACCGTTATAAATGCCGGTTTGCGTATTAAGTAGGCCAACATAATATTGTAAGATAAAATTGTCCCCAACAAGTTTCTACATACCACAAAAAAAATTATGCAAGTTGTAAAAAAAAATATGCCAGGCTGGCAGACAGTTACTTTTCTAAAAACATTTTTGACATGTTTCAACTTGGGCAAAAATACTTTCGTGTCTCGCCCACAACTAATCCAACATACCTACATGATTAGCCCAGTCGGCTTTAACTTCAATTGACAACATTTCATATTTTTCACACCTGGAAATTAATACAGGTATCGAAATGGCTTTGCCTCCTGAACACACCACTATATTTATAATAATTAATATTACTTAATTTTTTTTAATACAAGAGAATAAAATAAAATTACCCATTCTACCAAAACTACGCAAGAATGGATGTAATACTTTTTCACGAAAAAAAAAAGCAACAATCACACGTAGGTTTGACAATGTCAGATAAATTTAAACATCTTGGTTTTGTTTTTTGATCGTGACAAGACAAAGACAATTGATCCATCCTAGCGTAGTTTCGGAGTTACGTTCTTTTGGAATAAGTACCTTTTAATAAATTAATTACGAATCCTAATGAAAATTTAAAACCGTAAGTTTCCTCCTCTTTCAAAATAGAACACAGACAATTAATCAAATTATAGTCTTAAAAATATGAAATGTTGTCAATTCATTATTATTTTAACCCGTTTTTTTTTCAAACAAACAAAAGACACAGTAAACCGACCTTCGTTGAGAGGGTACGAAAAGAAACATCCACAACAAGCTTCGCAATTTAACGTGTCGCATATACTTGAACTAAAAAACATTAAAAAGCAAGAGCCTGGCAAGTTCGTAAGTAGGTCCCAACGACGCAACCCATACCTACCCGGCTCAAAAGTACCGAACGTGCCAGCAGCATTCATTCAATTGACTTAACAATATTTTTTCCTCTTGAGAAACTCTGAAAACACGTTTTAGGACGAAGGCCAGAATGTGTCATGTTTTATGCTAATTAAAAAAAAACACCCAAAACTCGTCCTCACACGTAATCGTGTGACGCCGCGAGCATGCGCGCGAGCAAATATTATGTTGATGTCGCTACTTTTTGGTGATACTTTTCAACAACCGACAAAATCGTAAAAATCGTACGAATTTTTAGCGGAGCAAAACGGAGCTCAGATGAGCTTACCTTGCTCAGCTAGCTACTTAAACTAGCACGAAATTCGAAAATCGAAGTTCGTATCGTATCGTCCCGCTCGCTCTCGTATTAAATAATATTAGCTTGAGCGGGACGGCACGATACGAAGTTCGAATTTTGCACTTCGTAGTAGGGGCGCAGTTAAAAATATTTCATTAGACTACTAAAATCGTTTTGTCGTAAGAAATATTTTTAAACTTCAAATACTTCGAAACGAAAAAAAATACTAGCCTCAGGGTTTTTCTGTACTAACTTTAGTGTATGGGTAATAATAATAAGCACGTTACATGAAATGTCAAGCATCCAGATCCTAAGCCTGGTTAGGTCCCCGGGATTATAATTATAATAGTCATGTTTTTCTGGTTTTCTGTTCATTGTTTCAGTGACTACTTATTTAAAGTTAAATCATGGATTTTAACTTGTAAACCGTAAAAAAAATGGAGAAAAACAGAAAAATGCTCCATTATTCGCCTTTCTGGCAACTGCAAGCTTAGCAAAAATAGGTAGATTCCAGAAACACTTCCATCAATTCAAATCATTTTCTGTATTGTCATTACATTTACATTACAATAGTATTATTACTATAATTATTAATATCATGTAAAGCATGTCTGACTGATAGCATTCTCTTTGACAATCAATCTGAACTTTGTACGTTTTGTTCACGTTTTGTATAATTTATTACTTGTACGAAACGCGGTAATAACCATTTGCGCCAAATGGTAAGTTCGCGTTTCCTGTTTTATAACAACTGACTCGTAGGTACGTACGTAATGACAGTGTTTTACATTTTGTACGCAATTCACTGATAGATATAATCTGCATTTCAATATACGTTAAATATCTGCGCAATTTCACGATCAAATCGCTTAAAAAAAGTAAAATCGCCTTCAAATAGAATTATTCTCTAAAGCCATCAGTTTTATGGCCTAGCACAAAATATTAAATTGGTACGCTTCTAGCTTAATATTCTTTTAATGAAACCCCGACTTCGTAATTTGTGCTAGGCCATAAAACTAATTATAACCTAACCAACTTAGAAAAGTTGAAAAACCTCCGACATAGTTCTTTCGAAGTTCAATATTTCAACAAACAGGAAAACCGGTTTTAATGAAACTTAGCTAAAACCATCTCGATTAAATTTCGCTTTTGGTAAAAAAAATTGAATATAAATCGGTGAATCCATTTGGGAGCTATGATGCCACAAACAGATACACAGGTCGAACTTATAGCATTCCTTTTTTTCGTCGGGGGTTGAAAACTGCTGACTTCAGAGGATTACTTTCTGTTTTTTTTAAGGCGGTTTTATTTTATGTTAAAAACGTTTTTTTTTTAAACTAATTAAATTTATTGCACAACAAAACATTTTGTTTTAAAGACGTCGCACGTGGAAAGCGGTCAGGAGCTTTCTAAAGTTCGCGGTGAGCAATGAGTTTCTCATCCCTTCTTTATTGCACACGGGATACAATCTTTCCGTTATCTCGATACAGTTCTGTGGTTCCAGAGTTTGAAAATATTTTGATGATTGGTTCTCGGTTGAGATGAACATCCAGCCAATGAATTGATTCGAAACGTCAATTATGGAATTGGGTACCTATATAAATGAACAAATTGGCCTTTAAACAGGTACACTTTTTATGGGGAAGTTAGAAAGTTTCCGACAATAAACGAGGGATTACAAATTAATATTCCCGACAGTTACGAGTATAGACTAAATTACCAAGACCGTGGAGTTGCATATGTAGTGGTATTGTGTGTTTATAGGCATTCTATATTTGAAATTTCCCTTTTCCCGTACTATCAGTACCTATAAAAAGAGGTTTGTAAAATTCCAAAATAACGTCAGTGTCAAAATCAAAATATTATTTACGTTGTGTGTATATTTTAACGACTAATTCTCGTTTTCATGCGAACCGTACAACCACTACAAATGCAATTCCAAGCTTTCGCTAATTCAATAATATGTATACACTATGCGCCGAATTGGGTATAGTGACAGAGGGTCGAGCACGACTTTACGAATGCTGCGTAGCGTAAAATCGAATAGTAAACGTTGTCGAGTTTGTATGACGTTTGGAATAGCGCCTGCCCGTGAGCATTTGAAACTAATATTTAGTATGAGGTTTCTCGATCTCGATACGATAACCGTAACGTTACGCAGGATTCGTAAAGTCATGCTCGACCCTCTGTTCGTCGCGACGCAAACGCACTCTATTTCGCAGGGCTCTGCCCACGCGCACTGCACTTCCATAACACGTTTGTCTGTTTTTGAAACTACCGTGAGATTCAATCATAGTGATATAAACGGATCACTCACGTATGACAGTCGAGTATAGCCCGACAAATACATATTAAGCATCCAAGACCCGAGAACAAACATTCGTATTCACCATACAAATATCTGCCCCGGCCGGGGATCGAACCCGGGATCTCAAGCTTCATATTCAGGGTCTCTAACCACTGGGCTATCCAGTCGTCGTAATAATCTAATGTATAGGTACAGGCGAACCATTTGATTTGATTCCTGAGGGTCGAGCACGACTTGTCGAATCCTGCGTAACGTTACGGTTATCGTATCGAGATCGAGAAACCTCATACTAAATTTTAGTTCCAAATAAGCTCACGGGCGGGCGCTGTTCCAAACGTCATACAAACTCGACAACTTTTACTATTCGATTTTACGTGACGCAGGATTCGAAAAGTCGTGCTTGACCCTCAGAGCCGCAGTGTGCAGTTTACGTCTCGCCACCGGCGTGGCGTGTGCTCCTAGGGGTAGAACTACGGATTAGTCCGAAACATGTCCGGCTACACTCAACTGACATACGTGAATGATCCGTTTATTTCGCTATGTCTGTATTGTATTGTAGGAATGCCAAGCGTTGTACACATACTTATTAACGTTTTCAAACAAAACCTGGCTTAAGTTTGCTAAGCTATGTAACCTTTACTAATGTATCGGTGGGACAAATAATGGCTTAGGTCTATTGATTCAGGTCATGCCTCAGTTGAATGCTTAGTTTGCGGCAAGGACGATAAAATAAATAAAATAAATAAATAAACATCATGGGACAAATTGACACCAATTGACCTAGTCCTAAACTAGGCAAAGCCTGTCCTATGGGTACTAGACAACGGATAAACATACTTATATAGATAAATACATACTTATATACATAATATTAAACATCCAAGACCCGAGAACAAACATTCGTATTCATCATACAAACATCTGCCCCGACCGGGATTCGAACCCAATGGCTATTCAATGTCGCGTTCCTGTAAAATAATGAGCCTGCTGTAGCTAGTTCCACTATAGAGAGGTCTCTGTACCATTAATTTTGAATGACACTTAGACCTCTGGCTAACACAATAGCGCCATCTATGAACAGAAAGAAAAAACGAATTTAGATGGCGCTATTGTGTTAGCCAGAGGTCTAAATGTCATACCAAATGAATGGTAGGCTTATTATTTCAATGGAATGCGACATCGTATATAGACACTGGAAGTCCTCTTGGTTTTATGGTCCTTGGTTTGCGGTGACGCCATTAATATAATTATTATGATTGCTACGAGTCGGTACTCTTAGTGAAAGGAAGCACACGCTTCGACGGTAGCGTGTGCTCGCAGAGGAAGGACTCCGGGTTAGTGCGAAACATGTCGAGCTATAATAGACTGACTTACTTTTCATGTTAAAGTTGGTAATCTCGTAGCATTTGTCGATACGCACAGAAGTTTTTAACCGACTTCAAAAAAGGAAGAGATTCTCAGTTAGTCGTTATTTTGCATGATTGGTTTATATCATCAAATTGCTGACACACATTTCATAGCTGTTTCATTTCATCGCATTTTCATTTTATCGAAAGCCATTGTTTCTGACTTATTTTTTAACCTTTTGATTTAAAAACTAACCTAACCTATACAACAAACAATAAAATGATCCTGAAATTATCCTGGTTTAGGTTTTAGCAGAAAATAACTTTCGATGAAATAAAAATGCGTTGAAATGAAACAGTTATTAAACTTTTGTCGATAATTCAAGGGACGCCGTGCCCGATTACTCGAAGACGGCTGGGCTGATTTGAAAAATTCTTATTTTATTTGAAAGGGTATTATATATATCTCCACTGCTACACGAATCAACAAATTGTCACAGACCCGACTCTCACCACCACCGTTACACTATACGCTGTATACGTTTTATTATTTATATATTTTTATATATATTTATTACGTATACGTTTCGGTTTCTCTACAAGCCCATATTCAAAAAACCAAAAGTTACTTTAAAAAAAAACTTTTTTTTTTCAGAAATGTCAGTGGTTAAGAAGTTTCCTGCCGAGGAGGAGTACGAGAAGAATCCAGACATATCTCCTGAGGATATACAGAAACTTAGAGAGTGGGTGAAGACGCAACCCCATCTGCCGGTAGAATATCTCGATGGTGAGTAATTTTTACGGTTCCGTTCCTCGAAAAATAAAGCGGCACCCTTATACCTTATCACTTTGTTTTCTGTCTTTCAACACCCTTTGTCTTTGGAACGCGTGGAGGTAACAAGCTAAAATTAATATCGAATACTCAAACTCATAGTCCCTCGAAGCTGTGAAAAAATCAAACTTTTAAGTCAACACAATCAAAAGATACACAATTATAAAAAGGATGTTGCCATACAAACTGATGTGGTATCAAAATCTATAGGGTACTTCCAGTTGCCCTAGAAACTCGAAATTTGTATGAAGGTAGCTCAGCACAAAAAATCAGAAAAATCTGGAAGCTTTGTTTTTTATGTCTGTCTGTATAATGTCAGTTACTTACAACTTAAAGCTTTCGGGAAAGGTGAGAAGAATCTTCGAGACTCGATCATATTAATATTTACGCAACCACGAATTTGTGCGAAAATACAGGGGAAACGGCGTCCTGGAAGGAGGAGGAAATCATGGCTGAGGAATATTAGGGAGCGGACCGGGATCAGCAGTGCGGAGCAACTGTTCCGGGTGGCTCAAGACAGGGGGAAATATTTGGAGCTAACGGCCAACCTCCAGTAATGGAGTGGCACTTTAAGAAGAAGAATTTGTGCGGAGCCCTCGGTGCGCGAGTCCGACTCGCACTTGGACGGTTTTCTTAACACTGTGGCACTATTAAGACTGTTAGTTGTAGGTACTGCTTTTTAACTCCGACGAAAAAGAGGGGTGTTATGAGTTTGACTTGTGTATCTGTGTGTTTGTGGATCTGTGTATATGTATATCTGTCCGTGTCATTATAGCTCCCAAACGGATAGACCGATTTCGATGCGGTTTTTTCATTCAAAAGCTAGTTTAATCGAGATGGTTCGCAGCTAAGTTTGACTAAAATCGGTTCACCCGTTTTGAACTTTGACATGTCAATGTCGGGGGTTTTTCAACTTTTCTAAGTTGTTTAGGTTATTAACTCATTGGGTATGTTTAAATGCAAACTCAAAGATTATGTTAGTGTTAAGATATACTGAATGTTACGATAAGCTAGAAGAAATTATTACTTAAGAAATTGTCTTAATTAAGGCTCATTGTAAGTGAACATTGTTCTTTATGAGTAATAAAGTCTTTGAACCTTTATTCAGATCGTTTGCCGTGCGACAAATGTCTAAAGTGCGTAATTAAACTCCAACTATAACTCGGACGCGTGTGACAGAGTTAGCCGCTATTATAATAATTGTTAATAATTATACTAGAGGCCCCGGGGCTAGGGTTAACAGACGGAAAATTTAAAAGTCCGGAGAAAAAGTCTGATTCCCATCGAAAAAACCTGAGATTGTGCAAATTTCTCGCCAACGTAATTATGTGGAAAAAGTCAAACTATTGATTTAGTGCACCCGCGTGGGGGGGGGAAACGGGCATCATAACTGGACTGCGATACGAGTAGGATACAGAAGGCTGTTTTTTGTTTTATTACTAAATTTTATTTTAGGAATAGTAGGATAAAGAGAGCATTTTTTTGTTTTAGCAAACTTTTAATAATAAACTGCTCTATTTTTTTTATACGACAAGTAAAGCAAACATTGAAAAATTCTAAATACCCCGAGATTTCCAAAAGGCGGCCGCGATCCTGCGAAGACCATAAAAAATCTGAGATCTCCGGTCAAATCCTGATCCTCTACGTACGTAAAAGATGACGTCAGGAACACTGCAGGGACAAATTTATAGCAAGTGGCTTTTTTTTAAAGACGTAAACGAAGCGGTCTACAAAAATGTTTTTGCCTTTGCAAATTTGGACCATAATTATAATTCTTCAAGTATTAGATAAAAAAATCTTGCTGCTGAGTCAAATTATTTTTCGACATCATCATTTAAGTACAATTTTTGTAACTTTTTATGTTAATTTAAGAGTTAGTGTATATTTTGATGTCGCATAAAGTTATGTCTACGATATGTCCATAATATGTCTCTATGTTACAAAAAAGTGAAACCGCACTTAAATAAAATAAATAAATACCATGGGACAAATTGACACCAATTGACCTAGTCCCAAACTAGGCAAAGCCTGTACTATGGGTACTAGACAACGGATAAACATACTTATATAGATAAATACATACTTAAATACATATTAAACATCCAAGACCCGAGAACAAACATTCGTATTCATCATTCAAATATCTGCCCCGACCGGGATTCGAACCCGAGACCTCAAGCTTCACCACTAGGCCATCCGGTCGTTAAAGATTTTTAGCCACTTAATTATAGAAAACAAATTGCTTTAAAGAACGAAAAGTATTTTATTTGAGTCCCTAAAGTACCAGTGACAACAAAAAATTAACAGCTTCAAGAAAACTAGCCGAATTCAAAATAAATAAAATTGAAACAGCCGAACCGAATTTGATAACAAATTTTAAAGGAAACAAATTGCATTAAAGAACGAAACGTATTTTACTTGGGTCTCTAAAATACCACCAACTGACAGTAAAAAATAATGGCTTTTAAAGAAAACAGGAAAATTAACCGACTCCAAATGTAAATAAAATAAAAATACAGCCGAACAGAATTGAGAAAATATGGAACCACCTTGGAAGTATCCGTTTCGTACGAAAAGCAACAAACCGGCTTATAAGCGGAGTTCAGTGCCCTAAGCACGACTTGTCGAATCCTGCGTCACGTAAAATCGAATAGTAAACTATAACGAGTTTGTATGACGTTTGGAACAGCGCCCGCCCGTGAGCGTATTTGGAACTAAAATTTACTATGAGATTTCTCGATCTCGATACGATAACCGTAACGTAACGCAGGATTCGACAAGTCGTGCTTAGGGCACTGATGTGCTATCGATACAACTGAATCGTGATCCGTGGAACCTTCTCGTAGAACATGTCATAGTGACATCGCTTTGCCTGACAAGGAAAAGCATTATGACACTTACTGTGAGAACGTTCTACGGTGGTTCAGAGGGTCGAGCACGACTTTACGAATGCTGCGTCAAGTAAAATCGAATAGTAAACGTTGTCGAGTTTGTATGACGTTTGGAACAGCGCCCGCCCGTGAGTGTATTTGGAACTAAAATTTAGTATGAGGTTTCTCGATCTCGATACGATAACCGTAACGTTACGCAGGATTCGACAAGTCGTGCTCGACCCTCAGGAATCAAATCAAATGGTTCGCCTGTACCTATACATTAGATTATTACGACGACTGGATAGCCCAGTGGTTAGAGACCCTGAATATGAAGCTTGAGATCCCGGGTTCGATCCCCGGCCGGGGCAGATATTTGTATGGTGAATGATGGTGGTGATGGTGGTGATGTTTGTTCTCGGGTCTTGGATGTTTAATACGTATTTAAGTATGTATTTATCTATACAAGTATGTTTATCCGTTGTCTAGTACCCATAGTACAGGCTTTGCCTAGTTTGGGACTAGGTCGATTGGTGTCAATTGTCTCATGATATTTTATTTTATTTTCTTTATTTATTATTATAACTATACTTAAATGGTACTAAATGAATTTAATTTCACTACTTTACTCTAAAGTCTAACGACTTGCAATCTCCGTGTAAATGTACAGACAAGTGCAAAAATATGGGTGCATATACCCACAACTTACTCAAAAATTTATCCCACACATGGCTCTTATGTAGGCGAATAAAATATTGTTGTGGTATTGTTGTTATGGTGGATTAATTCGATACATATTTTATCTACACACATATTGTAGAATGAGTTCAGAAGCCGAAGGCACATCATACCCATACCCTGTCGCGAGTTTGACTGTTTTTAGGGTTCCGTACCTCAAAAGGAAAAAACGGAACCCTTATAGGATCACTTTGTTGTCCGTCTGTCTGGCTGTCTGCCTGTCTGCCTGTCAAGACCCTATTTCTCTGGAACGCGTGGAGGTAGCATGCTGAAATTAATATCAAATACTCAAGCCTGCGGTCTCTTGAAGCTGTGAAAAAATCAACCTTCCAAGTGAACGCAATCAAAAGATACAGTCATTGAAAAGGTGGTTTCCATACAAATCGCCGTACTGAGAAAACCTAAAAGGTACTTCCAGTTGTCCTAGAAACTTGAAATTTTACCAAATTTCCCGTACCCGAAGGTAGCTCTTATAGCACAACCACTCCAAAAAGTCTCAAAATCTTGAATTTTTATGTCTGTCTGTAGATTTCGCAGACCAATATAAGTTGACCCCACACTGCATACATTTTGCCTAGGAGCAGGGCTCTGTTAACACTGGACTTCTTAAAACACCGGGGAAAAGCGTTAAAACCTTTCTACGGGACCCTCGTGCGCGAGTCCGACTTGGCCGTTTTTTTTAAATCATGGATAAACATACTGAGCTGACGTTTCGTAGACTGTTTTTTTTTTATTGTATGTTGGTTTCTGCAGATGTTTCAAAATTGAAACTCTCAACGACATTGAATTCGATATTGAAAAGTCATTACGACATCGAATTCGATGTTGTAATGACTTTTTCGATACTGCTGGCATGCTGAAATGCTGGTCATTTTCTACGATTTCTGAACGCATTATAGAGGACTTATGATATTTGTGTAGATAAAAGTAACGTATGCAAGTCCACATAATTAGGCCTTAAAACACTCATTATGTAGCAGTTGCATAAACTACTATTACGCTTGACCGTGCACGGATACGATACCTCGTAGTACTGTGTACACCTACTTGCCTATAATTGGTACTAAGCTGCCAATAATCTGTGTGACAGGAAATATCAGTAATCGCCAAGTAGTTAGATGTAATTAAGTTTATAAGCAACAACTCGCTAATGATAGAATGATGCGCATTCTCTCGTTTAAAATAATTAATACCTACCACAGAACTATAATCTAGATAGAAGGAGAGTTTATCGATTTGTATGGGAGCCGAACGTGTAACAATACAATACAAGAACTCTTTATTGAACACCACATAATAAACAAAACAGAAAAAGGTACAAAGAAAATACATTATAATAAATAAATAAATATCATGGGACAATTGACACCAATTGACCTAGTCCCAAATTAGGCAAAGCCTGTACTATGGGTACTAGACAACGGATAAACATACTTATTTAGATAAATACATACTTATATACATAGTAAACATCCAAGACCCAAGAACAAACATTCGTATTCATCATACAAACATGTGCCCCGACTGGGGATCGAACCCGGGACCTCAAGCTTCATAGTCAGGGTCTCTAACCGGTCGTCTACATACATCTAACATGTTTGGCAGGGTGGCCTATCGGTACAGAGTGACCTCTACCAGGCAACACTTCCACTTGCTCTACAGGCAAAGCTTGCGGGTGGTAGGACCACGTTCGGACCACCACCACATACCACCCACCACCATCCACCACCCACCATCTTACTCGCTAATCCCGCCATAAGCAGCAGTGCTTGCACTGTTGTGTTCCGGTGTGGAGAGTAAGACAGCCGGTGTATTACGGGCACAAGAGGCACATCGTAGCTCTCTAGGTTGGCAACGCATCTGCAAGCTCCCCTTTGCCCATATAGTGGTGATCATACGAGTATACCATCAAGCGCCTATTTCACCAACTTTACAATTGTCAGTTCACAATGACAATTCGAAATACATTTCATTGTCAATATAAAGCATTAAAAAAAGCTTACATTTTTTATTTATCATGAGCTTTTCGGTGAAGGGAAACAACGTGAGGAAACCTGCACACACCTGCGAAGCAATTCAATCGTGTGTGTGAAGTTCTCAATCCGCTCTGGGCCCGCGTGGGAACTACAGCCCATGCCCTCTCATTCTGAGAGGAGGCCTGTGCCCAGCAGTGGGACGTAAATAGGCTGATGATGATGATGATAAAGCGCGTTAAAAGAAAAGCTATTCAAGTCAGCAACTGACAATGAATTGTCATTGAAAACTGACAATGAAATGTCATTGAAAACTGACAATTGTAAAGTTGGTGAAATAGGGGCCAGGCTAATTTTATAAAGTGGACTAAACAGAAGCAATCTTACTCTTTTCAGAACTGGATCTCATAATCACCTACCACTGCTGCGAAAGGAGTACAGAAGTCTCGAAGCAAGTGCTGGATCTTCACTTCACTCTGCGCACGCTGTTCACTTCCTGGTTCAAGGATCGGTGCTATGACAAGAAGATAGAGTTCGCTATGAACACTGTGTCAGTCACTTTCTAGTTTTTCTGTGAGGTATTCTTGGAAAGAGCTATGCTTGGTACTCTCTGCTAGGTCGAATCAGGAATGAGATCCGAAGAACTAAAGTTACCGAAGTAGCTCAGCAAATTGCACACCTTAAGTGGCAGTTCTGATGGGGTCAGAAGGTTCTCAAATGGCGTCCACTAATAAAGTTAATAATTTATTTATTTTTTTACGACGAGGAAGGCAAACGAGCAAGTAGGTCACCTGACGGTAAGTGATTACCACTGCCCATAGACACCTGCAATCCCGAAGGGTTTGCAGATACGTTGCCAACCTAGAGAGCTAAGATGAAATGCCTCCTGTGCACGGCCATTACGGAATTACACCGGCTGTCTTACTCTCCACACCGGAGCTCCACAGTGCAAACACTGCGGCACGATTAGCGAGTAAGTTGGTGGTACCGATCTGAACCGACCTCGCACAAGCTCCTACCTTGCTGTGACTTCTCTGACCTCGCTCAAAAATTTGTCTCTTATCTTTGCAGCCTTATTTCCCCTCTGCCAATGCCGACTGTCGATGGTGACCGCGCGATCTATGCTCGCCTTTTGGATGCAGACCCTCGCCATTTCAACTTGGTTGACATCGTCCGTGCCTTCATGATGATCTTCGACCTATGGCAGTATGGAGAGGGCACCTGGCCTGGGTATGATATCTGTTCTTAGAGACCAAATGCTCACTGCTGAACAGTGGTCTTCGTTTTTTTTTTCAAATTTCAAACTGATGCGCAAGACCAGAAAAATGAATTCGCGGTCAGTACTCGCAAAGCGACTAAAAACTGATATTTTTTTTATAAGACAAGGACGACAAACGACCATCTTGGTCACGTTATGGTAAGTGATCACCACTGCCCATGGACACCCGCAATACCGCAATTTCACAAATTTTTCATCGTATTGAAGAGTTTATTTGCGAATTACTAACAGTTTTTTAATTGCAGATTCGTGCTGGTGATTGACATGGACAAGGCGGTGGTCGGGCATCTTGCAAGAGTAGATATCATGCTTCTAAGGCAAATTCTGTATTTCCTGCAGGTTAGTAAGAGCCTTTATTATTTATTATTTATTATCAGGACTGGCCTGACATTGCGTCAGGCCGGGAGTTGTAGAGATCGAGAGGAGAGGCCTTTGCCCTGCAGTGGGACACTTCAGCAGGCTATAAAAAAAATTGCAGTCGTAGTGGAGGCCTGGTATGATTAAATTGTCACACGGGTGTGTTCCCACAGCAGCCATAACAGAAAACTGAACTAACGAATGTGTTCACTGACCGGTGCCGAAAGACCGCGAGCGCTATCCTAAGGATAACACATTTATTGTTAGTTCACTTTTCTGTTATGGCCGCTGTGACAACCAACCCGTGTGACAATCATACCCGGTCTCCCCTACTTGTATACCTACTTTTATGCAACTCTTACTTAAAGGATCCTTAAAACACCAGTGTAGTTTTATGAAACGAGGCGAAGCCCAGTTGCACTGGACTGCAAAAAAAAATACCTAAATAATTAATAACCTACTTTAAAAACCTCATTTTTAAACATGGCTTTTTTGCCGACTATACTTATTGTAAATTTCAAGTCGAAGCCATTAACCGTTGAAGAGTTCCCTCCTGCGGAGACGATCCTGGCCGCACCACCAGAATTTCAGATTATTGTATTGCCACCGGATTTACATAAGCATGCCAAATTTCATCTTAGTCGGTTGAGGATAACTGCTTTAAAATTCAGTTACAAGTTTTGACGGACATCTTACATACTTAAAAATACTTACATAATCTATACATATAATCGTAGACCCGTCTGTACATTGAAGATATTTACAAAAAAAAAATTTGGGTCGCGTTGAATAATTAATAGAACACAAAACTGATTTTTTTGAATGTTTTGTCTGTTTGTCTGTTTATCTGTTTGTCTGTTTGTATGTTTGTTTGTGGATGCATCACGCAAAAACCACTGGACAGATTGGAATGAAATTTGACATGGTAATAGTTTACAACATGGAATAATATATAGGATACTTTTATCCCGTTTCATTTCATGTTTAAATTTACTTAAGTACATATTTTTTCATAATTGAAACTGACCATAGACATCACAGCTGATTCAGCTGTCATGGCTGTCACACCATTGTTTTTTTTTTCATTAGGCCAAGCTCACATTATCAGCACACTACTTTACTAACTTTTTAAAAAGTAAAATAGACCATGGAAACATTGAGTGACATGTCTCATTCAGCCAATTCGGTGGCTGTATGCAGGCGTTCTATTCGAAATTTAACCTTTTTATCAATGTCTTATATAGCTTGGTAGTATTAAAAAGAAAAAATATACTCTTTTCATAAAAAAAAAACGGCGGGAACACGTAAATACTGTAAATAACAATAACGCACTAAGTTTCGATTTATTTAAAGTGATGTATCTAAATGATATTAATTTAATAGCTTTTAGTAACAAAATAGTGATCGTTTGTTGTATTCCACCATGATGAAAATAAGAGAACTAACTATTAACTAAAGCAAACTTAGTATAAATTTCAATGGAAAAATTTTAGTCGTTGTGAAACTATTATAAAATAGGGGTAAGGAAATTAATGAATTTAGTTAGTTATTGAGTATTTAATTAAGTAAAATATATTAATAATGACTCGGATGTAATATGTTGCAATAAATAGCAATTGCTGGACTCTTACTTTGATTGTTTGATTAGGTAGGTACTTTGATTGAAAAATTATTTTCTTGTGACTTTACGAATGCAATCATTTGAGTATAGAAAATGAACCGGACTTTTTGAGAGTTGTGGTAGGCAAATCGTATTTCAAGTTTTTCAAGAGAGTATGGAATATCGAGAAAGTTTATTCTTTCAGATTTGGAAGATGGTTAAATAGTCTCACTAGAAAGAAAACTGGTACCTACGTACATTTAATACAATATTAAACACAGTAATTATATAGGAATTATGATCCCTTAACAATAAAGGAAATTTACTACTGGTCCTAGAGACTTGAAATTTGGCATAAATGTACCTAGAGTATCATAGAGGTGTACTAAGGAAGGATTTTTCGAAATTCCCACGGGATAGAGAATAAATGGGATTTATATTTTCGAATCAAAGTGACTCTATCTCCGTAACTATAATTATCAGATATTTCAAATTTGGCATGCAAGTAGGTAACAATGATAGCTAAAACAGTTTCCACGTAGTTTCCAGATAGTTAATTTCCACGGGATAAAGACCTATTAGAATAGTATTATTTTCATAATAACTAACTAGCGGATATAGAGACTTGAAAGTTTACAGATATATTTCTTAAGGATCTTAGAGGTGTACTAAGACAGGATTTTTCGAAATTCCCACGGGATAGGGAAATACCTAAACTTTGTTTCTTTTTTTTTGTAGGGGGTAATATCTGAAACTTATGCATTTTCCCGAGGAAAAACAGGTAGCCAATATCAGTCAAGAACTGGTATCTTTCTATTAGTGAAAGTTTTTTATTAAATCGATCTAAAGAGTTAAAATGCAAAATTCAAGGCGGGGTAGAAATAAATGAATTCAATTTCCTGACTGATTTAAAAAAAACACTAATAGGAAGCTATAACACTGTCTCTGATTGACATTTTGATTGAACTTTTAAAATACGTAGGTCTATCCCGCGGGAACTTTAATGCTTACACTTTTTTGAGATAAAGTAGCCTAATGTCAATCAGAAACATTGTAGCTTTCTATTAGAGAAAGATTTTTTAATGGGTCTAAATGTATAATTTACTTATTTTTATCCCCCGGGATTTTTTGCAAAAATAGGTAGTCACGACAGACAAGAACTGTATGTAGAATGTTAATGGTGTAAGTATAGTAGTTGTCAACATTTAATTAAGTAGGTAGGTAGTTCCTTTGGGTTCACAGACAAAAAAACAGCAACATCAACATCTTCCGTTAAAAACCAGTTTTTATTTTGTATTAGGTACTTACGTTATAGTCTACGCGTACGAAGTCGCGGGCAAAAGCTAGTACTGAAATACGAACGGTGCAAGATAAGCAAAAGCCTTTAAAGAGAGAAAAAATAGCTCGTTATGAGTACTTACTTAATCCATAACTTGAATAAATAGCCATAATAACCTAGTGGCTTAACCTATGGCCTCTCACGCAGAAGGTCATGGATTCGAACCCCGGCTCGCACCTCTGTGTTAAGTAGGTACCTCGGCACACAGTGTGCGTGTGTCATTTATGTGCGAAATTACAAGCTTTTCGGTGAGGAAAAACATAGAGCAAACCTTCAACGGAGGGTCGAGCACGGCTTTTCGAATCCTGCGTAACGTTACGGTTATCGTATCGTGATCGAGAAACCTCATACAAAACTTTAGTTCCAAATAGCTCACGGGCGGGCGCTGTTCCAAACGTCATACAAACTCGATAACGTTAACTATTCGATTTGACGTGACGCAGGTTTTGAATATTCGTACTCGGGCCTCGGATTTCGTAACCGTTATTACAAAGAAATGCAGTACCGATGATAAGAACGCATTTTCATGGCGCTTACGTCCTTGTGTTAAAAAGCGCAGTTTTTTTTCTCCAATAACTCAAAAACGGTAAATCCGATGATGTTGAAAATAATTTTCGTTGAAATAATTAATTAAGCGTTACCTTCGTAATTTTTTTCATATTTTATGGACCTACGGTTTAGAAGTTAAGGAGGGGACAGAATTAATGCAGCTTTCGGAGCGATTATTTCTGAAAATATTCGCCTAATCAAAAAAAATTGCTTAGGAACCTCAAAGTGTTTTAAAAAAAAACTGTCGAAATTTGTGCCACACGTCGATATTTGCCAAAAAAAATTTTTTAACCATTGTTACTTACATGTATATGGAGTGCCCCCCCCCCTAGAAATATTAATTTCTGTTACATAACTAACAAATTATGTCACGGCTTTTACAAGACATCTATATAATAATATACTATACCTCTTATAGTTTTTGTGTAAAATGCCTGTGACATACGGACAGACGGACGGACGGACATGACGAAACTATAAGGGTTCCATTTTTGCCATTTTAGACGCGGAACCCTAAAAAGACTGGTGATGATTGTGCGTGCATTACATGAGCCGACACGTTATAATTATACGAGAAAACCAGTTCTACCAAAATGGCGCCCGCTGACCTTAGCATTTTAGTTTCACCTGAATTTGATTGTACGGCATAAAATACTACTATCATCATCATAATCATCACTGCTGGGCTATAATTCACATGCGGGTTCCGTGTGGATTGGGAGCTACATACACACCATCGAAGCGGCGCAGGAGGGCAGGTTTCAGCAAAAAGCTCGTGATAAATTTGAAAAAAAATCACACATTAATTTCTGTAAAATTCAGAGGCGCTAGCCGGGGCTCGAACCCACAACCCTCTGTTGTGAACCCACAAACCAGTGATAAGCAGGGTCACAGAATACATGATAGTAACACTTTATACGTCCGTGCATTACATGTAATACACTTCATGGATCAATGAAAATAATCGATTTATTGATTTATGAGGTTGCTGGTTCAAGTCCAGCTGCTTAACGGATTTTTCTTTGCATTGTCATTGTATGTTGAATTTCATTCTATGAATGTTTCATAAAAATAAAAACAAAAATAATCAATAAATCGATTATTTTCATTGATTCAGAAAATAGCTCCATCTCTTGCCACTAATGCGTAACTGTAGAAGTTCCGTAGTGGGTGAGCCGCTTGATTAAGCTACTCATAGATGGCGCTGAGGAGAGATCTTCCAAATAAAAATATGACACAAGGCATTGAAAAATTCGTTAGGTACACCAACGTTAAGTATAGCTTAATTGGTGGAGCGTGGTACGGATTACCGAGGTTGCTAGTTCAAGTCCAGCTGCTTAACGGATTTTTCTTTGCATTGTCATTGTATGTTACACTTCATGGACGTAAGGCGATGTGTGTAAATATGTGTTGACTTGATACAAGACATACAGCTCCATACATCCGTGCATTACATTATAATGCATTTTCGCTGCTATGGTGGGCGAGTATAGTGGCAATAACGTATTGCAAATGAGGGCTATCGCCAGTCAAAAATTCGCTAGGATAGCTATAGAGTCGACTGAGATCCAAAGGTATGTGTCATTCTCCACCAATGAGAGACAAGCTACTGGCCTATAATTGGTGGAAATTGACAGGTAGCCCTCACTCAACACTAACGGGTTTTTGACGGCACAGTTAAGATGTTAATAGTACTTTTTGATATAAGTGCGGAAGGTGTGTCATTTTGCACGGGACGAATCTCGACTCGAGACGAGTGAAAATGCCCCTTCCGCATGTGTACCAAACGACGTTTTTTAATACATTTGCGAAAACATTACAAAGAGTTGAGGGCCAAAGTAATAATAGAGTGGGAGCTGGCAGCGGCAGCCCCACCTTCACCCGTAAAAGCTCGGCTCCGTCCTCCTCCACTGGCTCCTTGGAAAAGTAAAAAGCACTAGTACGAAAAAGTACCACTTTTAGAGCAACATTAAAAAGAACGTATTCAAAAACATGTATTTTCTCGCTTTCAGGAAGCTATGTTAGTAAAGCTGAAGGCTGTTCACTTCTTGAATGCTCCAAGCTTCATGGACAAATTGATGTTGATGCTTCGACCTTTCCTGAAGAAGGAACTCTTGAATATAATATACATCCACCAGAGGGATTCTAACTCGACGTACGCGCACATACCGAAAAAAGCCTTGCCGAAGGAATGCGGGGGAGAATTCAAGGACTTTGAGACCATCAAAGGTAAGGTATTTGGTGTTTGGAGCACCAACAAATTGTAGTTAAACTTGTTTGTTATTGGTTATGGGATTTCTGTACCTTCTTTACAAATAAATCAATGTGTGTACTTAATGTGTACAGGGAACCCTAACCAGTTCAACCTTACCAATTCTTGGGTAATCAAAGTAGTATTACATTAATTAACTCTATTAGCAGGTTTAAAAAGAGAGTTTCTTTAGTTTGGCAGTGTTCTTTTAATTCCAAGTAACATAAAGAAAAACGATCTAAAACTAACTAAACCTATCTAAAACTATAGAATTTATAATTGAAAACCTATCTAAAGACAATAATTATTACAAAAACAAACCTCTACCAGTGGGCAACGTTCCTAAAATGCTGGCGGCAATTATTATAATAATTAGGTAACTTTAGTTTGTAACGGCTTCCCACTTCCCACTTTTAGATTTAATTTAGTTTTAAGTTTTAGTTTAGTTAGTTTTAGCTTGGGTTCAATGTCATTGTAAATTGCTTTTTTGCTATGTACCTAAACAAATACTGAATTCATTCAGTAATGTACTTAAAAGTATTAGCTAGTTATGAAATTAATTATTTTATAATAACATTTAAACAGGTGCTCACAAATGGGTAGGACTCGGCGCAGTATTGCCCGAATTTGTTCATTGTTTTTCCCTGTAAGTACTTGATCTTTTGAGAAAAAAGAAATGTCCTTAATCTGAATATCATTGTATGTCCTCAGAGGAGCTGATCGTCCGGCTCCAAAGCAACCCAACGTTCTTCCGCGAAGAGAACAGACGGCGAGTCAACGAGACTCTGAGGAAAGGGAAAAAAGCCACCGTCGAAGACCTGTTTGGGATCCAGGGGAGCTTCAAAAAGCTGGATATTGACTAGGGTAGTATAGGAACTGGGGTAGGTTGTATAGGGCAAGATCAGGCTGGTAAGAACACGCTGTTATATTTGAATTCAGCAGCGGACGTCTTTTGGCTGACATGATGATGGTGATGATAACTTGCATCAAAGATACCAACAGAATGTTTGTTTGAAAGAAAACAACTTTATAGAACACAAAAAAGTTTGTGTTACTTAAAAGGGGACAAAGTAATGTTTTATTCCTTGATGGCGTTATTTTGAATTCCTAGCAAAGCGAAGGATTCTAAAGTGGAATCCCGAGCGTAGCTAGGAATTCAACAGACGCCACCCAAGAACAAAATGTTTTGGCCCCGAGTGAAACACTATTTTTCATCACTACCTATGAAAAGAAAGAAGAATGCACAGTGACAGTTTTTTTTTCACCGTGCGTTGGCGCTAAAATCTAACCGGCCAATAACTTCTTCATAAATTACGCGTTCGAGCTCTTTGGTGAAATTCTCTTTTGAAATTCGGACCAATTAGAAAGAAATTCAAAATCCCGAGGGGAGAAAGTAAGTAACTGTCGTTTTTTGGGTTCCGTACCCAAAGGGTAAAAAACGGGACCCTATTACGGAGACTCCGCTGTCCGTCTGTCTGTCTGTCTGTCCGTCTGTCACCAGGCTGTATCTCATGTACCGTGACAATTAGTTGGAATTTTCACAGATGATGTATTTCTGATGCCGCTATAACAACAAATACTAAAAACGGAATAAAATAAAGTAAATATTTAAGTGGGGCTCCAGTACAACAGACATGTTTTTTTTTCCGTTTTTATTTGAATTCGTGTGATAAGAAATCAAATATGACTGCGTTGCTCTTTACCAGCATGATACTCTGATACAACTTACTCCTACAGTAGAATAATAAGGATAAGGAAATAAATAATTTATTGAATCAGGCGTTACTTTGCGGAGGTCCATATTTATGAACTAAAAAACAATTACTTTGCTCACCCGCGACCACTAATGACAAATAGTTATATCTGTGTGTGTAGTTGTATCTGTGTGTGGGTCAGTAGTGGAAGTGGTGGCATGTTGAGCGGTTGTTGTTGTGCTTCGTAAATGGCCTCGTGGAGAGTGCCGAAACGCGTCAGCGTTTAGTATAGTGGTGGTGGTGATAGTTGGGTCTGTGTGGCATGTGTTGATTCGTGTAGCAGTGGAGGTGGAGGTGTTGCATGGAAACATACATTTGCCGCACAGATATAACTATTTGTCATTAGTGGTCGCGAGTGAGCAAAGTAATTGTTTTTTAGTTCATAAGGAAATAAAGGTGTATGCATTTAATTTCCTACATATTTTGTTATCCTAACATCTTCGATCATTGATCGAGCTTAAAATTAATTTCAGATGCACAATACGTACCCATTCATCATAAAGTCAATAACATAGACGTCTTTTTACATTAAACTACATTTACAAGCTTAATAAATAAAAACTGAAATTAAACTAAATTAAAACAATAAAATAAACACTTATCGTAAATTACGGCCATTCTCAGATAAGGCGATTTTTGGATGTCCGAGCAAATATCGCAGGTTTCCTTGCGTGTATGAGACATTGAATTATTTTTTATAGTTACTACTAGGTTTATTCTACCTCGCACAGTAGAGTTATGCACGATACGATGGTTGTAACTATTAGAAAAAAAAACCAAAACCCATTATCCTAAGCTCCGTTTAGCGAGCGGACTCCAAAATTAAGAACAAAACCCTGTGTACTTTTGTGAAAACTAGGGTTAGCGAACATTAGGTGTTTTACTATTTAAGGCAACTAGTTGGACTATACTTGTGTTATGTTAATAATAGCGGTAAGGCATTACTAACATTAAAATCCATCAACAGTTATAAAATAACAAATCACATCACTATTTCTAAGCTTACGCGCAACCCTATTGCGGTGAGCGTTCACGATCGGTCTTGTCGCGGCCGTCGTCTAGGTTGGATGCCTGCATGGTGTTGCTAGGCAAAATTACGAACATAAGTATCTAAACTCCATTTTATGTTTCCCGTCTCTGCTAAACTCCGTTTAGTTGATTTGTTTTTTACTGGTGTGCTTGTGGGTCTCCTTGTTTTGCTATCGTACAGTTCATTATCCTATGTTTGCTATGTATTAACTGCGATTCCCTGAGATGCGGGCATCACTACATAAAAAATCGCAAATGGCTTTCTCCCTAAGCTCCGTCGACTAAACTCCATCGTGTTTTCTGCTCGGAGCTTAGAAAGGTAAACGAAAATCTCACTGTATTTATATAAGCATCGACTAATTTATGCTGATTGGTATTACATTACATTACATTTGAATAGCCCGACTGTCCCAGTAGGACGGTTACGTTTTTTGAGTGGATGTATAATTATGTGTATATGTTTACTTGGCACGCTAATTGTGGAATAGACAAAGGGTTTATTTATTTTTCAATCATTATTTGTTTTTGATTTAATAAAAAATCAAGTTTCATATTTTTTACATATTAAAATGTATGCGATAGCTCAACTCCGGCACGATATTTCTAAGCTCCGTCTTCATGAAAAGATCAGTGTATTATAAAACATAAACTATTTGACTTATCTAAAGGACAAAAGCACAGAAATGCATCTTGTAGCATAGATTTTCACGTTTTACCTCAATTTTAGCTATAAATATAAAACCCAAAATCAAGACGGAGTTTAGGCTGAGAACACCGTTTCCTGAGAATAACCGATTAAAACTAAAATAAAACTAATGAAATAAATAAAATAAGTACCTACATCAAAATTCCTTCCCAATCCTTTTTTTTTAGACTTGTTGGAAAGAAGACACAAGTTTTACATTGTTTACGAGCATGATTGTTGTTTTTACCTTATGTAAAAATTAAGTGATTGACTTGGACAAAATACATGAAATGTCATGATTAACAGTGATGGTTTTGACCCCGTCAAAATGTCATTACCAAGGCCGACGGCTAGACGTAACAAAACACAGAATGCTGCCCGCATCTTTGGGACTATGCCGCGGGGAAGCTCTTTTCTAAATGGGTAAAATAATTTATTTACATAATAAAAGCAATTTTCAATGACATTAAATCTAAGCTAAAACTAAATAAACTAAAACTTAAAACTAAATGAAATCTAAATAAGGCCCCCGTGGCATGGCGCCCAAAAGGCTGGCAGCGTTGCCTCGCTGAATAGCGATGCTGATTCTTTGAGAGAGAAAACTGCCAGCTCTTTGGTCACAAGTTGCATCGACCAAGCGCTTTTGCAACTCTGAAATAAGCTTGTAAGCGCCGGGACCCCATGGACCCAAGGTTTCAAACCCGACAGCAACAAAATTATAGTTTGGACCGAGATATTGATATTCAGATTTTTTTCTATTCGTCCGTTTCTGCCGCCGCACCAGCTTTCTAAATTAATTTTATTTTTTTTTTTTTTTTTTTTTATTGAAAGAGGGAGGAAAATGAGCAACCGGGTCACCTGATGGTAAGCGATCACCGCCACCCATGAGAACCAGCAACCCCAAGAGAGTCACTAGTCCGTTGCCGGCCTTTGTGTTGAAAAGGGGTTAGACGAAGGGGGGGGAATGAGAACTAAATTAAAATTAAAATGAGAAGTTTATTTGGGTTTTTTTTAAAGGGTTACAGTACAGGGTACAGACGAGATTGGAACCTGCTATCAAGCAAAAATATGCTTGTGTTAGGAGACACCGCTCCTCCATAACAACAAATTGTAGTTTTCCATAATAAACTGGGACTAAGCTATACTTAATTAAAATGAATCAAACTAATCTTGCCTTGAGATTTACATAAAATAAGATTGTCTCGAGTTTTTCTGTTAATAAATAAAAACACCGGAACACAACAATGTAAGCACTGCTGCTTAGCGGCTGGATTAGCGAGTAAGAAGGTGGTAGCGATCCAGATGGACCTCGCGCAAGGTCCTACCACCCGCATGTTACCTTTAACCTTATGGATATCTGTGGACCCGCCTGGCGATCATAATACCTGTTACTCATTATCTACACACATATCGTAAGCCCTCTATTACGCGTTTAGAAACCGTAGGTAATGACCATCATTACGACAGTCAATTTTCGTTTTCTAAACCATTACAATTTAAAATAAAAAAACAGACTTCAATTTAAAAAAAAACTATACGAAACGTCAGCTCGGTATAAACACTCGATATAGACAAACGTCTATGATTAGGTAAACAAAAACCGGCCAAGTGCGAATCGGACTCGCGCACGAGGGTTCCGTAGAAAGATTTTAACGCTTTCCCCAGTGTTTTAAGAAGTCCAGTGTAAGCAGAGCCCTGCTCCTAAGCAAAATGTACGCAGTGTGGGGTCAACTTATATTGGTCAGGAAATCTACAGACAGACATAAAAATTTAAGATTTTGAGACTTTTTGGAGTGGTTGTGCTATAAGAGCTACCTTCATGCCAAATTTCAAGTTTCTAGGACATCTGGAAGTACCCTTTAGGTTTTTGGAAATCGGCAATTTGTATGGAAATAGATTTTTTAATGACTGTATCTTTTGATTGCGTTGACTTAGAAGGTTGTTTTTTCACGGCTTCAAGGGACCGCAGATATTAATTTCAGCATAATACCTCCACGCGTTCCAGAGAAAAAGGATCTTGACAGACAGACAAACAGACAGACAGACGGACAACAAAGTGATCCTAAAAGGGTTCCGTTTTTTCCTTTTGAGGTACGGAACCCTAAAAACAGCCAAATTCGTGACAGGTTTATTATGCCATCGGCTTCTGAACCCATCTTAGGGTACTAGTAATATGTGTGTAGATAATAGTAGTTTATGCAACTGCTACAAAATGCCTAATTATGTGGAGTTGCATACATTACTTTATCTACACACATATTATAAGTACTCTAAGATGGGTTCAGAAGCCGAAGGCATATATCATACCCATATCTGTCACGAATTTGACTGTTTTCTTTTAATCATAGACAAACATACCGAGCAGACGTTTCGTAAACTGTTTTTTTTTATTGTAAAAAAAAAATTATCACGTCATTATTTATACATGTCGGACCGAACATGACTAACATACGTGAGGGATCCGTTTTATTTCACTATGATTGTAAATTACGTTAGTTTTCAAATTTGAAACATCGGATTCGATATCGAAAAATCATTACGACATTGAATTCGATGTCGTAATGACTATTACTTTACTGCTGGGGTGGTGGTTGGGGGGCGCTGGCGGCGAAGTCGTCGTCGTGCTGCAATGCTGGTCATTTTCTACGGCTTCTGAACGCATTATAGAGGACTTATGATATGTGTGTAGATAAAGTAATGTATGCAACTCTACATAATTAGGCCTTAAAACACTCAATATGTAACAGTTGCATAAAGTACTATTACAGCCCTTACTTCTTCAAGCTTCAAACGCGGCCTCTGGCTAGCTGCCATTGCAGCTGAGCAGTACCGAGCAGCACGGTACTGTGTGCCCATAACCACTGCACTGGTAGCGTTTACCCCTATCATTAAAATAAAATCATGAGGAAAACCGACACTTTACGCTCTACCACCTTCGAATGGGGTCATTATGATAACTAGTCTGTAATATTGAGTTTCCCGTGGTTCTGGTATATAAAGCTGCTGGACTATTGGGATTATCATTGATCTCTCAAGATGAAATACGTGGCTTTGATTGTGGCTGTGCTGGCGCTCGTGTTTGCAGTCGTGGTGAGTATTTCATTGTTTAATTTTATCTGCACACATATCATAAGTCCTCTATAGTGCGTTCAGAAACCTGTGGCCCGAGTACGAATATTCGAATCCTGCGTAACGAAGTTATCGTATCGAAATCGAGAAATTTCATACTAAATTTAAGCTCCAAATACGCTCACGTTCGGGCGCTGTTCCAAACGTCATACAAATTTCTCGATAACTGTACTACTCGATTACGTTACGCAGGATTCGAATATTCGTACTCGGCCGATATCTCGATGTCCTTAAGAGTTTCAAATTTGAAACATGTTTGAAAACCAACATTAAAGTTACAATAAAAAAATAAACCGCCGATATTAAAACGTCAGCTCGGTATGTTTGTCTACGATTTGAAAAGGACGGTAAAAATAATTGTCAATAACTCGAATTAACAGACCTAGGTATATTCCCTATTACAAAATGAATAAATAAATAAATCTATTTATTCCCTATTACAACCGGTAATTAATTTTTCATCCACCGTGTGTGATCAGTACACTAGAAATTGCGTGCGTGATTGGGCAGAGAGTGCTTTTGTATGTATTAATAGCAAGCGGAGGGGAAAAGCTGTGACATTGGATCTGTGCCCTAAGCATGACTTGTCGAATCCTGCGTTACGTTACGGTTATCGTATCGAGATCGTGAAATCTCATACTAAATTTTAGTTCCAAATACGCTCACGGGCGGGCACTGTTCCAAACGTCATACAAACTCGTTATAGTTTACTATTCGATTTTACGTGACGCAGGATTCGACAAGTCGTGCTTAGGGCACTGGTAGGAGATATGAACGATAGCAATTTCTGCCCTCTCTTCAGTGGATAGTACGGTATCTGCAAAGAAAAGATACGGGTATCCCTCGGTGTGGTAAGGGTCTCTGCAGGTATCGAACCGCTGTGGACCCTTATCGTAGAAAATGACATGAGGATGGATTTTCAAACTGTAGACCTCTGCTATGGTGTAATTTGTGTGGCTTTTATTTCAATACAAAAATACGGCAACACAAATTACACCAGGGATCTCCAGTTTGAAATTCCACCCACGGTGTCGCAATGCTTGACGAGAAAACCATTATGACACTTATTGTGAGAACGTTCTACGGTGGTTCAGGAATCAAATGAGTCGACTGTACATCAAATCAAAGCCGTACTCTTTGACAGAGCGGCTTCGGAATCGCAGGCAATGCTGGTCTGACGGACCAGAAGAAGGCTGGCTGCGGCGGCGGCGGCGGCGGTCGCGGCCGCGGGGGTGGTGGTCCTCCTCCAAACCCACCGCCATCCAGTAAGTCATCATTAGACCTTGGGTTTTTGTCGCATCGACGTCACAATAGGATAGTTAGTTTTGTGTAGTGGGAGCGCCATACTGTAGCTATTTGTTGCCGTACGAGTGGGCCGGCTCGTTCGGCGAAGTACCACCCTCTCGTAGAAAATCGGCGTGAAGCAACAGCACCCCTGTTTCGTTCGGTCAGTGAGAGTGCCTGAGGCCCGATCCCACGGACCAACCACCCTCTGGACACCGCATCTTCTATAATTTACTTGAAAAGTCATTACGAAAAAAGCCGCGGCGAGCGGGCCGGGGGAATGCGTCGTGATTGGTTCATAGCTTGTCATCTGGTAGAAAGTGAGCCGCGATTGGTGGCTAGAGAGATTTATAGGTGCAAATGAGCATATGCGTTTCGGAAACGTTCGCCCTGACATTTGGTGTCCAGAGGGTGGTTAGTCGGTGCCCGACCCCCCCCCCCCCCCCTTTTCCTCAATCTCTTTTCCTCCTTAAAGGCCGGCAACGGACTAGTGACTCCCTTGGGGTTGCTGGTTCTCATGGGTGTTAATTCCGTTGAACACCAATAGGCTAGGTTGCCGTATTAATTAACACCATTCCATTTACTCCCCAAACTACCCAATTGTGATGTCATTGCGACAAAAATTCGGGGTCTAGTCATCGTCACATCATCATCATATCAACCGGAAGACGTCCACTGCTGGACATAGGTCTTCCCCAAGAATTTCCACGACGGTATTGTGCTGCTACCCGCAGCCAATAGCTTCCCGCGGTCCTTGCCAGATCGTCCCTCAGCCTTGCGGGGCCGCCAACACTTCGCTTTTCGCATCTCTAGAACTGTACGGCCCCAACTCTGGGAGTAATGTGCCCCACCTATTGCCACTAAACTTAAGGTGTGCAATTTGCTGAGCTGTATTGGTAGCTTTAGTTCTTCTAGGGATCTCCTTACCAATAAGTAAACTGTACCTATGGTAACGTCAAGGTAGGAAGAAAGGATTATTCTGCCTTTATAGTCACGAGATAAAAGCCATGATAGCCTAGTGGTTTGACCTATAGGCTCTCAAGCAGAGGGTCGTGGGTTCAAACCCCGGCTCGCACCTCTAAGTGTTTAGGAATTTACGTGCGGAATTACATTTGTAATTTATCATGAGCTTCTCGTTGAAGGAAAACATTGTGAGGAAACCTGCACATTCCTGTAAAGCAATTCAATGATGTGTGTGGAGTTCCCAATCCGCACTGGGCCCGCGTGGTAACTACAGCCCAAGCCCTCTCATTCTGACAGGAAGCCTGTGCCCAGCAGTGGGACGTAAAAAAGGCTGGTGATGTGATTATAGTCAGGACAAGACAACGTGGTAGCTCACATGGGGAGCGTCAGTTCATCACGTAAGGCTCGATATCTTACAACTTACCAAAAGCTTCGTTTTCCGTTACAGACAGCAACTCCAGCAGTTCAAGCTAAACTCCGCAGTTAACAAAAACTAAAGGATTTATATTATGATGGATTAAATAACTTGCAAATTCTTTAATACTTTTATTTACAAAGCCAGTTTTGAAAACCAGCGCCGTGGTACGGGGTACCCACGGCACAATGCTGAGAGGGATCCTGTTCAACGTCTGTTGATTTTTTTTATTGTATCTACTATTTCTATTTTTCTGAATTGTGTACGTTGAATAAATATTTTCTATTTCTATTTCTGTTTCTGTTTTAACCTAATCGTATGTAATTTACAGGTCCATAAAGCTATCTGCATCTGCTATCTGAGACCTATTCTTTTGAATCAAAGGAAAATAGAGGATCATAAGAATCACTAAGTATTGCTGATTAGTATTTGGTAGCACCAGAGGAATTGCTGTCGCTTTGCCAATCAAGAGAGCTGGCAAAAATTGTCTCCCTTGCTAGCTTTTTTTCTCTGAAACTAATCGTTGTTCAAGATTATTACAATATAAACCTAACCTATCCTATAGCTACAGGATAACCATCACAAAACTCCTGATTTTTTAATGGTTTTTTCAAATAAGATTAATATTAATTTTTCACAAATTTCAAATTTGATGCGTAAGTATACAGAAAAACCAGAAAAATTTGTTCTCGAATTGGGGTTCGAACCCAAACCTTTACCCAAACCTTTATAGCGTAATTGGATTAGCGCGTTACCACGGTATGGTAAAGGTTTGGGTTTGAACCCCAATTCGAGAACAAATTTTTCTGGATTGTGGTGTAATAATATACCTACTTGTATATCTACATTTAATACTCTTTGTGTACTCTCTGTATGATTCCCTATATATCACCTGTAATGCTCTATATTGGGGATTCGAATAAACGTCGTTCAAGCAACTACTTGTTTCAATTATATCCCACATCGCATGGCGACCTTGCCAGGATGTCGGTGAAGCGCGAGTGATTTTTTTTTTGGAAATCGACCCTTGTGTTAATTAAATAAATAATGTGTCAATTAGACGCAAAAGTATTAAGAGACATTGAGCAGTTTTTGTGGTACTGGACCCCAATTTTATGGTGCGGTTTGGTGGTGGTACTCCTCGTCATCATCGTCGCAGGAAGTAATTCTGCAGGTGTAAACCAAGATACTCGATCATTATCTACGCGAGCCGTGCTAGTGAGAGACTTGGGATTACTTTGTAAAAAATTAAGCATAGACGAAATATGCATTATAAAAAATAAAGAAACTAGTGAATTGATAGAAGAGTTAACTCGCGGTATAAAAGAAGAAAATGAAAGTCGGTCCAGACCGACACCAAATTCACAAACAATACGAATGCCACGTTTGTGCATAATTAAAGACATAAAAAAAGTAAATAATTCGGATGACATCAGAGTCATTCTCAACGACTTCCACTTGTTACCCACCAGTGGCCATGTCGGCATAAGGCGGATGTCAAACAATATTAAAAGGTATTACTTTTGGCCTTCAATGGAAAAATACATAAAAGAATTTGTACTAAAATGTAAAAAGTGTCAAACCGAAAAATATTCAGTACATACCAAGCAGCCAATGGTTATTACATCTACATCAAACGCAGCATTCGATAAAATTTACTTATATATTGTTGGCCCAATTAATAAAGATCACAGTAATTACAGCTATGTACTTACACTTCAGTGTGAACTCACTAAGTACGTACAGGCCTACCCGTTGCAGTCAAAGGATGCAGCAACGGTTGCAAGGACGTTTGTAGAGCAGCTCATATTAAGGTACGGTATTCCCAATGAAATTGCGACCGATCGAGGCACCGAATTTATTGCAAGCACAATGACACAGGTATGTAAATTACTTGAAATAAAACATATAACTTCAACTGCCTATCATCATGAAAGCATCGGAGCACTGGAAAATTCACATAAAGCAATGGGTGCGTACCTTAGAATAAAGTCTGAAAACTATACTAGTTCATGGAGCAGTTGGCTGCCATATTGGTGCTTTTCATATAATAAAAAAAAATCTGTATATTCTGTGTATGTAAAAAAATTCTGTATATTTACGCATCAAATTTGAAATTTGTGAAAAATTAAGTTCAAACGGGATGACCGTAAAAATGAAAATAATACAAAAAGTTACTTTAAGATTAATATTGCCAGAATCTGTTTTATTATGGGGCAATCGAGCAGGTGGGTAACACGAGGGGAATCACAGATGCGTTTCCATCCCTTTAGGGCTCGTTTTTCAAAGATCCCTAAGCTGTATCGCTCCGGGAATGTTGCCACAGGAAGCTTGCGAGGGAATAAGTTCCGCTTAAATCAGACAGTGCTAGACTGCCAACCGTAGACGGTTTCGCGAAGTACGGTGGTGGAACTTAGCCGCAGGCAACAACCAAAACAGTTCATCAGAACACTCCCCATGATAGATACGGTACAAAATGCAGAGAGATGCCACATCCCTCCGCATAGCCTGTGGATCGAGCCGACCAGTCTGGCTAGCACGACTGGCCGCGACTTTGTTTGTCGCGCGAGATTATATTTACCTATCCGTCCCGTTGCATACCGAGTGACAGAAAAGGACGGGCAGTTGTTCTTGCGCGAGATAGAAGTCGCACTGTGATTTGTGCTAAACCTACTGGGCTGAGGCACCTAAGTATCAAATCCTTCCATTTTATCGCATCCGACGTAGAGCTGCTCGATTTGTCGATAACCAAGCACTCTCTGTAGGTCTAGCACAACTCACAGTGCGACTTCTATCTCGCGCGAGAACAACTGCCTGTCCTTTTCTGTCACTCAGAATGCAATGGGACCGGTAAATATAATCTCGCGCGACAAACAAAGTCGCGGCCAGTCGTGCTAGCCAGACAGAGATGGGAACAGTACTCCTCTGGTAAGTATGTCTGTTTTGCTTATTTTGATATTTTTGTTTTTATAAGTACCAGAGGTTACTTCAATTCAAACAATGCAAACAGAAACCCAGTATACAAATCTGACAAGAATAAGTGCAAAAAACAAAACAGACCAACACTGAGTATTTCATTCCCATTCAGTTTAAAAAAATCCGTTACGATTTTTCAGTTTTTTCACTTACAAGGAAAGGTACCCAACTGTCCGACTCCAAAATTGATTTATTTTTATATTTTAGAGAGTAGTCCAAAATAACGGACACGTGTTTTTTTTAGTTAGCCAAACTCAACCTACTCGGAGAAATAGTCCTCAAAAGTATTAAAAAGTGACCAAACCCTCTAACTTCTGTAGAGAGTTTTGTTAAAGCAAGTTGCTAACTGATTACACGTTCATTGCGGTATCAGGTTTAATAGAACCGATCGTGAACTATCCCGCGGAGCGTCACTGAAAGTACTGTTCCTACCGCTGGAACGGGACAGATAGCTTCGTATCGCTTAGGAGTAGAAAAGGGACAAATATTGTTTTTAAGATTGTCTCGTTGAATATTTTTCATCTGTACAATAAAAACGTATCGGGTCAATTGGACCTGACCCCGCCAGGGATGAAAACATTTTCACCTAGTGCGGATATCAGGTCCATTCGACCGTGTACCTGATAACCTGATAGCCGCACTAGATTTAAGGTCAGTTTATCTAGTGCAGAGCTCAAGTGCAGTTGAATTATACTATCACACGATAAATATCAGTGCGGTTTAGTTATTGCTAGTACAATATACTACCTACATGTGTCTGGTGACAAACTATAACACATTTACAACAAATTGGATGGTTTATTATAGTTTTAAACTGTTCGGGCTGTTACAATAAATTAAGAATGATGTTGTCAAGCAGAGAAGCTGCCAAAAAGGTCAAAAAAGTTAAAACTATGTGTGAAGCCTGCAAGAAAACATTATGTCGTCAATGTTTCAGTAGCAAACATTCTTCAAGTGTTTTGTAACTTTTTAATTTTGATTAAAACAATTTATAATTTTATCGATATTTTATTTGTACAACCCTATAACCGTATCGATAATTTAACCACCCAGTGGGGACATAAGGTCGAAAAGATCTGTCAAAACAGATATTTTTTTACATGTCCGATTTAAAAACGGCTCAAGGGGTATGTTGACATATTTATTAAAAATATGCAACAATATTAAAATAAACTGAACTGAGTACCTTCAGCGAGTAAATGGCTTTTAAACATATGCGTCTCGATCCTATGACGCTGCATTAGATAGTTAAGAAACAGGTCTAAGACGCCTGATATAGCATCGACTGAAAGTTAACTAGGCTATATAATAGGCTGCCGCAATGAACGTGTTAACACCACAACAAAACACCGGTCCGTTATTTTTCCATGTTCGTCAACATTATAATCAAGCCAGTAATGAACAAGCAATTTGTTTCAACAAAACTCTCTACAGAAGTTTTGGTTTGGTCACATTTTAGTACTTTCGAGGACAATTTCTCCGAACAGCTTGAGTTTGGGCAGCTCAAAAAAAATACGTGTTCATTATTTTAGTCTACTCTCTAACACATATAAAACTAAATCAAATCGGAACCGGACAGTTGGGTACCTTTCCTTGTTAGGATTTTTGATCGGAGCTGCAATTCTCCCGTCTACGTCAGGGCGACAGAAATATTGATTTAGGATTTATAAATCTGGAAGAGGACACAGCTAATGTTACCTCTTAACATAACGTGAATGAGTTCACCCTTCTTCAAAGGCTTATACTTCAATCATCACAGGTTTCAGAGTCTTCGCTGACGAATTCAGACAAACTAAAAACAATTACTTCACTCACCCGCGACCACAACCTGTGCCTATGCTCTCCCCGTTGCCACTAGACCTAATAGGTGGCCGCAACACAGCAATAATTGACACTTACTTTACAAATACACACATTATCTAAATCACCACGTTCCTGCGCTCCGCTGCCCGAGACAATAATTTACTTATTATTATAAATATCATAATTTCCATATAAAACTCACCAAGGTCATGAAAGAGTATGGGTTTCCTCTACTTTTTGTATAAAAGGGTGCCATGTAGATGGAAAGATACAAGTGACATTTGACAATGAAGTACCTCGCTTTGATTATGGCTGTCCTGGCTCTCGTGTTTGCCGCTGTGGTAAGTTCCTTTCAGTTATTTAACTGTTAAATATTTTATCCTAAAACAATACCTGATAAGTTGTAAAAATCTGACCTGATACTAAAAATTGCCGTTGATCTTGTGATTTTCGGAATTTACGTACGAAATGACGTTGAATTTATAATTTACCATGAGCGTTTGCTCTTACTCACTCCTGCGAATCAATTCAATGGTGTGTGTGAAATTTCAAATCCGCACTGGACCCAGACGCCACAGAGGAGGCCTGTGACCAAGCCCCTATTTCACCAACTTTGCAATTGTCAGTTTCCAATGACAATTCGGTGTCAACTGCTGACTTGAAGAGCTTTTGTTTTAGCGCGCTTCATATTGTCAAAGAAATGTAGTTCGAATTGTCATTGCAAACTGACAATTGTAAAGATGCCGAAATAGGGGCCAGCAGTGGGACATAAATAGGCTTTATCGACAGCTAGGTACTTAGTTTAATCAAGATGGTTCTTAGCAAATTTTTTGATGTTTTTGAGATATTGAACTTTGTAATGAAAATGTCGAGTTTTTTTATTCTTATGTACATAATATGAACCCTCTTATTCATAAACCTACTTTAACTAAAATGTCGTTAAAGTTAGTTTGAACTTTTTTGTCACATTGACATTTCCGTTAGTAAGAAGAAGACAAAACCTATTTTATTTAAATAATGGAGGCTTGAGTGGCGTTTATGAATAAGGCATTCAATGTTTTCTGTTTGACAGAGCGGCATGGGCGTCGGTGGCCCCGCTGGCCTGACCGAGCCCAAAAAAGCTGCCTGCGGCGGCGGCGGCGGCGGCCCGCCACCACCGCCACCAGCCAGTAAGTAGACCACTCAGAATACAGAGGGTCGAGCACGAGTTTTCGAATCCTGCGTAACGTTACGGTTATCATAATTATCGAGATCGAGAAACCAAATAGTTCCAAATACGCTCACTGGCGGGCGCTGTTCCTAACGTCATACAAACTCCATAACGTTTACTATTCGATGTTACGTGACGCAGGTTTCGAATATTCGTACTCGGGCCTCTGAAGGAAACAGGAACCGCGTTCAATCATAATGTAACATAGTCGCACGCCGCTCTGAGTCCATTTTTAGGTGCCGTAGCCAAAATGGCAAAACGGAACCCTTATAGTTTCGCCACGCCCGCCCCTGTGTCACGGACATTTTACTTAAATGAAATGAAATGAAATGGAATGAAATGAAATGAAATGAAATGATATGGAATGAAATGAAATGAAATGAAATGAAATGAAATGAAATTAAGTGAAATGAAATGAAATGAAATGAAGTGAAATGAAATGAAATGAAATGAAATGAAATGAAATGAAATGAAATGAAACGAAATGAAATGAAATGAAATATTTTTATTGCGAGAATACAGGTCATAAGTTACATTTTTAAAAACTACAAGATGTATTAAACTTTCTAATAATTTCGGATAAGATTGAGTCTAAATGAAACCGGTTTTTGTTTATTACCCCCGACCCAAAAAGAGGAGTGTTACAAGACTGGCGTGTGTATCTGTCTGTGGCATCATAGGTCCTAAACGGATGGGCCGATTTGAACGAGGTTTATTTAATCAAAAGCTAGTTTAATCGGGATGGTCTTTAACTAAGTTTTTGAAGTATTGAACTGAAAATGCTGGGATTTTAACTTTTCTAACAATTAAGTTGGTTTTGGTTAAGTTATGTTTGCTTCATTGTTACTCCTTTCTTTTAGACGATCTGGTGATCTAATATTAAAATGGTTGTCCTATTTCAGACAGTACGGGCTAAACGTGACAACCACAGACTCCTGCGCTTGTGTGACTAATAAAATAACTTGCAAGTTCATCATTATTATTTTATTTACAAGAATACCTCATTCACATTTCGATATGGCAAATTATCGTATAAAAGTAGAAAATTATACAAAACAACGTACGTTACCTAAGTGCTTAAGCTTTATAATTTTGGCAACGATAGAGTATTGTCGATCTTAAATTATTTTGTGGTTTTCGAATCTTTTTTTTTTTTCGTACAGCACAATTGCTTCACGATTGTCTCTACAAGTAAGTTTAAATATCTGTTGATTCTCTTAGTACATAATTTTCTAGAATTCAGTTCGATTCGGAATATAACAAGCTATGATACATTTAAATTGAGTAATTTAACACGAGATTATTATTCCTGGTCAAAATTCAAAACATCGACGAGACATTTCAACTGTCGTGTTACTGTCAAAAACTGCTTAGGTATGTACCTTCAGAGGGTCGAGCACGACTTTACGTATGCTGCGTCACGTAAAGTCGAATAGTAAACGTTGTCGAGTTTGTATGACGTTTGGAACAGCGCCCGCCCGTGAGCGTATTTGGAACTAAAATTTAGTATGAGGTTTCTCGATCTCGATACGATAACCGTAACGTTACGCAGCTTTCGTAAAGTCGTGCTCGATCCTCTGTCCTTCTTTTCGGCACGCGAGTAGGTACATACACCATTACCTTCTATCCCGATGTAGTTCTGAATCAATAACTAAGAGTGTATTTATAAATGTTAATTTATCAGCAATATTATAATTACCAATAGCGACCCCGTCGGGTCAGATGAGTTCGTGGCACTGTGCAGTCAAGAGCAGAGAAATAATACCCTCCGGTAAGGTATAGTGGCATTCTATGGAGCTTGTTAACTATGTAAACAAACCGCCATACTGAAATTGTCTCTGAATGATGAATTTACTATGGCGGTTTGTTTACATAGTTAGCAAGTTCCATAGACACCTAGGGTACCTCTTCTCTGCAGCAGACCGAACCACACAATTTCCATAAATAAGCTGTAAACATTTCTATGAGTTAGATCATTATATTCCAAATCTCCCGTCACTTTCTCACTCGTGCCCGAGCTCCTGCAGCGGTTGTAGGCTCTCCTCTTCCTTCTGCAGTGCTTCTCTTTCCGCCGCGATGCGAGCGTGCTGTTCGGCTATCACTCGGAAAAGTTCGGCGTGCTTCGCCGTGGCTGCCACGACGGCTGCTGATTGGCGGGGCAGAGCTGCTTCGGCGACTGAAATGTCACGTGTTTGGTTGTTTTTAGCCAGGCGTTTAATTAACGTTCGGGAAAGTACAAAATGTGCTGCGCTGTCGTCAGAATTGTCAGTTATTTTAAACAAACCCTTACAAACGCATAGAGACTCCTTACAAGAATGTTTACTAGCATGAACGCACTGGGAGGAATAATACTGAACGCAGCACTTTGAGAGCCAAGCTACCTCTCTAAAGCGTAAGAAGCATATTTAAGTGATGTTTATATTTTCGCTAAATTCAGTCTAATGTCTCTGGACATAGTGAAACAAAGGAATTAGTCCGATTATGTCTGTCGATCTGTACATATATTGGACCATGCCACTTCTATCCTCTTTTTCTTAGTTCTGTGATCACACCCTTAATAAACGCGTAAACTTGACTTACCGAACCGAACTTACACACCTAACACACTGGAGCGAAAGACAGAAAGAGAAGAGCTGACGTACCAGCAGGGTGTGGATACGCCGCATGCTCCTCAGCGATCTTAGCATACAACTGGTAATGACGGTTCTTGGCTCTGGCGACAGACTCGGAGTCCGCAGGCAGCTCCGGAGGCGTGTCGCTCAGGATCGGATGGAAGCCTTCTTTGTCTGCCACGTAGTCGACCTTCCGGACCTTGTTGCGAGGGTCCACGTAAGAGAAGGTGCCTGGAATGTTGGGGAAGCAGATTTGTAGGAGATTGACTTCAGTTTCAGGCTTTCAACTAGTCATTCTTCATCGTTAAGTCACTATAGTGGAGTTAGTTAGTGCCACGGTGGAATAATTCCCATGACAGCATATTACTTACTCATCAAAACTGCTTTTGAAATGTGGGCATACAGGCTTACCTATGACGTACGTACATACGAGGTAAATACCATATTTTTTCTTTGTACCTTTTTTTCTGTTTTGTTTATTATATGGTGCTCAATAAAGAGTTCTTGGATTGTATTGTATTGTATCAGAGCGTCTACAGTAATCTACGGCTAAAAATACGTGACGTACATACAAGTACTGTGAAAACCTAAAGGGTACTTCCAGTTATCCTAGAATCTTGTAATTTGGTATGAAGGTAGCTCTTATCAACCACTCAGAAAATTCTCAAAATCTCTCTCGGTGCGCGAGTTCGACTCGCTTTTGGCCGGTTTTTTCATGTAACAGACAAAACACTAATATTATTAGTCTAATAAGATTCTTGAAACGGGGCCCAGCACACCAACATACTTATACTAAACGGGGCCCTGGGCTACTCCCCACAGTATTACCTCTGACCACGCCGCTCCCGTCGCTGACTTCAGCGTGATGTCTGTCCGCGTGACCAGGGTATCTTCCAGCTGTGTAGGCGAAGGCATACGGCTTCGGTGGCGGGGTTTCCGTGGTCAGATCATGGTCCAAGTGGGATACATCAGCTCTGCAGAGAGCCAGGGTCACTAGGAATAGCGTTGGGTACAGCATCTGAAAATTTCGGTAGAACAGTGTTTAAAAAATATATTTTTGATAGTTTTTTTTTTATACAACGAGGAAGGCAAACGAGCAAGTGGGTCACCTGATGGTAAATGATCATCACTGCCCATATACACCCGCGCAACCCCGGAGGGTTTGCAGATGCGTTGCCAACCCAGAGAGCTAAGATGAAATGCCTCTTGTGCTTGTAATTACACCGGCTGTCTCACTCTCCACACCGGAACACAACAGTGCAAGCACTGTTGCTTAGCGGCTGGATTAGCGAGTAAGATGGTGGTCGCGATCCGGACGGACCTTGCACAAGGTCCTACCACCCGCAAAATAACTAATAATACTAAATACTAATACTTAATAGTAGAGTTATTTTCATTAATGGATCAGAGGAGCAAAACTTTACGATGTTATGTCATAGAAGAATTGCAAGTGAGAAGAATACATTCGTCAATATGATTATACATCATCACCAGACTTTTCTATATCCCACCGCTGGGCACAGGCCGCCTCTCAGAATGAGAGGGCTTGGGCTATAGTTCCCACACGGGCCCAGTGCGGATTGGGAACTTCACACATACCATTGAATTGCTTCGCAGGAGTGTACAGGTTTCCTCACGATGTTTTCCTTCACCGAAAAGCTCATGATAAATTAGAAATGTAATTCCGCACATGAATTCCGAAAAACTCAGAGGTGCGAGCCGGGATTTGAAGCCACGACCCTCTGCTTGAGAGGCCATAGGTCAAACCACTGGGTTATCATGATTATACATAAGTACAATTAAATAATAAAAAGATATAACAATGACTACACACTTAGGCTAGGCCTGTATCATGGCAGTCAAAATACCATAATAATAAAATAACTAACCATAGTACTATTATATTCTTAAAATTAGATTTACCGTGGCTACAGAGCCAGGGTAAATCTAATTTAAAGATCAAATATTAAAAAGAAGCTGAAATAACATGAATTTTAAATTTAAACATAAATTTCGAGTTGAGCAAATATTGTTTTTAAATTCCTGACAGACAGTTACGCATCTAATTATCTAAAGTTGACAGGTTGTCAGAGTTTTGTTTCCAGAAACATTTCATTATTTTAAAAGGTCAACAAATGACAAATGATTCACTACAGTAATTTTTTTGCAATAAGTACCTATAAAGTACAGTCGGGATCTCCAATATGTGTACAGCCAACCGTTCATAAATATCTGAACATGGACCTTATGTGACAGGCTATAAATACTGTGTATAGATATTTTTGAAAGGTTGTCTGTACCAGATATTGGAGATCTCGACAGTGCATAATGTAAGTATAATATTATTTGCACAGAACTAATTAGGTACATCGCATACCGCGTTGAGCTGTTCCCGAGACCGGTCGTTACTTGCGCGCGCTAGTGAACTATATTTTCACGAGTTAGATTTCTACCCTCATTGTGTAAAGTGCCTAATGATGAAATCGGAATTCTTGATTCTTCAATAAGTACTTTCTGACTACAGGAACAAAATGGGCTAACGTTAAACAACAAACCCAGTTATGCTACTGTGGCACAAATCACCACGTTCCCTAAAAAGGAGCAAGCAATCGTCATCGATGCATTAGAAAACGTACAAATCAAAGATTACGCTCAAGCTTTAGGAAGAATAATCGACCCATCCCAAATCCGTTTTTTGTCAAGAATATCAAACAATAGAATTTGTATCTACCTTTCGTCGAAGTTAATCGTTGATGAGATAACGGACAATAAAAAGTATGTCACAATTCAAAATCAAAATCTACCGATACGTCCGCTGATCAGCAGGAACAAACGTATCATTATATCTAACGTGTGTCCTGTTATACCGCGCACCGAAATAGAAAAGAAACTGAGAGAAATACATATCACACCACTGTCACCAATTTCTTTCCTGCGTGCTGGTCTCAATGAAACGGGCTTCAACCACATTTTAAGTTTCCGAAGACAAGTTTACGTAACTCCTGAGGATTTTACCCAGCTTGCAGAAAAAATATCTATTAATTTTGAAGAAACGTGTTAAATTTATTTAACGATGCACTTTAGAGGCGCCATCTAGTGTAACCGGATGGTACTACTTGCATTTATCATATATCTTAATGATTGTCAATACCAGTAAGGAAGCTGTAACTAGAATTAATTTACGTATCATCCAAGATATGGCGCTGTTCAACTAGTATATAAGAATTGTTATAAAGAAATAAAGCCCTCTTTTTCACTACCACCGACGGCAACGGTCGGCCCACTAATCTGATCTTTGATTTTTCCCAGCATACTCCATTTGCAATTTAACATGTGGTGACCCCGAACAGAACAATCCTCGCTGTTGCATGGTCCAGGGTTTACGCAACCACCAGCGTAACAACCAGCATTCAGGCTACCTACAGCGCGCAAGCACGAGGAAGAGACGAAGCACGCCCCACGTGGACATCGCCAGCAACTAAGAAGGGCAAAGCAGGGAGTCCACGCGGAGACGGTGAGGAGTACATCGTGTTTCGGTAACGCTGGTGACGAATTCTCACCGACACACCGACGAATCTGGGAAGCGACACGTGGCCGACACGCAACGTGGTAGCACCTCCGAAGATCAAGCTAGCAGCGGCTCGACGCGGCTCACCTACAACCGAGCAGAGCATCACGCTGCAAGACCGAAGACAAGGAGAAAAGGCAAGTGGGCTGGCAAATTACCTTCCAATTTCCCGAGTTTCCAATAATCATACTTAAACGTGAGTCTGTAATAGCAAATTTATTGCCTTCTTATTTAAATAGTTGTCAAATATGTCCGAATATGAAGAATCAATTAGCGAGGCCTGAGGGCGGGAGCACGTGGACTTGCGAGAGTTAAAAATAAAGCGGGGCACTAAAAAACGAAAATTAACAATGTTTAAAAAATTTCTTGACACTGTACAGGTCCAGAATATTAGGGCGGAGACTAAATTAGAACTAGAATCACGCGTATCGCATTTACCAAATGTATTTGCAGAGTTTGAAAGCACACAAGATCAAATAGAATTAATTAGTGACGATTGGGAAATCCAAGCGATTGAACGCGAGGAATTTGAAAATGAATACTACGCCTTATATTCTCGAGCTAAAGCCATAATAGGTCAAACCGCGCAGCCGAGCAGTAGCGTGCAGACCACGCCGCTGGCCACTCCAAAACGTGAGCCAACCTCTGCTAACTACAGCGAATGTAAGTTTCCCGAAATTAATTTGCCCACGTTTAATGGTGATATAAAACAGTGGTTAGAATTCCGTGATACCTTCGATGCGCTAGTTAATCATAGTTCATTAAAACCCATTTTAAAGTACAAATACCTACGCGGATGCCTCCAAGGTAGTGCAATTGAGGTTATAAGCTCACTTGAATATACACACGATAGCTACCCGATCGCGTGGCAGATGCTTTGCGAGAGGTATAACAACCCTAGACTTCTAGTGTTTAATCATTTAAGAGCTTTATTCAACATCGATACTGTGCCATCAACGGCACGGGGCCTACGAGGTTTACTAGATAACATGAATAAGCATATTCGAACGTTAAATTCTTTAAATGTACCCACAGAAGACTGGGATGTTATAGTGATATTTTTTATGACTGCCAAATTAGAAAGACCCTTGCAAATAAAATGGGAAGAGAAGATCGATTCAAGAAAATTGCCTTCGTTGCAGGATTTCAAATCATTTCTGCGTACCAGAGCCGATCTGCTGGAGGCTGGTGGGGTGAGCGACCCTCATTCGAACACCGGCAGGAGAGCCTTGGTAACCACGTCCTCGAACAACCTCAAGGTAACATCCACACATAACACGCACAAGCCAAATCAGTGTCCTCTTTGCAAAAATAACCATTACATTAACCAATGTCCAAATTTCCTAACGAAAAACCCAAATGATCGAATATCCATAGTCCGCAAACTACGATTATGTTTGAACTGTCTAGGTTTCAATCATTTATTACCGAATTGTCGAGCTAGTATGTGTAAAACGTGTAAGGGGAAGCACCATACACTACTTCATATACACAACCAAATGCAAAATCAATTTATTACCGATACGAGTACACGTCCAATGACGATGTACACACCCAGTACGAACAATGAGCATAGTAGGCACATTCCAAGCCGTTCTACAATCCATCATCAGACCGAGACTCCACAACAGGAGTCCGTCGTCAACAGTTTAGTTAGCAGTAACATTTCGAGCAAACAGAGCGGCGAACCAATTACGATGGTAACGCACGACTCATCAATAATCCTACTTTCGACTGCTCAGGTTAATGTTTTGGATAGCAATAACCAGCCGCATATAATGCGTATTTTACTCGATTCCGGCTCGCAATCAAACTTCATTACTAAGAAAGCTTTTGCAAAACTTAACCTCCACAAAACCAAATTAAATTTAGAGGTTATAGGTTTTAACAACACAACCACCCATATAACACATACTTGTAGTCTAATCTTAAATCGAACAAGAATTTAACCTAAATTTATCCTGTTTTATTGTGCCGACGATATGCAGTTTAAATTATAAATCATTGAACTCAAAATACCTACGCATTCCTGAGCGATTCAAACTGGCCGACGATGCATTTCATGCGTCGGGCGAGATCGATATGATACTGGGCTCCGAACACTTTTATAACTTATTATGTATTGGCCAGCACAAATTAGGGGATGGTCTGCCTATCCTCCAAAGAACGCGTCTTGGATGGGTATTGTCGGGCCCGATTAAATCCCTATCAACTCAGTTGCGTAATCCAGTAATTAATCTCAGTTTGAATAATCAGTTAAAAACATTTTGGGAAATTGAGTAATGTAGGGACACTACCGACAAGACACTTAAACTACCACATGATGATGACATATGCGAAGAGATTTTTTTGAAAACTCAAACGCTCGTCTGATGGTAATTTTATCGTCGAACTCCCCCTGCAGGCCTCCCCCACAGCATTAGGTAATTCGAGAAATGTAGCTTACAAACGCTTTATGGGACTAGAACAAAAATTTGCAAAAAACCCGAAATTTAAAGAAAAATATGTAGATTTCATCCGAGATTTTGAACAAGCGGGCCACATGATTAAGTTGAATAATACTTATGATAGCAAATTGAATTTTTTATCCCATCACGCAGTCACTCGACCGTCTGCAACAACACCTATCCGTGTCGTTACCGACGCATCGTGCGCGACCGACACAGGACGCTCTTTGAATGATATTCAGTACAAAGGAACAATAAAACAGGACGAACTAATTAACATATTAATGAGATTTCGAAGGTTTAAGTACGTAATCAGTGCTGATATAGAACGAATGTATCGCTGTATATATTTAAACCCTAACCAAAGATACCTACAATGTATATTGTGGAGGGAAGAGACTAACCAACCACTGCAAACATATGTACTCACGACCCTGAGTTTCGGATTAAGAGCTGCTCCGCACTTAGCTACTCGTTGTCTGCTGCAATTAGCTCACGAAAGTGAAAATCAATTTCCAGCGGCGGCGGCCACTATCAAGAACGAGTTTTGGATGGATGACTGGATCCACAGCATGCAGGATGAGAGCCAGGTAGTCGAGACAGCCTTGCAGGTCGACAGCATCCTGCGCGGCGCTGGGTTTAAGCTGAGGAAGTGGAAGTCCAACTCTGCATCAATATTACAACAGGTAACGAACGATAAACACACGAACGCAAATACCTCACACATACACGATTCGTCGATCACCAAGTTTGGAGACGAAACCCATAAGGTTTTGGGCCTAGCATGGTCGAAAGAAGTAGATGAACTTTTGTACCCAATCGAATATCAACAAAAGTCAGGTCAAATCACGAAGCAAAAAATATTATCGATAATTGCAAGCATTTTTGATCCCCTTGGTTTGTTAGGACCCATTATAGTACAAGCAAAAATATTTATGCAGCAATTATGGAAAGACAACACAAAATGGGACGACCCGCTACCAACACAGTTAAAAATAGAATGGGAACAGATTTACTATAGTTTTTCTTCTATAAATGCAATACGCATACCAAGACAAATATTAATTGATGATCACATCATGCTAGAGATCCATGGCTTTGCAGACAGCAGTATGCAGGCCTACGGATCAGCAATTTACATAAAATCTGTCAACATAAAGGGAAATGTAAGGGTCCAATTATTGTGTGCAAAATCGAAAATAGCCCCAAACAATTCCGAGACTCGAATTATGTGCTGCTTTGCTTTTAGCCACTCACGTAACAAAAGTAAAAGGTGCTTTAAAATGTAAAATAGATAAGGTCTATTTGTGGTCCGATTCAAATGTCACCCTAGCGTGGATTAGATCTCCAGCTAAACGACTAAACCAATTTGTAAATAATCGAGTAGCAAAAATTCAAACCTTGACAGATGTTGATGATTTGAAATGGGTACCATCTGCAGATAACCCAGCGGACCTTCTGTCTCGCGGGGTTCAACCAAACATGCTTGCAAGTAACTCCTTATGGTTCAATGGTCCATCCTGGCTAAAGAATGAGCCCTCGAAGTGGCCTATAAATAAAAATGCACGTAACTCGCTAAGCGAAGATATTATACCCGAGACAAAAAGGAAAATTACTTGCAATGCTACGACGAGCACACAAACACAGACACCATTTATAAAAACCCTTTACGAAAAATACTCAAGTTACACAAAACTAACTCGAGTATTCGCGTACATGCAACGATTCATACAAAACACAAGACATCCAAGTAATAAAAGATTAGGTTTTTCGTCTTGCGAAGAATTAAAGTCAGCAAATTGCAATTTAATAAAATTTTCACAGATCGAATCTTTTCCCAAGGAGTATAAACTACTCTCAAATAAACAATCACTGCCCCATAACTCCAAATTAATCAGTCTAAAACCCTTTATAAAAGATAATTTAATGCGCGTGGGCGGGCGCATAGGGTTGTCACATTTCAATTTCGATAAAAAACACCCACTAATACTTTGCAGTGATAATATAATAACTAAGCTCATTATGCAAACAGAACACAAACGACTTTTACACGCACCACCCCAGTTGCTGCTCTCTTCACTCCGCGAACGAGTATGGCCGATTAGGGGTAAGGTTTTAGCAACAAGGGTCGTGAGAGAGTGTGTACAATGCTTTAGGGCTAAACCAGCGACTACGGTACCGATCATGGGTGATTTACCCACCGAAAGAACTACCCCTTCCCCCCCCCCTTTCATGTAACTGGTTTGGATTATGCGGGTCCATTTAACATTCGTGACCGAAGAGGACGTGGTTACAAAGTTTACAAAAGTTATGTAGCTCTCTTTATTTGTTTCGCGACGAAGGCAATTCATATTGAATTAATTTCAGGTCTAGAGTCGGCAGCATTCATCACAGCCCTCCGCAGGTTCATTGCCCGACGAGGTAAACCGAAGGAGTTGGTAAGCGACAATTCCACTACCTTTCATGGGGCAAATAATGAACTTAAACATCTATATACCTATTTGCAGCATAATTCGGGTGAATTAATAAGTTTCTGTTCGAACGAAGGTATTCATTGGAAATTTATACCAGTATACACCCCCCACATGGGTGGGACGTGGGAAATTTTTATAAAAAATTGTAAATATCACATGAAACGAGTTTTAAGCACATCACTACTTACTTATGAAGAAATGTCCACTGTTCTTACTCAAATTGAAGGCATAATAAATTCAAGACCATTATGTAAAATACCTAATTCCGATAGTGACCAATTCCCCATCCTAACGCCAGCCCACTTTCTAATTGGACGCACTCCCACATCACTGCCAGACTACGATTACGCCGATGTACCGAGCCACACACTAACGCATTTTCAACAACTTCAACAGCTGCAACAAGACTTCTGGAGACGATGGTCGAGGGATTACATCAGCAGCCTGCAACAAAGGACGAAGTGGAGGAGCAGCAAAGGGCCCGCCCTGGCCGCGGGCGCGCTCGTGCTGGTGAAGGATGACCGCCTGCCGCCGTGCCAGTGGAGGCTGGCCCGCGTCCTGCGCACGCTGCCGGGCCGGGACCACGTCGCGCGAGTGGCCCTTCTCCAGACTTCGACAGGAACGATAAAGCGTAGCTTCGTATCGATTTGTCCATTGCCAATAAATAGCGAATAATTTTAAGTACCTAATTTAAGTGTTTGAAACTCTGCTTAGATTTATAGTGTACAATTAAACAATTCCCTTTTTTGTGTCTCATTGATCAGGCATATTTACATATGTATTGGACGTTGTTGAACAATGATGTGTTACGGCCATTTGCCGTTTTGTACCTTTTACTTAGAAACCTTATACCTATCCGTAATCATAATAACAATAACACATCATTGAACAAAACACCGTCCAATCAGCATTACCTTTGACACGGCTCATGCTACATTATTAAATTATTAGAGTCTACACATAATTATTTCATTACCTAACCGTTTCAAGAAATATTCATATTCAATGTATGAATACTTCTTTAAATTACAAACAGTTTTTTTTTTAGAGCTGGTCAAAGGCGGGGAGTATGTTAAATTTATTTAACGATGCACTTTAGAGGCGCCATCTAGTGTAACCGGATGGTACTACTTGCATTTATCATATATCTTAATGATTGTCAATACTAGTAAGGAAGCTGTAACTAGAATTAATTTACGTATCATCCAAGAGATGGCGCTGTTCAACTAGTATATAAGGATTGTTATAAAGAAATAAAGCCCTCTTTTTCACTACCACCGACGGCAACGGTCGGCCCACTAATCTGGTCTTTGATTTTTCCCAGCATACTCCATTTGCAATTTAACAAACGAATTACTGAATTTATTTCTCATCGGATACAATGAATTGTTTCATATGCAAAAAAGACGGCCACGTAGTGTCTAAATGCCCAGATAATACCAACGACATGAATCTTTTGAACCAAAAAACACAGGAGTCTACGGAGACTCAAACATCCAAGCGTCCACATCCACCCACTGAATCATCGACTACTACTGATTTCATGGAGCCCGAAACAACAATAGAAGATTGTATACCTAAAACAGTGAGGACCACTATGACAACTCCTCCCAGTCCAACTCAGACGAGGTTTACAAATCCAAGAGTGGAAAGAAACTCAAGAGAACGCCGCATAGGGATCTGGATACAATTAATTGGGAACACCTAGAAAAATGTATAACCGATTCCTGTAAAACGTACCCACTATCTGGAATACAAGTTAAAGACTATCTCAGACGCACATACGGAGTTAAGGACATATCGGAAAAAACTTACAGTTACACAGAAGAAATTGATGCCTTGACTGAAATGTTCACTGGCTTGATACCCAACATTTCATGCCGTATAGTGTTAAGAACAGACTCTCACGTATTGTAAGTAAACTAAAATTTTTATCTCATAAGGAATCTCGCATAACAAATAAGTAGGTTATGTTTGTGGAGGTAGGTATATATAAGTATTTTATTTATCTATTTATTTTTACTTAATGGATTTGACTAAAAGTTTCAAGCTTAATATTATCCAATGGAACTGTCAAAGCCTAATACCAAAACTAAGTGATTTGGATTCATATCTACATAATGAAAAACTACACATGCATGCTTTCTTTCCGAAACTTGGCTGAAATGCGAAAACCAAATTAATTTAACAGGTTACTCTGTCTTTAGAAAGGATCGAGCAGATGGATATGGAGGCTTAGCGATTCTGGTCCACCGATTTATAAATTGTACTCTCAAAACTCTTCCAACAAATAACAATAATATTGACTTTTTGTGCCTCGAAGTCATTAATAGCAATAAACTTCAACATATCATAGGTGTCTATTCTCCCTCAAATGTCGCAGTGAGCTTTAGGGACTATATAAATAAAAATAAATAAATAAATAAATATCACGGGACAATTTGACACCAATTGACCTAGTCCCAAACTAGGCAAAGCCTGTACTATGGGTACTAGACAACGGATAAACATACTTATATAGATAAATACATACTTATATACATATTAAACATCCAAGACCCGAGAACAAACATTCATATTCATCATACAAACATCTGCCCCGACCGGGATTTGAACCCAGGACCTCAAGCTTCACAGTAAGGGTCTCTAACCACTAGGCTATTCGGTCGTCTATACCAAGATCTTTTCAGCCACTTTGTTGATAAAACTCTAATAGTCGGCGATTTCAACGCTCATCACGCGGCATGGTCATACACAACTGACACACGGGGGTAGACTGTTATCAGACACTAGCTTAAGGCATAACTACGGAGACTTCACCCGTTGCGCTAAACTAAATGATAGTGTAGTGTGCATATCACCTGATGTCTCTTTTTGTAGTGCCGATCTTTCACTCGACTTTGATTGGAACGTCACTAACGAATCTTTTGGCAGTGATCACCTCATTATTTCTATTAAAGCGCTAGACAGTACTCAAATTAGCCCAGTGCCCTAAGCACGACTTGTCGAATCCTGCGTTACGTTACGGTTATCGTATCGAGATCGAGAAATCTCATACTAAATTTTAGTTCCAAATACGCTCACGGGCGGGCGCTGTTCCAAACGTCATACAAACTCGTTATAGTTTACTATTCGAATTTTACGTGACGCAGGATTCGACAAGTCGTGCTTAGGGCACTGAATTGAAAAGAAACATTGGAAAAGCCAACTGGATAGAATACACACAACACATAAAATCTACATGTGAGGGATTAGCCTTCGGAGACAATGTACAAAGTAACTACGATAAACTCATAGAGATAATTGAGGAAAGTGCTAACAAAAATATTCCATATATTAAAAACAGTAATAAACCAAAATTCAAACCATAACCTTACCTAGGTTGGATCTTCTAAAGGAAACTGGGTGCTCAGCGGGTGATCTCCTCTTATTCTTCCATCAAATCTTAGGCTCAGGGTTCACAAACGAACACAGTGGTACACTGTTAAATTTCATTATACACTCATTGAGCCTAAGATTTGAATATTATAAAAATACTCCTTAAGTAGTAAACCCAATGTTTAAAGTAACACCTAATGTCTAAGCAACATTGTTATTATTTTTAAGCCGACGTAATCATATGATGTATGGCTTTTAAAATAAATGAGATTAAAAAAAAAAAATAGGTGCATCGGGATTGAAGGAAAGAAGAAAGGAAGGGAAGAAGGGATTGAGCAGAGCCGCGGCGCGCAGTGTGCGTCTCGCCGCCGCTGGGTCGTGCGCTCCCAGAGGAAGGACTACGAACTAGTCCGAAACAAGTCGGGCTAAACTCGACTTATATGTGAGTGATCCGTTTTAATTTCATTAGGATAGAGTCTCACGGTAGTTTCTTGTTAAATATTGAAGGAAAGAGATCGTCGATTTGTATGGGAATAGAGCGCGTAGTTTACCATCAAGAAATACCTCAATTAACAAGCCCCAACTTTTGTGGTGGTGTTTGAACAGTTAATTGTTGAACAGGGTATTTTGTTTTTAAAACCTGACGTCGCTGAAATCTGTCGGGAGCTGGAACGCGTAATGAGGTTCTCAGCCTTTCTTTTCGGCATATATGTATTATTTCCATACACTCTTTCCTTCTATCTTGAGTTCTGTGATTAGTCACACTTTTTTCTATCTAATACCTAATCATCATCGCCATCATATCAGCCGAAAGACGTCCACTGCTGGACATAGGCCTCCCCCAAGGCTCTCCACTCAAACATAAGTGGCAGTGGGCGGGGCACATTGCTCGCAGAACTGATGACGGATGGGGTCAGAAGGTTCTCAAATGGCGTCCACGGACCGGGAGACGAGCTGTCGGTAGGCCTCCAACAAGATGGAGCGACGACCTAGTAAAGATTGCGGAACCGCGGTGGATGCGGAAAGCACAAGACCGGTCTGAATACCTAATAATTGTAAATAACTAATTAAATTATAGAACTCATGAGGAAAAATCTCTTGCAAAATTTAAGCATTTTGTTAAACCAGCTAAAGAATGCCTAAAGAATTCTATTAAAAGTCCACACGGGTACAAAACCGAGGTGTTTGCTCCGAAACGACTCCAGACCAGTTAGCGAATGGCATTTTAATCAAAAAAAAAAAGGTCACCCGGCCACAACCGTCGTACTTAATACATATATGTTTGAATTCTTGGTGCGTGAGTTTGTAGAGCGTTGGCTCTACAAATTATAATTAAAAACGTCTGGATTCCGTGTCTTCATTAGATAGGCTAATTTACTGTCCTTTTTTAACGAACCTAATACGAAAGGGACCCCCTCAGCAACAAAAGAAAAACCTTGAGTTTAGAAACCGTGGGATCGGCGTAGGTCGCGTAACAGATGAGTGCATTATTCTCATACACACTTATGTACAGTCAGCGTCATATATATGGTGACATCCAAAGTGATCAAATAGTTCGGTACATCATACAAATCGTATGGTGTACATGGGTACAAATTGTTGCACAGTCAGCAGCAGAAGTAGCTAAGCAACTGATGCGTTCACAATGATCTAAGCACGGCTCTATTGTTGTAGACATAAGAGCTTGTGCAGATCATTATTTGATTAATGGTTTAGTGTAGGTACATGTTATGGATTTAATGTTTTGTTGAAAAAAATGTAGAGGTGCGTTTTTGACATTGAAGTTATTTTAAATTGGATTTGAATTTACTGTTAACAATGCTCTTGTATTCTTCTTGCAGACACCAAATTTATTATGTAAGAACCTATTTGATTGTTTTTTTTTATTGCTATTTTAGTTCACCTTGTTTTGAATGTAGCACTATGTATCAAAGATTGCAATGCCCTTGCAGTTTACGTTTTAACTGTGCTTGTTTATAATACGAATTGAGAAAAAAGAACTTTAAAAAAAAGGAGGAGGTCCTTTTTTTTAAAGTCGGTTAGTAAATAAATATCATGGGACAATTGACAATAATCGACCTAGTCCCAAACTAGGCAAAGCCTGTACTATGGGTGCTAGACAACGGATACATACTTATACACATTATGTATACATATTAAGCATCCAAGACCCGACAACAAATATTCATATTCATCACACAAATATCTGCCGCGACCGGGGATCGAACCCGGGACCTCAAGTTTCACAGTCAGGGTCGCTAACCACTAGGCTATCCGATCGTCAATGAAGATTATGAATAATGTATTTTTTTTTATGATGACGTTATTGTGACCGCTTCGGTTGCTTAGCTACTTCTGCTGCTGAGGGTCGAGCACGACTTTACGAATGCTGCGTAACGTAAAATCTAATAGTAAACGTTGTCGAGTTTGTACGATGTATGGAACAGCGCCCGCCCGTGAGCGTGTTTGGAACTAAAATTTTGTACGAGGTTTCTCGATCTCGATACGATAACCGTAACGTTATGCAGCATTCGTAAAGTCGTGCTCGACCCTCTGGACATGGCTCCGTAAGTAATCTCGTAAAGCCTAACGGTTGCCATACTTGGCAGCAATTACTTATTAAGTAATAGGTAATCAAATATGTGTGTCTAGGTTCTCACGCGCATAATAATGAGGATGATGAGTAGTTGGCCAAATCATCATCATCGTCATCATCACCAGCCTTTTTTTAAGGCTTTTTTTTTAGGCTTAGGCTATAGTTCTCAGGCGGGCCCTACATTTGTGATTTATTATGAGATTTTCTGTGAAGGAAAATATCGCGTTTAAACGTTTTACGGGTGGTAGGACCTTGTGCGAGGTCCGTCCGGATCGCTACCACTATCTTACTCGTTAATCCTGCCGCTAAGCAGCAGTGCTTGCACTGTTGTGTTCCGGTGTGGAGAGTAAGACAGCCGGTGTAATTACGGGCACAAGAGGCATTTCATCTTAGCCCTCTAGGTTGTCAAGGCATTTGCAAGCCCTCCGGAGTTGCGGGTGTCTATGGGCAGTGGTGATCACTTACCATCAGGTGACCCACTTGCTCGTTTGCCTTCCTCGTCGAATAAAAAAAAAAACCCCTCACACTCTATGTGTGAAGTTCTCAATCCGCACTGGGCCAGCGTGGGAACTATAGCCCAAGATCATTATGAGAGGAGGTCTGTGCCCAGCAGTGGGACGTGAAAAACGCTGGTGACGATATCCCATTAACTAGCCAGTGGTATGGATAACCTAACCAACTTAGAAAAGTTGAAAAACCCCCGACATTGTCATTTCAAAGTACAATATTATGATTTTAAAGTACAGAACCGATTTTAATTAAACTTGAAACCGCATTGAAATTGGTCCATCCGTTTGGGAGCTATGATGCCACAGACAGATACACAAATACACAGACACACAGATACACAGATACACACATGTCAAACTTATAACACTCCTATTTTTCGTCTGGCGTTAAGAAGGCTGGTGATGATATCTTAGTTACAACTTTACTTACAACTAGCCAGTGGTATGGAAAAGGAAGTGCCATGTCCCATCAAAGTCCCATGGTATTTAATGGCTAGGCTAAGCTTGTTTACAAAGTTGTATCAGCATCACAAACCAGTCGCACGACCTTTCGTCTAGTTGCGTCACGATGCCTCCGACCAACACTAAGTTGTTATGATAATAAATAAGTTAATACAGTAAAGTTCAAGCTTTAATGCATCTCTGAACGCGTCGTTTTTAACCCCCGACGAAAAGGAGGAGTGTTATAAGTTTGACCTGTGTATCTGTGTGTTTGTGGCATCAAAGCTCCCAAATGGATGGACCGACTTCGATGCGGTTTTTTTAATCGAAAGCTAGTTTAAGCGAGACGGTATTCAGCTAAGTTTCATTAAAATCGGTTCACCCGTTTTTTAAATACTGAACTTAGAAATGGCAATGTCGGTGGATTTTCAACTTTTCTAAGTTCCACAAAACCCTATTTAAATTCCGATTTGTCCGAATGCATCGCTTGTCCGAATTTTTATAATTCTGAAAATAAAGCTGGGTTAGTTTAGGTTTGTTTTATTAACTGCGGAATTTAGCGTTCGGAATACAGAAAATTCGTACTTAAGATACTTCGGAATTAAGTTTTTCGTATTTACCTAGTGTACCCAAACAAAACGTAACTAAATTATAAGTAATACTATAATTACTAAAGTGACTCCATAGCGGAACCGGTAGTGATGATCTGCGCAGGAGATGAGATCATTTGCATTCTAATTGTAAGTGTCCAACTTGTAACTTAACTTGACTATAAGAACTAATTTATGTTTGTTTACATTTTATTATTATTGAATAACTTGATTTGCATTTTATTACTTTAACTTGGTTTTAGCGCTTGAATAATTCTTCTAACTTCTAACTTCTTTCTTCTTGATTAATTCTAGCACTCGAGTACAATCAGCAGTCAAAGTAGCTAAGCAACGAGGGTCGAGCACGACTTTACGAAAGCTGCGTAACGTTACGGTTATCGTATCGAGATCGAGAAACCTCATACCAAATTTTTATTCCAAATACGCTCACGGGCGGGCGCTGTTCCAAACGTCATACAAACTCGACAACGTTTACTATTCGATTTTACGTTACGCAGCATTTGTAAAGTCGAGCTCGACCCTCCGAAGCGGTCACAATGCTCTGCGCAAGCTCTTGCCTATAACAATTTGTGACTGCTATATTGCTTAGCTACTTCTGCTCCTGACTGTACATTTTATATTCAATATAAATTATCGCTTAAGTTATTAACACATTACTTTGTTATACCTACGTACTAATAAGTTGGCAAATTACGACTATAGTGCCCCGCCGCTATGTCTTTGAAGTCAATCTTGCACATGTAGCACGGCGCGCTATCTTGTCGCTTGTCGCGCAGTGCGTCCCTTTCATAGTGACGGAATCAGTGAAGGACGCACTGAGCGACAAGCGACAAGATGGCGCGCAGATGGCTGTAGACCGTGCCAAAGAATTAGACATACCTACAGCATAGGGTAGAAACTGTGTTGCCAGCCTAGCGGCGGGGATCGCGTCGGCATCGCTGACTCTAATTTTAGTGCCACAAAATTGGCAACACAAACGGAGTACCGCAGGGCCCGTCCATACACTATGCATATTATTATTAGGTATAAGTCTATGATTTTTTTTATATACGACGAGGAAGGCAAACGAGCAAGTGGGTCACCTGATGGTAAGTGATCACCACTGCCCATAGACACCCGCAACCCCGGAGGGTTTGCAGATGCGTTGCCAACCTAGAGAGCTAAGATGAAATGCCTCTTGTGCCAGTAATTACACCGGTTGTCTTACTCTCCACACCGGAACACAACAGTGCAAGCACTGCTGCTTAGCGGCAGGACTAGCGAGTACGATGGTGGTAGCGATCCGGACGGACCTTGCACAAGGTCCTACCACCCGCAAAAACAGTAGCCCCAAATCATCATCCCGTCAAGGGTACTCCAACATACCCTCAAGTCCCAAGATCGTTCACCTGCGCGCGCGCCGGAATGTCGCCTTGACCCGCGAATTTGTAGCACTATCACTTTTCACGCAACACGACAACAATTGTAATACTAGTCGAAGGCTGCGGTTATTAGCAGGTTGTACAACAACCTTATTTACAATCATAATTTAATTTTTTATGTATACATACATACATACGATTAGACGACCGGATAGCCTAGTGGTTAGAGACCCTGACTATGAATCTTGAGGTCCCGGGTTCAAATCCTGTTCGGGGCAGATGTTTGTATGATGAATACGAATGTTTGTTCTCGGGTCTTGGATGTTTAATATGTATATAAGTATGTATTTATCTATATAAGTATATGTATCCGTTGTCTAGTACCCATAGTACAGGCTTTGCCTAGTTTGGGACTAGGTCAATTGGTGTCAAATTGTCCCATGATATTTACTTATTTATTTATACATATATCATGTCTCTTTCCCATGGGGGTAGGCGGAAAACTATGGCTTGTCACTTGCTACGATCTTTACTCACCTCTTTAGCCTCCTCCACATTCATACATCTCTTCATACACCCTCGCCGGTTCCGAGTAAGTGATTCAGCTACCCATGGAAACCAGCAACCCCAAGAGTCAGTAAGACTGTACAGTGCCCTAAGCACGGCTTGTCGAATCCTGCGTTACGTTACGGTTATCGTATCGAGATCGAGAAATCTCATACTAAATTTTAGTTCCAAATACGCTCACGGGCGGGCGCTGTTCCAAACGTCATACAAACTCGTTATAGTTTAATATTCGATTTTACGTGACGCAGGATTCGACAAGTCGTGCTTAGGGCACTGGACTAGACAATTTTGAAATATTTCACGTAAGCTAGTTATGTATACCAAAGGACAATACCTAACTGAATCCTAGACGACGTCGCGGGCAGAAGCTAGTGTTGAATGAATGTTTATACAAGTGCAGTTGCGGTTGACTGTACTTTTGCGTCTGCCAGTGATAAGGGCGCCGCCCATTCGAACCTGTGCCCTAAGCACGACTTGTCGAATCCTGCGTCACGTAAAATCGAATAGTAAACTATAATGAGTTTGTATGAGGTTTGGAACAGCGCCCGCCCGTGAGCGTATTTGGAACTAAAATTTAGTATGAGATTTCTCGATCTCGATACGATAACCGTAACGTAACGCAGAGGGTCGAGCACGACTTTACGAATGCTGCGTAACGTAAAATCGAATAGTAAACGTTGTCGAGTTTGTATGACGTTTGGAACAGCGCCCGCCCGTGAGCGTATTTGGAACTAAAATTTAGTATGTGATTTTTCGATCTCGATACGATAACCGTAACGTTACGCAGCTTTCGTAAAGTCGTGTTCGACCCTCAGGATTCGACAAGTCGTGCTTAGGGCACTGGTGTTAGTACGCCCCACTATTCGGTTACAACAGTAATCTAAACACACTGGAATTATTATTCACAAAACACTTTTTTTTGACATGCTGTATAAAAATAATAACCTAACCAACTTAGAAAAACCCATGACGTTGTCTTTCAAAGTTCAGTATTTCAATAACGGGTTAACCGATTTTAGTGAAACTTAGCTACGAACCATCTCGATTAAACTAGCTTTCGAATAAAAAAACCGCATCGAAATCATTCCATCCGTTTGGGAGCTATGATGCCAGATACAGATACACAAATACATAGACACACAGATACCCCTGTTTTTCGTCGGGGATCAAAACAAAAAAATATCAAAAATACCGTCGGATATGTTATAATACCTTGCATTTCCAGTCAGAAGTTACATAAAGCGAGATGCAGTGATGCGATTAGATCCATAATTTATGATAAATTCTTGCATAATGTTCTTACCATAACCATTTGCGCTATAGGATGGGAGCGACGTCAAGCCCCTATTTAACCAACTTTACAAATGTCAGTTTTCAATGACAATTCGACGTCGATTGGTGACTTGAAAAGCTTTTGTTTCAGTCCGCTGGCTATTGGCAAAGCAATGTAATTCGAATTGTCAGTTTTCAATGACAATTCGGTGTCAACTGCTGACTTGAAGAGCTTTTGTTTTAGCGCGCTTCATATTGTCAAAGAAATGTGGTTCGAATTGTCATATAAAACTGACAATTGTAAAGTTGATGAAGTAGGGGCCAGATGTTACTGCATCCCATACAACTCTTTAAGTTTAAGTCATTCAGACTCGTAATCGACAGGCAGTAAACAAAAAGGCCTCTGCGTATCTGTATGTGGCACCATAGGTCCCAAACGGATGAATCGATTATGATGCATTTTTTAATCGTAAGTTAGTTTTGCGGGTTGTATAAATAGGACCTTGTGCGAGTCGTCTTACTCGCTAATCCTGCCGCTAAGCAGCTTGCACTGTTGTGTTCCGGTGTGGAGAGTAAGACAGTCGGTGTAATTACGGGCACAAGAAGCATTTCATCTTAGTTCTCTAGGTTGGCAACTCATCTGCAAGCCCTCCGGGGTTGCGGGTGTCTATGGGCAGTGGTGATCACTTACCGTCAGGAGACCCACTTGCTCGTTTGCCTTCCTCATTGTATAAAAAAAAAGTTTAATCGAGGTGGTTCTTAGCTATAGTTTTCATTAAAATCGGTTCACCCGTTTTTGAAATATTGAACTTCGAAATGACAATGTCGGGGGTTTTTCAACTTTTCTAAGTTAGTTATTGGGTCGGTAGTTAAAAAGGAGGATTAATAGAGTAATCCAAGTGACTCATCCAATTTCGTAGAATCTAATACCTAACACACACACACACACACGCACATTTGGCATTTGTGGGGCCTTCGCAGCCTCGGCGCGGCCCCGACCTTTGAAACATCACGAATCATCGGCCACCAGAGGCCCGGAGAGTCTTCACAAGAAGAGAAACATCATACAAAATAAAGATTACAACGAGTTACTTAGTATTAGTACGACCGGATAGCCTAGTGGTTAGAGACCCTGACTATGAAGCTTGAGGTCCGTGCTCAATCCCCGATCGGGGTAGATGTTTGTATGATGAATACGAATGTTTGTCCTCGGGTCTTGGATGTTTAATATCTATACATGTAGGCATGTGTTTATCTGCCTACCCGGGACCACGAGCTTCATAGTCAGGGTCACTAACCACTAGGCTATTCGGTTGTCCAAAACAAAAATAATTTATGGTTCTCGCTTGCCTCTATACCTTTTGAAAATTTCATTGTGGGGTTGAACCCGCAAAACCCCTCCTGATTACACCCATGCCTAGTTTGCGCTGCGTCTACTGGGGGTGTTTAACCACCAAAAAACCCCCTGGCTACGCCTATGCCCAGTTCGCGATGCTTCTACTAGGGGAGGGGGATTGAACCCCCAAAACCCCTCCTGGCTACGCCCATGCCTAGTCCGCGTGTCCGCGGTGCATTTACTGGGGTGGGGGAGGGTTGAACCCCGAAAACCTCCCCTGGCTACGCCCGTGCCCAGTTCGCGCTGCGTCTACTCACATCTTAACACCCGAGTAAGTATTAATTAATACCAATATTACAATGCAACCAACGCAGAACCAATGCAGATTTAGTAAGCGATAAATTTCTCATGCCTATCACAACCGACGGACGTAGGATCGAAATGCAAGTGTTGTAACTTTGTACTGCAGTTTTTCGATCGTTCTTACATCAACTGATGTTATCGTGCGAGGCCTCAGTTGAGCAACGCCACGCTTCACCTAGCGTTGATTCTAGAATAGTCTATATAATATCGAATTACGCACATCATCATCATCATTATCAGCCTTGTTTTACGTTCCACTGCTGAGCACAGGCTTCCTCAGAATTAGGAGTATATCCCTTATGAGTTCAGTGCGGACTGGGAACTTCACACGCCGTGGAATTGCTTTTCAGGGGTGTGCAAGTTTCCTCATTCTTCCTTCACTGAAAAGCCCGTGATGAATTACAATTTGTGGGCGACGCACATTGCTCGTAGAACTGATGGCCGTTGTGAGTGTCTGCACATGCCATTTCGTCGCCCCCCTGGAGTGGCAACTGCATACCGGGTGCCCTCCCGCAAGGTGGATGGACGGTCTGGTAAAGATCGCGGGAGCCATTGGCTGCGGGTAGCACAAGACCGGTCGTCGTGGAGATCCTTGGGGAAGGCCTATGTCCAGCAGTGGGGATGCGAGCCGGGGCTCCAACTCCCGACGCCCTGCTTGAGAGACCATAGGTCAAACCACTAAGATAGTACTGCTATCAGAGCTAGTATAGGTAGTAAGTTATGTTATTTTAAAACTGTAAAGAAATGTTGTAATAAACTAGACCACTTAGTGGCCCTGCGAATATTTACGCAACTTTAAAATTGCAAATAAGTAACTCGATATGGTAATACTATACTACGCATTAAGTGTTCTTACTTGTACATCTTAAAACGGAACAACGAAGCGACGCAAGTTTATAATAATAAATTTAGTACAATTAAAAGCTAAAAAATGTTATTCGCATTCGTTCTTTCGGAAAGACCATGGTTGCCAAGAAGAATGCGCCGCAAGAAGCTTCTGGAAATAGCTCTACAATTACACGAATGAACCACAAATACAAACGTATAAAGAAAACTCACTTAATAAATGATATTACATAATAACGGAAATATTCCGACGAATTGAGAACCTACTCCTTCTTGTGAAGTCGGTTAAAAACAGGCAGATACCTATGTCATCAGCCACGATCAGTGTCAAATTAGTTGTCCTTCCTAAGCAGCAGTGCTTGCACTGTTGTGTTCCGGTGTAGAGAGTAAGACAGCCGAGGAAATAACAGGCACATAAGCGTATCATCTTAGCCCTCTAGTTTGGCACGCATCTGCAAACCTCCTGGGGTTGTACACGTCTATGGGCAGTGGTGACCACTTACTAACAGGTGACCCACTTGCTCGTTTGCCTTTAATATCGTATATAAAAAAAATATTGAAGCTCTAGGCTGTAAACGAGGCTGCATGAAAGGCTGAACCAACGCATATTTCATCACTTAACAAATTTAAGACCTGTCATAATCATAATCATGCGTTTAGAAGGAACTATGTTTTCTTTGGCTTTTAAGTCACAAGGATAATCGAGAAAATTTATGTCCTATAAAGACTAAACACAACACTAAAGTTATGATTTTGCCATTAATTCTATCTCAGTCCTACTCACTCCTTTTTCACGCAAACAATTTAAGATCTAAACTCACCTTATTACACACAAGACAGGTCGGAGAGCTCACGGCACTGACTAATCGGAATGACCGACCGAGTGAAGGTGAACGAATGAGTCGCAATGCTGTTCCGTTCACTCTCGATCTCATTCACAACTGAGCTAGTTGCTTTCGGTTTCTATAAAGGTAGCGCTTAGCTCACTATAGTACGTCATTAAAACCAAAGTGTAAGCAAGAGGACTGCCAATGGCTATACAATGTCGTGGTCCTTTAAAATAATAAGTCTGCTGTAGCTAGTTTCGATAGAGGACACGGTACCTTTAATTGTATATTATGGCTCTTATAGTCATTCCTCATATTCAATCCACTTATCTCTTTTTAGTTTTCCGGACATCAAAAGAAAAAACAGAACCCTTATAGGATCACTTTGTCGTCCGTCTGTCTGTCTGTCAAGACCCTTTTTCTCTGGAATGCGTGGAGGCAGCATCCTGAAATTCATATCAAATACTCAAGACGGCAGTCACTTGAAGCTGTGAATCAAACTTCTAAGTCAACGCAATCAAAAGATACAGTCATTAAAAAGGTTGTCCTAGAAACTTGAAATTTGGTATGAAGGTAGAGCTCTTAACCACTCAGAAAAATCTGAAAATCTTATTTTCTTATGTCTACGTAATAATAAATATCATGGGACAATTGACACCAATTGGCCTAGTCCCAAACTAGGCAAAGCCTGTACTATGGTTACTAGACAACGGATAAACATACTTTATACATATTAAACATCCAAGACCCGAGAACAAACATTCGTATTCATCACACACACATCTGCCCCGACCGGAGATCGAACCCGGGACCTCAAGCTTCGTAGTCAGGGTCTCTAACCACTATGCTATCCGGTCGGTTCAGAAATTTCTCACATTTTTGTATGGGGTTTGAAACTTTCCAAAATTGAAAATGGAAATAAATGTCTTATCATCCTCGTCACCAGCCTTTTTTACGTCCCACTGCTGGGCACAGGCCTCCTCTCAGAATGAGAGGTAAATTTCCTATATTTCTATGAAATTTTCAAGGAATTTCCGAGAACAGGGAGGCTAGCACGCCTGCCATTTTGTCGCTTGTCACTCAGTGCATCCTTCACTGATTCCGTCACTATGAAAGGGACGCACTACGCGACAAGCGACAAGATGGCGCGCCGTGCTGCGTGTGCCGTTAAGGCTTTTTGGAAACTTTCCGCAACTTGCACATCAGTAGGAACGGCGGTTAGACGTTTGCTTAAGACGGCATCTAGACATTTATTAGGTTGCCTTTGAGTACTTTAATTACATAATAAAAGCAATTTACAATGACATTAAATCTAAGCTTAAACTAAATAAACTACAACTTAAAACTAAATTAAATCGAAATAAGGCCCCCGTGGCATAGTGCCCAAAAGGCTGGCAGCGTTGCCTCGCTGAATAGCGATGCTGATTCTTTAAGAGAGAAAACTGCCAGCCCTTTGAGTTCGTAGATGGAGTTATTGAGTCTTGAGTTCAAACTGGCATACCTACGCAATTAATGGGACCGCGACCTATTTGTAGTCAAACTACAACAGACTTATTATTTTAGCATACTCCGCTGAAATCACAATTCTTCTTTCAGCTTCAGCTTTAAAACACACTAAAAATTATTACCAGAAACCAATTTCGCAGTTGAATACAAAATCTGATAAAATCTCAATTTTCGCTGACCTTCCTAAAAAACGATTTAAATTCCATGCGTATACGTATTTTAATATCATTAAATATTATACCTTATGTATAACTATACAAGAAATATTATTAAAACAGGAAACGAACTCAGCGTTTTGACCTCGCCAGTGGTGGCTGTATCGTTTTGGTTACTACGGCGGAAACAAAATTACATACTCGTACCAACTTAGAGCCGAGTTTACACATGCGAGAGTAATCGTGCGAGCAGTATTAAAATTATAATTCGTAATACACAATTACGAAATAATAACAATTAATAATAAAAAAAAAACAATAAATCAATATACTATAAATTAATATGTTGTATTGATATTATTATTATTATTATTATTTTTATATGTTTTTTTGTATAATTCGTAATTATAATTCGTATACACAACGGCGTGTAATCAAATCACAGATTACCTACGATAAAATAACTCTGCAATCCAGCCCTGCAATCTAACTACCTACCTCAAAGCAGATACAAATATATATCTGCAATACAAATATCTATAAATGTATTTGCTCTGTGGTACCTACTTACACGATTTATGACGCATTTTTGAGCGAGCAAAGCAAATGAGACCTTAGTGTTAAGAAATGTGGGGCAATTGGCAGTGGCCGACAAACTCAAATTTTTATTGCATATAAAATGTTGTGTATGAAGGTCTTAAAATATCGGTAAAGCGTCAACATTTTACCCTGTAAAGGCACTGCCACATAATTTTAAAAATATTTTAGTATAATAATTATTTAAAATATTATGGCACTTCCATAGGCGAAATTAGAAATAGGCAATTTAGTGCTGAAAATGTTTGTTCAACATTAACTTGAGTATCGTTGAGTTATTAATTTGTTTATTTACCAAAAAATACGCAGCGCGACATTAACAAAACCAAAGCGCTGCAAAATTTAAACCATACACATAAAATAAAATATACGTAATACACAATTAGAAATTACAAACATTTAGAAATTCATGAACTTTGATAGGTATTTACTTTAACTAAAAATATTTTCTAGTACGACAAAAAAGTAGAAATTAAATGAACCTGTCCACTCCTTTGTATTGTCACATTTTTGACGAAAAAAACTTGAATACGTCAACAAGTTTTGTATGTTTTTTTTTTATTTAACTTTCGTCCAGGAATGTTTAATTTTGATTTATTTTATTTATACTGACCCGTCAATTCCACTCTATGCAAACTAGACTCACATACCAACTTTTCGTGATCGCGCCACATTTGCAACCGCAATCTCGGTTTATAGCGCCGTGTAAACGCAGCCTTAGCTATAGGTACATCAAGGTGGCTCTGCGCAGTCCACGGTTTTGCAGATTGAACTTAAATCTCTCGCGGAGAGGACGCGCGGTGAACTTTTTTTTAACTGTGCATGGATTTATGAAAACTAAACGTAAGTTGATTTTATTATAATTACCTATGTACTGATTGATTATTGTAAATTGGAACTGAAGTAATCCGAATGTAAACCCCGAAATTTTCATTTCAAAATCCGATGTCCAGAACCGATTTTTTTATATGAAACTTAGTTAAGAACCGCCGCAAAAAAACTAGATTTCAAATAAAAAAGAACCCGCATGCAAATCGGTTAAGCCGTTTAAAAGCTATGGTGCCACAGGCAGACACACACACACATATAGCGGTCAAACTTATAACACCCCTCTTTTTGCCTCGGGGGTTAAAAATTACATAGTTTCAGGCTTAACTTTGCCCATGGTCCATGTTACAAGTAATGGGTTAAGTTAGCTCAGCTCCACGAAGTAGCTAACTAATTTAACCCATTAAATAAATAAATAAATATCCGGGGACAAATTGACACCAATTGACCTAGTCCCAAACTAGGCAAAGCCTGTACTATGGGTACTAGACAACGGATAAACATACTTCTATAGATATACTTATGTACATATTAAACATCCAAGACCCGAGAACAAATATTACTTGTTAAAAATTGCGTTCATTGACCTTGTAAAAGCACTTGTACTATTATGTATTCTGTGGTAAAACCCGAATTTGCGAGCCCTTTAAGGTCTCGTAGTCATTTTGCCCTCTCGTGAATGACTACAAAACACGTCAAAAAGACAGATGCCTCCTTGATCTCTTAAGGATAAGTGAATAGGCTTTTATTGCAATAAATATGTTTTTGTGTTCAAGGTAAAATTTTTAATTGCCTTGTACTTTTAACAAGCTTTTTGGCGCTGACATTCATGTTCCGTACAAATACTCAGTTTTCATCTAATTGCTTAAGCAAGTACTTACTTAAGTACTTGTTGTTACTTGCAACTTGTGCGCGGGTTTCTCAGTGAAAAGGTAGTTGATGTTCATTCTTACCGCTTCTCATTTTTTTAAGAAAAACCAGACAAGTGCGGGTCGGACTCGCGCACGAGGGTTCCGTACAAGGACCTACCTTAAACGCTTTTCCCCAGTGCTTTATGTTGTCCAGTGTTAGCAGAGCCCTGCTCCTAAGCAAAATGTACGCAATGTGGGGGTCATCTTATATTTGTTCTTATTTGTTTGTTTGTATCTTATATTTCTACAGACAGACATAAAAAAATAGATTTTGAGAATTTTTTGAGTGGTTGTGCTATAAGAGCTACCTTCATACCAAATTTCAAGTTTCTAGGACAACTGGAAGTACCCTTTAGGTTTTCAGGGTACGCCAATTTGTATGGAAACTACATTTTCAATGACTGTATCTTTTGATTGCGTTGACTTAGAAATTTGATTTTTTCACAGCTGCATGAAACTGCAGACTTGAGTATTTGGTATTAATTTCAGCATGCTACCTCCATGCGTTCCAGAGAAAAAGGGTCTTACCAGACAGACAGACAGACAGACAGACGGTCAACAAAGTGCTCCTATAAGGGTTCCGTGTTTTCCTTTTGAGGTACGGAACCCTAAAAATAACGAACAATGATATTATAATATACCAAAAGTCATTTAATCATTTATTCATTGTATAGTCTTGTGCATTATAATAATGATGTCACAGGTATAAATCAGTCCATGACGCCCTGTAAGGACACACAATAGAAATGATTCAAAGAAGAAAAGGTTGGTACGAAAAATTCGCGGCGCCCCAGTCTGAGCATTTAGTATGATTTTTGATGCAAGAAAACGTTAATGTATTCATGTTTCTAGGGAAAATACAGACGGAATACCTATGAAGGAAAAAATACCACTAAATAAATTTAAAAATTGTTTTTGTATACCATTTAATTTTGATAGTGACCGATGGGGCGAGAAGGTTCTCGCATGGCGTCAGCGAACCGGGAGACGAGCTGTGCCCTTAGTGTAATCAAAAAGCACAAAATACGTCTCGATCGCGTTTGCGTTGAAGTGTCAAATAGAGAATGAGAATGAGAATTGTTAAACGCGAACGCAGTCGAGACGTATTTCTTGGCCTGTTCGGCGATTACACTAAGCGCAGAGAATTGTTAAACGCGAATGCGATGGAGACGTATTTCTTGGCCTGTTCGGCGATTATACCAGGCGCTCTGTACGTAGGTCTCCAACAAGAAAAACGACGACCTGGTAAAGATCGCGGGACCGCGGTGGATGCGGAAAGCACAAGACCGGTCTGAGTGGAGAGCCGCGGGGGAGGCCGCCGGCCAGCAGTGGACGTCTTTCGGCTGACATGATGATGATGAAATGATGATACATTTTTTAACTAAATCCACCGGGTGGTATTGAAGTGCTTACTTATTAAATGAGAACTATTGCGAGACAAAAATCCGATAGGATCGGTAGTATCGGGTGATTGATTCGGGGGGTTGATTCGTTCGTTGGTTAATTATAGTTTTAAACACATCGATATTAAAGGTACATCAATAAATAATAATAAATAAATAAATATCACGGGACAAATTGACACCAATTGACCTAGTCCCAAACTAGGCAAAGCCTGTACTATGGGTACTAGACAACGAATAAACATACATACATACTTATATACATATTAATTATCCAAGACCCGAGAACAAACATTTGTATTCATCATACAAACATCTGCCCCGACCGGGATTCGAACCCGGGACCTCGAGCTTCATAGTCAGGGTCTCTGACCACTAGGCTATTCGGTCGTGAATTTTTTGGTAAGTACATCAACGTTAAAAACCGAATTCTACACAGATGAACTCGCGAGCAAAAGCTATTTACATACCACATTATCATATTCGAGTATCCTTAACTAGATAAGTACTTAGTAGCAGCAGTTTTCAAATTTTTCGCCACTTTATTTCAATATTTGCCTTGTTCATTTAAGTAAGTATACTAACCCTCACGCATTTCGTCAACAGTTCTCTGAAGGTATTTAAACATTAAATTGTAATGTCTCGTCACGAACCAAGAATAAAAAGAACTGTGTAGTTTTACTTTTAATTTAACTGCTTACTACCGCTGTTACACACATTTATTTTAAGAGCAGTTTAAACAGTTTAGGTAGTAACATATTATGGCAATGCAAAGAAAAATCTGTTAAGCAGCTGGAATTGAACCAGCAACCTCGGTAATCCGTACCACGCTCCACCAATTAAGCCATACTTAACTTTGGTGCACCTAACGAATTTTTCAATGCATTGTCATTATTTTTATTTGGAAGATCTCTCCTCAGCGCCATCTATGAGTAGCTTAATCAAGCGGCTCACCCACTAAGGAACTTCTACATTTACGTATTAGTAGCAAGAGATGGAGCTATTTTCTGATTCGTTGAAAATAATCGATTTATTGATTATTTTTGTTATTATTTTTATGAAACATTCATAGTATGCAATTCAACATACAATGACAATGCAAAGAAAAATCTGTTAAGTAATCGAGATGGTACTTAGCTAAGTTTCGTTGAAATCGGTTCCCCCGTTTTGGAAATATTCAACTTTGAAATGACAATGCCGGGGGTTTTTCAACTTTTCTAATTATTTCGTTGTATTTGAATTGAATTGAATTTTTCTTTTTCTATTGCCTTCTCCTGTTGGAGCTCAGCTAGCACTAGGGCATCTTCAACTTACACTTATTATTTAAAAGGAAGTACTTAGATATATTAGTACCTATAGTAATTGAATCAGCAGTCCCCTTTGCTTCATCGTCCTTGATTAAAAACGGCAAAGGCTTTGACAGCTAAGGTTAAGACGTCTGGGTTTAACAAAAAAAGGTTTTGTTAAACAAAAATCCTTTTATTTTTTTTACTAAGTATATAGTGCCCCTCCGCTATGAAGTCAAACCTGACACAGCACAGCTAATGTTTCTGATTATTGACATTGTTAACCATAGGAGGAAAATGCTAGACTTGGTTGCTTACCACACCCAACAAGCAAGTCCAGCATTTTTTCTCCTATGGTTAACATTGTTAATAATCAGAAACTTGGGATGTAAGGGGGCCCACTCTACATCTGTCGGGCCCCAAGCCAACCTCACCTGCTCCTGATGCATCCTGCCGAACAACAAACGAGGCTCTGGCGAACTACCCACCAACCCGCACTGGACCAGTGTGGTGGGCTAAAAGTCCAAATCCCCCTTTTCATGACATGAACCGTCTCGGTGGAAGGAGAAAGGGGAGGCCTTCGTCCAGCAGTGGGACACAGTATAGGCTACTATAAAAAAAGTTAGGAACTTTATAGCTGTGCAATGTGTCAGGATTGACTTCATAGCGGCGGCATAATGCCGCAGTTCGTAAGAAAATGTTATCTACAGAGATTTTGTCTTCATCGTAATTATTATTCCTCTTAAGGATTATCTGCATCAGTCAATGCTGAAAAATTTATCAAGTTTGGGTCTATTTATCTGCCATTACAACGTAAGCGAATGACGTGAGACTCGAAAGGGAGGGGGGAGGTTCAGAGAAATCACGAAATATCACAAAGAGGGAAGGGAGGTGTAGTTATGTCTGTCTGTACATTTTTATCACTATCCGTACTTTGTACCAATTTTTTTTTCATTATTAATCTGATATTAGGTACGGTCGAGGAAATTAAGTAATGACCCACCATGGAACCTTTTCACAGTAAACGTCATAGTGACATCGCATAGCTTGACAAGGGAAATCGTTATGACGTTTACTATGAAAATGTTATATGGTGGGCCAGGAATTAATTTCCTCGTACCTACCTACATTATAAACATGAAGTACCTAAGTTACTACCGCGCTCGAGTTGTACATTCATAAAAAAACCCAATTGACCAATCTTTCCGACAGTTCACTTCAAACACCTGTAGTAGGACCTTGTCCGAGGTCCGTCCTTATCGCTACCACCATCTTACTCGTCAATCCTGCCGCTAAGCAGCAGTGCTTGCACTGCTGTGTTCCGGTGAGGAGAGTAAGACAGCCGGTGTAACTACGGGCACAAGAGGTATGTCATCTTAGCTCTCTAGGTTGGCAACGCATCTGCAAACCCTCCGGGGTTACAAGTGTCTATGGGCAGTGTTGATCACTATTAAGTGACATACTTGCTAGTTTGCTTTCCTTGTCGTATAAAAAAAAACAACTCTACGAAAATGACTTCTCGGTCAAATTATGCACCGGTTCTTATTCAAATGAAATAAGTACACTAGGAACTTAACATTATACCTCTACTGTGTAATATCATAGTTAGACGGCACAATGTTGTAGACAGCTTGCGTCATTTTCAAACGTACCTGAGCGCCTAGTGTAATCGCCGATCAGGCCAAGAAATACGTCGAATTGAATCGATGTTGAATTTCATTCTATGAATGTTTCATAAAAATAAAAACAAAAATAATCAATAAATCGATTATTTTCATTGATTCAGAAAATAGCTCCATCTCTTGCCACTAATGCGTAACTGTAAAAGTTCCGTAGTGGGTGAGCAGCTTGATTAAGCTACTCATAGATGGCGCTGAGGAGAGATCTTCCAAATAAAATATGACACAAGGCATTGAAAAATTCGTTAGGTACACCAACGTTAAGTATAGCTTAATTGGTGGAGCGTGGTACGGATTACCGAGGTTGCTGGTTCAAGTCCAGCTGCTTAACGAATTTTTCTTTGCATTGTCATTGTATGTTGCAAGAAATACGTCTCGATCGCGTTCGCGTTTAACAATTCTCATACTATTTGACACTTTAACGCAAACGCGATCGAGACGTATTTTGTGCATTTTGATTACACTAAAGGCACTGGTCGCAATGACGATGGTGACAATGACACAGCTACAACGTAGACAATTTGCAACAATTATGTATCTACTGCTACAAGGATAATGCTGATACCTTTTATTAACTTCGCTAATTGCCCGAAGTCAAGTTATTACGGAGTTGACACTTTTTCACCTACTTCTTGTCATTACTTTGAAAACCAATTCAAATTCAAATTATTCAAAGGAAAAATGCAACATTACAGGCGAAGGCCCAAGTCCTTACAATTTTCTAAAGGTAATAATAATTATTAACATGTCAAACTAAATAACAAAACGAGATTAATTTAAAAGCCAATTAATAGAGAAAAAATGGTAATAGTTACGAAAAAGTCAAAAATAGAGAAATACCTGCTTACAATATTAATTTAACAAAGGTTAATACGAGTAGACGGTAAATCAATGGTGATGCATCAGAAACGTCATTGTTTTGCAAAGTGGTACAATTACAATTTCACAATTACAATTACAATGAGACGTTTCTTATAACCCCAGGGCCGCTGACGCATTAAAAATAACTCATTTAAGCGTTACGTCATCATTAATCGCTAATCCTAATCCTAACTTCCTAACCATAATAATAATTATAAATGCGAAAGTAACTCTGTCTCTCTGTCTTTCTGTCTATCTGTCTCTCTGTCTGTCTGTTTGTTACCTCTTCACGGGAAAACCGCTGCACCAATCTAGATGAAATTTGGTAAGAAGATAGTTTGAATATTGAGGAATAACGTAGGCTATTTTTTATTCGGAAAAATTGTATAGTTCCCGCGGGATAGCGATAACCGAAATCGAACCGAAACGCGGGCAACAGCTAGTTAATAATACTTTAGGCGTTAAAACGATTATTTTTAAAGCTTATACATATTACAGCTTACGGGTACAGTCAGCGTGCACGACACGGGTACAGTTGCTTTTGTACCTTGTCGCAATAACACACTTATCAATCACGTAGCTATGTTGCTATATCTGACCGTAGAGCGAAAAGGTACGAAAGTGATAAGCAACTTTTGACGCTGACTATACGAAAATAAATGATCCTAATTGGTGGATATCTCTGACATCTTACGTACGTTGATGACATTGACGTTCGATGTCAACATTGACGTTCGTTAACGAGTCTAATTATGACGTTTCCTTTTTGAAAACGTCATTCTGGACTTTGTTGATGCACTGCAAAACAACGTTAATAATAACGTAGGCATCGCAAAGTACTTGACGTTTTTTTCCTTAATAACACATTACTAGAGCCTTATTTACTCAATTGATGCATAATTATGACATAAACTATGACAGGACTTGTCATTAATATCACTATACTGTTTGCGGAAACGTTTAGTCCCGTGTTACTCGGATTGCCGCACAAAATAATGAGAAATCTTCACGCTATCGCGCAACCTTCGCAATGGTATTGAGTTAACATAATAAGGTTTATTTATCAACTATAACAATAAAAGAAACAACCAACTAACGTAAATTGTAACCTGGTAAGTAAATGTTATATTTAGGAAGAGCGGGGTCTCCTGCTACTGACCCTCTAAACTAAAAAAGCCATCAGTTATATGGCTACACAAAAATACGAGTATGAATTCGGTACGGTGCGAACGGAATGTTCTTCGAATGAAGCACTGATTTCATATTTTGGGCTAGGCCATAAAACTGGTGGCTTTATAGAATGATTTCATGTTACAGGTACTTTCATTGAGTCCCTTTCTTAGTGATTGAATCATGACAAGCGACAAAATTACGCCCGTGCTAATATGTATGTGATCGAAACTGAAACTACTTAATGCCCCAAGTTATATGGATGTCGAGACGTTTTCTTGTGTCAAAAATTACACTAGAGATACAGTTTGCGAGACGGGAAGAGCGAACCATGATTTAATTTTAACGAATTACCTAGTGTTTCCACTGATAAGGAGTCGAGATTTCGAGCGTTGTGAGTGGTCAAACTTCGACTCGGTCCTCTCCGTTCTGCCTGGAAACGTACCTTATACGATTGCCCAAGTCTGTAGGTAGGTCTTTTTTCCGCCCAAACTCCATGGAAGCAACCACTACCACTACTACCACCTGGAGACCAGGGGGGCTAGCACGCGTGCCATTTTGTCGCTTGTCGCTCAGTGCGTCCTTCACTGATTCCATCAGTATGAAAGGGACGCACTGCGCGACAAGCGACAAAATGGCGCGGCGTGCTACATGTGCTTGAATGTTTCATAACAGTTTCATTTCGTCGAAAGCTATTTTCTGCTAAAATCAGGATAATTTCAGGATAGTTTTATTGTTTGTTATAAGTACTATATGTTAGATTAGCTCAGTTTTTAAATCAAAAGGTTAAGAAAATAACTCAGAGCGCTTAGTGTAATCGCCGACCAGGCCAAGAAATACGTCTCGATCGCGTTCGCGTTTAACAATTCTCATACTGTGCCCTTAGTGAAATCAAAAAGCACAAAATACGTCTCGATCGCGTTTGCGTTAAAGTGTCAAATACTATGAGAATTGCTAAACGCGAACGCGATCGAGACGTATTTCTTGGCCTGGTCGGCGATTACACTAGGCGCTCTATTTGACACTTTAACTAAAACGCAATCGAGACGTATTTTGTGCTTTTTGATTACACTAATAAGGGCACAGATAATACTTAGCTTTCGATGAAATTAAACAGGTATGAAGCGTGTGCGTGCAAATCGGATGATAAACCCTAACACCACAACCTACCACTGTTTTATAGGTAAGTACCTGTGGTTTTATACTAACCGTCTTCCATCTTCCAGGAAGATGTCAGCTCCAGTGGTAGTTCAGCAGTTCCCTCTGGAGAAGGAATACGCGAAGAAGACAGGCGTGACTCCCGAGGACGTCGGCAAGCTGCGGGCCTGGCTGGCCACGCAGCCGCACCTGCCGGGAGACCTGCTCACAGGTCAGTGTCACCCTTACCCACGTTGAACATAGAAAGTTGAAAACCCCCGATATTTTCATTTCGAAGTTCAATATCTCAAAACCGGGCAAGTGCGAGTCGGACTCGCGCACTGAAGGTTCCGTACAAAGATTTTCCCGCTTTGCCCAAGTGTTTTAAGTTGTCCAGTTAGCCAGAGTCCTGCTCCTAAGCAAAATCTACGCAGTTTGGGGTCAACTTATATTGGTCTGCGAAATCTACAGACAGACATAAAAAATTAAGATTTTGAGACTTCGGAGTGGTTGTGCTATAAGAGCTACCTTCTTACCAAATTTCAAGTTTCTAGGACAACTGGTACCCTTTGGGTTTTTGGATTTCGGCAATTTGTATGGAAATAGCCTACGTAATGACTGTATCTTTTGATTGCATCGACTTAGAAGTTTGATTTTTTCACAGCTTCAAGGGACTGCAAGCTTGAGTATTTGATATTAACTTCAGCATGCTAACTCCACGCGTTCCAGAGAAAAAGGGTCTTGACAGACAGACAGACAGACGGACAACAAAGCGATCCTATAAGGGTTCCGTGTTTCCTATTGAGGTGCGGAACCCTAAAAATGTACCCGAAACGATTTTTATGAAACTTAGCTAAGAACCATTTCGATTAAAAAAGCCGTGTCCACAACCATTCATACGTTTAGGAGATACACCCATGCACAGGTCAAACACATAGCACCCCTTTTTTGCGTAGGAGGTTAAAAAAACAAGCAAACAAGCAGATATGCCACCCGATGTTAAGTGCATGATCATCACAGTTGCTCAATTATTACCCTGCCGCCGCATCCCAAAAAAATCCCTATTGCGTAACTCCTTTGACACTCGTCATCGGATTGAAATGTAACTTTATCTACACACATATCATAAGTCCTCTATAATGCGTTCAGAAACCGTAGAAAATGACCAGCATTGCAGTACATCGTCGCCTCCGCCCGCCCTGCAGGTCCAGCAGTAAAGTAATAGTCATTACGACATCGAATTCGATGTCGTAATGACTTTTCGATATCGAATTCTATTTTTCGTATTTGACAGCCAACGTAATTTACAATCATAGTGAAATAAAACGGATCACTCACGTATATAAGTCGAGTTCAGTCCGACATGTATAATTAATAATGTGATATGTAATTTTTTTTTACAAAAAAAAAAACAGTTTACGAAACGTCAGCTCGTTATGTTTGTCTATGGTTTAAAAAAAACAATAAAATTCGTGACAGATATGGGTATGATATATGCCTTCGGCTTCTGAACCCATCTTAGACTACTTATAATATGTGTGTAGATAAAGTAATGTATGCAACTCCACATAATTAGGCCTTACAACACTCGTGTGATCCTATTATGAAACTCAGCTTCGCCTCGTTTCATAAAAAAACACTCGTATTTTAAGGACCCCATTATGTAGCAGTTGCATAAACTGCTACTACTCATTTACCTATACGTATGTCGCGATAAACGCTACTGCGTTTGACGCACATCATCTTACTTTACATCAGATAGGCTTTTAATTACCATGCGTCTGCGATTTCCGCATAAAATAACCTCGCACATAATAGTACTTTTTGATATAAGTGCGGAAAGTATGTCATTATGCACGAGTCCCGAGGTGTCTAGGCCCGAGCCGCAAGGCGAGGGTCGAGACTCGGGACGAGTGAAAATGACACTCCCGCACGTGGACCAAACGACGTTTTTTAATACATTTGCGAAAAAATTACAAAGAAGGAGCGGGCCGGCCCACCACCACCACCACCGAGCAGAGCCGCCGGCGCCTTGGAAAAGTAAAACGCACTAGTACGAAAAATACAACTTTCCGCATGAAACGTAGCTACAAAATGTACCACTTTTTGAGCAACTGTATTAAAAAGTAGTTTTTTGTACCAACTTAATAGTTCCGGTAAATTTCTTCCGTCTTGTCATCCGAAGCTTTAAGGCAGACCTCTGACGCCGACGTACGTAAATATTGTAGAAAAATAATTCAAATGAAAAGTATTACGTAGGTATTAGTAATATTTCATTGCCTAAAACACGCAAATGTTTCATGATTTCAGTAGGTAATAATAGGTTTGTTCATAAATTATATTTTTAAATTAATAACTAGCAAAGCAGTAGTTACTTTCAACATCTTGACAACAACCTTCAAAAATGCGTGAACATTTTAATAACCGTCAAACAATGGTTGGGATGAAAAAAAAAAACTTTGAACGCTTATTTAACTTGATTGTCACATAGACATTATTGTCATTGGGACAGGCATAATTTTTTAGGTATTGTTGTATTCTAAGCAATGCAAGAAAAAATTAACAAAATAAAAAAAGTGCTGTCATATTTAAACAAACTGCGCGCCGCGGCTGCTCGGCGCAGCTGACGACGGCGCACAACTACCCTCGCTTTCATCGTCATTCGTATTATTGTCAAAAGTATGTAAGTATTTCCTACTGGTTCCAGAACTGGATCTGATCTTGGTCTACCACTGCTGCCAGTGCAGCGCCGAAGTCTCCAAACAAGTGTTAGACCTCCACTTTACTCTCAAGACGCTATTCGAAAACTTCTTCAAAGACCGCGTGGTCGACCAGAAGGTCCTGTCAACTTTGAAAATTGCGTGAGTATTAAATAAATAAACAATAAATCGTCATCATCATGTCAGCCGAAAATTACAGTTCGGCGTCAACTGTTGACTTGAAGAGCTTTTGTTTTAGCGCGCTTCATATTGTCAAAGAAATGTGGTTCGAATTATCATATAAAACTGACAATTGTAAAGATGGTGAAATAGGGGCCTTTGCCCGGTTTCATAAACGTGACAGGTGACAAATGACAACGACAGTTTGGTGTAGATTACTGGCTTGAAAAGCATTTGTATTACCAGACTTCATATTAACTTTGAAGTGTAGGACGAATTGTCGTTGTCATTTGTCACCTGTCAGGTTTATGAAACGGGGGCCAGGTCCGTCTTGTTGGAGGCCTACCGACAGCTCGTCCCCCGGTCCGCGTTAAATAATAACTAACATGGTAGGTACAATGGGTCTATCCCAAGTCAAAAATCCACTGGATCGCGTATAGAGTGAGATCTGTCATTCTCAGTCGACACTAGCGATCCTAGAGGATTTTTGACTCGCGACAGATCTCATTGACACCAAATGACCTATACCCAAACTATACCCTACGCCAGCAAATTTGGCACAGTTAAAAGTCCATTCCCTCAACTGGTAGGCAAGGCACAAGCCAAATTGACAGGACTTCTTCGGTAAGCAACGCTTAGCAGTATTATGATGCCATTTAAATGATTCAGTTACAATTGTTATTACCTACTTATTAAATTAGTACAATCCCAATAACAGACAGACAGTCACACCATATGTTATCCTTTTTACTATTTTGGTTATCATCATTGTCAAAATTAAGAGTTACACTCTTGTCGGTGGAGTGTCTTCCAGTCATCTCTCCTATAAGCCGAGTCTTTAACCTCTTGATACGACACGACACCGGCCTTCACCATGTGGTCCATGTAGCTTCATCTAGGTCGACCCCTTCGTCTCTTTCCTTAAGGGGCGCACCTGAACCAGACGCTGAAATGGCTGCTTTTTAGAGCCTTACATCACATTATTTTAACCATAAAAACCTTCTATATAACCTTCTAAAACGATCTAAAAGAAGTTGTACCCTTTTGGTACGGAAGCTAATTCATTTAATTTTTTGCAATCTAATTCTTCTTTAAGCATTCTGTTGTATCTGTCACCCTTGCCGTTTCAGAGTGGGGGTGCCAGTACCGATGCGCGCGCACGATGGCTCCGCCGTGATCTACTGCCGAATCATTGATAAGGATCCAAAGAAATTTGTCTTCCATGAATGTATCAGGTAAGACATTTCAACCTCAACCGCCCGTACAGTGTCGCAAACTTATCAGACCAGAGTCAAACTTACTTATATCGCTAAAAATCAAAAACAGAAAACCCGACTGAAATTACGGGAACTCCCACACACAACTGAGACGAAGCCAATGACACCTCATACGTTGAAATCCGTCAAACGGTTTAGGCGGACTACCGTGCTCGAGCGTGCCAAATAAACAAATAAAATAAATAAATAAATATCGTTGAATAATTTTATTGACACCAATTGACCTAGTCCCAAATTAAGCAGAGCTTGTGTTATGGGTACTAGATAACGGATAAACATACTTATACAGATAAATACATATTAAACATCCAAGACTCGAGAACAAACATTTGTATTCATCACACAAACATCTGCCCCCACCCGGGGATCGAACCCAGGGCCTCAAGCTTCATAGTCAGGTACTCTAACCACTAGACAATCTGGTCGTCGTGCCAAAGAATTAGACATAGGTATAACACATACATAACCCTCCTTGGCCAGTCTGCAGTCGGGCAAAAACAGGCGCGTCACCGCCTTGTCGGTGTGACTCGCGCGCCAGTGACCTTATAATAGCACGTGTACGCATAGGTTCGGCAGTTTATTTTAGATTTTTACCCTACTGTATGTACAGTCGAACCATTTGGTTCCTGGCCCACCATGGAACGTTTTCACAGTAAGTGTCATAATGATTGTCCTTGTCAGGCAATGCGATGTCACCATGACATTTTGTCCGACAAGGTTCCACAGGGGGTCACGTCACGATTCAGTTGGTTCGATAGTGCTTACCTAATGGAGGTTTGTCTAATTGTTTGGCACGTTCTCCAGCTATAAGGTAATCGCGGTCAATATCCCGTTTTCATTATGTCTAATGCAATTAACCGCGAATCATTTAAAACTGTTGTCGGGTTTTCTGTTTTTCGTTTTAAGTTGGTTAGGTTATTATCAGTGGCATATGGCATTATTGCCACATGTATAGGTCCAGGCATAGTACCGATTTTTTTATTAAGCCCATAGTTCACTAGGCTACCACGGCTCTTTTTAGACCAATGTGTAAAAAGCTACGGTAGGATGGCATCATCATCAAAGTAACATGGTTCAACCTTTTCCAGGGTAGTCCTTATGATACTTGAACTGTGCCAAGAGGAGCAGGGGACGTGGCCTGGAATAGCCATTGTCTTCGATCTGAACCTTTTCACCCTGCAGCACCTGGCCAGATTGGATCTTCAGACCACTCAGCAGTTCTTATACTACCTGCAGGTAAGATCTGTACGGACCCTGGCGCCATCTGTCATCCTCTGGGAAAGCACGACCCAGCGGCAGAAGTAAACGAATTGTCCGACACATGTTGGGCTGAACTCGACTTATGTACGTGAGTGGTCCGTTTTATTTCACTATGTCTGACAATGCGGGTGGTAGGACCTTGTGCAACGTCCGCCCGGATCGCTAAGCAGCAGTGCTTGCACCGGAGTGTGTAGAGTAAGACAGCCGGTGTACGGGCACAAGAGACATTTCATCTTAGCTCTCTAGGTTGGCAACCCATTTGCAAACCCCCCGGGGTTTTGAGTGTCTATGGGCAGTGGTGATCACTTGTATGCCTTCCTTGTCGTATAAAAAAAACGTTTGTTAATTTCCAGGAAGCAATGCTGGTTAAAGTGACCGGTCTCCATTTTATGAACGCTCCAGCCTTCATTGACAAACTGATGATGTTGATCAAGCCTTTCATGAAGAAGGAGCTCATAGACTGCCTTCACGTCCACCAAGCTGGTGCGCCCAGCCTGGAGAAACTTATCCCCGTTGCTGCACTACCGAAAGAGGCTGGGGGAGACTTCGAACCGCTCAGTAAGATCAGCGGTGAGACAATCTTATTATTTTTAACCGACTTCAAAAAAAGGAGGAGGTTCTACGTTTCACTGTATGTATTTTTTTTTTATGTATGTTCATCGATTACTCCGTCAATTGTAGACCGATTTTCAATTTTTTTTTTGAAAGTGTATACTCCTGAGGTGGTCCCATTGTCACCAAGTCATGATCTGATGATGGGATCCCAGGGAAATTGAGCAACCCTCAAATTTTACAGGCACGTCCTATGTGTTTCATATATTTTCTAAGGTTATTCAAGTATTTGCGTCTGGTAGTCATCATCTTATGATGATGAGCTGATGATGGAAGGTACAACTCCTTAGCGGTTAGGAGTTGGAGGATAATTCTGAAAATTTTAAATCATTATTCGAAAGGGTATACTCCTGAGGTGGTCCCACTGTCACCAAGTTATGATCTGATGATGGGATCTCAGGGAAATCGAGGGCAACCCTCAAATTTTATAGGCACGTATCATGTGTTTCATATATTTTCTAAGGCTATTCAAGTATTTGCGTCCGGTAGTCATCATCTTATGTTGATGAACTGATGATGGAAGGTACAACTCCTTAACGGTTAGGAGTTGGAGGATAATTCTGAAAATGTTAAATCAACGTAAAATTGTGAAATAAAAATCTATTAACAAAAAAGTAAAACCGCCTTCAAAAAAAACCTTGGAAAAAAACGTAAAATAATCCTCTAAAATAATGATAAATAAATAAAATAAAATAAAATAAAATGCGTTTATTTCGGACAACAGAAACTAAAGCCTAATGTTTTATGGCCTAGCACTAAGCAGCAGATATATGAAGTCGGTGCTTCATTCAAAGAATATTCCGCTCGCACCGCACCGACTTGATATTTCTGCTGCTTAGTGCTAGGCCATAAAATTTTAGGCTTTAGTTTCTGTTGTCCGAAATAAACACATTTTATCTTATTTTATTTATTTATCATTATTTTAGAGGACTATTTTACGTTTTTTTCCTCAGGTTTTTTTTGGAAGGCGGGGTTTTACTTTTTTGTTAAAAGATTTTTATTTCACAATTTTTTATGCTTTCGAACCTCTAAAGCCAGAAGGTTCTCGAATGGCGTCCGCGAACCGGAAGACGAGCTATAGGTAGGCTTCCGACAATATGGAGCGATGAACTGTGCCCTAAGCACGACTTGTCGAAACCTGCGTTACGTTACGGTTATCGTATTTTACTAAATTTTAGTTCCAAATACGCTCACGGGCGGGAGCTGTTCCAAACGTCATACAAACTCGTATATAGTTTACTATTCGATTTTACGTGACGCAGGATTCGACAAGCCGTGCTTAGGGCACTGGTGAGGATCGTGGGTTCGCGGTGGATGCCTAAAGCACAAGACCGGTCTGAGTGGAGAGCCTTGGGGGAGGCACCACGGGCATACCTAGGTTTTAGTATGGGGGAGTTCAAGAAAATAATAATGCAGGTAATAGTTAGTAATCAATGAGATATACCGCACGCCTGTAATGTTCTTATTTTAATAATAATGCAGGTAATAGTTAGTAATCAATGAGATATACCGCACGCCTGTATTGTTCTTATTTTAATAATAATGCAGGTAATAGTTAGTAATCAATGAGATATACCGCACGCCTGTAATGTTCTTATTTTAATTCTTTAAATGTTAAAATCTTAAATTTTCGGTGGGGGGGGGGTCCCGCCCGCCATGCCCGTGGGCATAGGTCCAGCAGTGGACGACTTTCGACTGACATTATTATGATGATGATGACAAGCTTTTTTGTAGACCAAGAGTTTGCGGGTGGTAGGACCTTGTGCGAGGTCCGTCCGTGCTTGCACTGTTGTGTTCCGGTGTGGAGAGTAAGACAGCCGGTGTAATTACGGGCACAAGAGGCATTTCATCTTAGCTCTCTAGGTTGGCAACGCATCTGCGAACCCTCCGGGGTTGCGGGTGTCTATGGGCCGTGATCACTTACCATCAGGTGACCCACTTGCTCGTTTGCCTTCCTCGTCGTATAAAAAAAAACTACTTTTTGTTGTCTGTACTTGTGTCATCCATCACATCCATATCAAATTTCAAGTCGATGCCATTAAGTAACCGTGCAAGAGTTCCCTCCTTCGGAGACGATCCTGGCCGCACCAGGGCCGTGTTTTATAAACTACAGGCTACAAGTTACAAGTCTACAGGAAACAGTCACTGTAATGCACTGTGTACAATTACAGGTGTTTTATAAAGACACACGGAAAGCTACACTTGTAATACGGTATTGTAAATCTCGACTACAAGTAAATTGTACAAGTGTAATGGACATCACTAATTTAAAAAAAAAAGTGGCTGCCAAAAATTACAAATACGTAGAGGTTTTTTATCTATTACATATTAAAAATACCCATGCAAAGTTGATAAATGAAAATCTGTATTAGTATATAAAACAAAATCGTGTTAATTGCACTATTTATAATTCAAGAACGGTTGGACCGATTTTTATGATCTTTCATTTGTTGGATTTATCTTTGCTTCGAATAGTAAGATACAGGGGAAAATTTCTCGAGAAGAAAAATAGGAAGTTCATTTTCTCATGGGTACATTTTCTATAGAATGAGCTATGGCGGTACGAAGTTCGCGGGTCGGCTTGTAAAATACATCTATTCTAAACAATGGCAAAAAACGGTCAAAAAATGTTTTTTTTTTAATACGACGAGGAAGGCAAACGAGCAAGTGGGTCATCTGATGGTAAGTGACCACCACTGCCCTGCCCACTGCATGTCAATGATTGCATGATACTCCAGTGCATACAGACAGACACAGACAGAGAATTGAAGCTTCGAGCTCAATGAATCATTTTGATTACTCGACAATTATAATGTGCTCCCAATTTCTTGCAGAATCTAGTCTAGTCTATTTGCGTACAGTTCATTCTGGACCTTTCATTATAATATGGAAAAGGTGTGTCAAGATCTGTATTTATTCGTGGCCAAAACTCCCTAGTTCTATGCTGCCTTGGACTCTCTTCTTCCGAGTCCGACTCAGACGAGTTTCTCAATAAAATAATCATTCCTTGATGACCTTTAGTTTAATAACTTGAAGAGATAGACAGGTAGATAGAACGATTGATTTGGTACTGATCAAGACACCTAATTCAAAAATTTGTGCACCTGTAGCCATTGTTACAGGTCTCAAGACGTACGAAAGTTTTCGTTACAATTTTACAATGCTACAGTTGTATTTTACAATATTTTTAAAAAACGCCTGTTCGATTATGAATTTAAAACTATAAAAGGTCCACTTTTTGTCTATGATACGGCTACAGGCGCCCGTACTTGTAGCTTGTAAAATTGTAGCACAGTACTTTTATAAAACGCAAATTGTAAAAAACAGGACCAGTTGCCAATAAACGCCTGTAAAATTGTAACTTGTAGGTTTATTAAACACGCCCCAGGATTTCGCTACCAGATTAAGTATTGTATTGCCAAACATAGATAGGTACGCAAGTCAAAGCTATAACACCCCTCTTTTTGAGTGGGTAGTAGAGATTCAACATTAGTATGTACGAGTATAGAGCATAATTAAATGTTAAATCTCTGATGGAGTGTTTGTCCAACAATTGTCCAACAATGTATTTACGATTTGTTTCCAGCTGACCTCATAAAGCGGATAGAGCTTAACAAGGAGTTCTTTGCCAAGGAGACCAAGAGGCGAGTGGTCGAATCCAAGCGGCCTGGGAAACCCAAAACGATCACAGACATCTTCGGAGGGATTGAGGGGTCCTTCAAGAAATTGGAGATAGACTGATGAAGTCGTTGTCTGATTAAATTATGTAGACTAAAACACCTAATCCGACCAAAAAGCCAAGAACTCAAATGAGGGCTCAACTTTCTTCGCAGCCGTCACATTTCTCATGTAAATTGCTTAAAATATGAGAAGAAATGTATGAGAGAAATTTTAGTTCCTCTTTTCTGTTTTCTTGACTTTCGGTCGGTTTATACTAGATATAGTTACTATAATGTTGTTTTAAATAAATTTTCCCCTCACTACCTCGGAAAGCCGTCTTTTATCCTTTAATACAAGCGGGTAAAGTAACCTTGGAGTGGAGCGTGCTTAAGTAGCTTTTGACAGATAACAAAACGTAAAACGCTCATAATAATGGTTTGTTCGATATTAATTATCATTAAATAATTGATAAATAGTTTGAGAATTTAATAAAAATACCAAATTTTGCTTTATTTGATGATTTTAAGTTTAAGTCATAAACCTTAAAAGTGTGCTATTTTTTTTTACGATATTATTATCGTAAAAAAAATAGTGATTCCAGTAATGAAGATAAATTTTTATGAGATGTGTCTTTACATGTTGCGCTTTCCTCGCAACAGTGAGGTGAAAAGTTTTGTGTTATACAAGGGTGCAAAGTTGTATTTTACCCGCGAGTGTGGAATTGAAACACGAGCAAGCGACAGGATTCTATAGTTGAACCACGAGCGAAGCGAGTGGTTCTAAAATAGAATCCTGAGCGTAGCGAGTGCTTCAACACACGAGAAGTAAAATACATTTGCACCCGTAATAACTATTAAGAGGCCGTGTGATATTGCGTTTTTTTATATATTAGGTGAAAGTTTCAAGTTGTTTTATTTAAAGTGACAAAAAATATTTCCAAGATATGAATCAACGTGCTCCCGGATCAAACAGGCTCTCACGTTTTTGATTTGAACTTGACAAAACCCCCGGACATTTTCATTTCAAAATCTAATATAATATCTCAATAAAAACGGCTGACCCGATTTTGATAAAACATGTCAAGAACCATCGCTGGAAAATCAGCTTTCAAATAATAAAAAAGTGCATTCAAATTGGTTCAACCGTTAAGAGCTACGGTGCCACAGACAGACACAGACCGTCATGGAGGTCAAACTTATAACACCCTTCCCTCATTTTGCGTGGGGGTTAAAAAATAAAAACAAAATGTGTGTTTTTGCAAACTATATTTCATAGAAACATACTTGCAGTCAGGTTACGCTTACACCATACTTGGAATAACGACCGCGTGTGCCGCATCTGGAAAAAGAGAACAAAAACATAAAAAACAAAATCAAAATTTTATTCAATGACCAATTTTGATGAAACAGCCCAAAATCCGAATCGGACTGTTTAGGAGCTATAATGCCACAGACACGATACGATACACACATACAAAACCTTTCTGAATGTATCAGGGGTTAAAAAAAAAAAGAAACCGAACAGACAGCCAAGCAGCCAGGGCAATTACGCGCACAAGAGGCAACGCCCTCTAGGTTGGCAACGCATCGGCAATCCCTCTGTTGCAAATGTCTTTATGCAGAGGTGATCATTTGCCATCAGGTAACACGCTCGCTCGTATGCCTTTCTGGTCCCTATTTCACCAACATTACAATTGTCAGTTTTCAATGACAATTCAGGGGTGCCTGGACCCAAGTAATGGAGGGATTAATGTTGTGTTGTCCAACCCTTTGTCCGGAGACGCTGTCCAAATTTACAAATTTGTAGAGAGCTCCTTCATTGCTAGGGAATCTAGCACTGGAGGCAGTGCTCCATAAACTATTAACACCTAGTCTCCCCATGAGGCTGACATGGTCACACCAGGTGTACCAAAGCCTCAATAAAATATAAGATTAAAAAAAAAATATGACAATTCAGTGTCAACAGCTAACTTGAAGAGCTTTTGTCGCGCGCTTCATATTGTCAAAGAAATGTAGTTTGAATTATCATGTAAAACTGACAATTGTAAAGATGGTGGCCTGCTCCTTATAAAAAAAAACTTACCTCAAAAATGCACTTAGTCAAAAAGACCAAAGCCCATGTCCTCATCCTCGGACTCCGACTCCTCCTTCTTGGTCTCCTTCTCTTCTGCAATGGGAAACACAGAGGTTAGAGAGAGAACACAGATCAGGGGTTACAGTGGGAGTGGACATGACATCAGATAGTAAGAGTAACAGCAATGTTTTTCAGTCGAAAGATGGTGTAAATTGCAATCATCATGTCATTGACCTAATTATTTTTTCTTTAAATGATAAGTTCCTATAGATAAGTACATCTATTTCGTTTTAAAATTCCAGTTTGTGGTTATATAAAAAAAAAATTAATCCTTCACTCTCCAGTCAAACCTTCAAATACCAGACAATAACCTAGAACTTCAAAACAAAACCACAGAATTAAAGTTATGTTTACATACTGCACATGTCACAGCATGCAACAGTAATTTCTGTCATGCACCAATTCACATGAACGGTTACAAAATGGACCCAACCTTGTTTCTGTCAAACACTAATCTCATTGTGTAAGCGAGTAGAGTACAAATACTCCAACATAATTCAGACCAATCCATAGTCTTTCCTTTGGAAACATAACAAACACACTGCCTAGCTGCTAGTTTTATGTTAAAAACTAATCTCATTTCTAAATTCAACTTTTCTTTTATTGATAGTTGTGTTACCATCACCTAAGCGGCATATCCATACAATATTTCATGTCAATCTAGTAAAGGCAGGTCAAAGTAGAGGTTAAAAATGCCTATAAAAAGTCCTTCAGCCGGCTTCTGCATCAGTCCACAATACCATTTTATTCAAAATATAAAAATCACCTTTCTTCTCCTCGGCGGCAGCGGCAGCGGGGGCGGCGGCGGCGGCCGGGGCTCCAGCTCCCGACGGCATCGAGGACAGCTTCTCGCGGCCTGCACAATGAGTTGATTAGCGGGGAACTAGTGTTCGGTGGTAATTGGTGTGGGAGGTAGCAGTCAGTGAAGATGTGAACAGCATGGTTGTTCAGACGAAAGATGGTTAGGTTTATGATCATCATTTTATAGAAATACACAAATAAAATTAAAAATCACAGGACAACAGAACCCACCTAGTCACAAATTAGACAGCCTACACTGGAATGAAATTTTTTAATGAGGGAAAAGTATTCAAATAATTATGCATAATACTAGAATACCAATAAATTAACAAAGATAAATCCAAACACCGGACATCCTTAATCCATAAGACTAAATTTCCATACTACTTTTTTTTTAATAAATGAATGATGAATGATAATTTATTCACTGAATATGGTTAACTACAATGGGTGGTATATAAATAGTGCTTAGTATCTAGCATTTTCTACCAGAAACCGGTGTGCAAATTTTACAGTTCTACAGTCTTTAACTATTTTAAAGGCACAATAATGCAGACACTCACCAGCCGCGATCAGCTCCTCAATGCTCTTGCCGCTGAGCTCAGCAATGACCTTCTTCAGCTTCTCGGAATCAGCCTCAATGCCCACTGAGCTCAGGATCTTCTCCAGGTCGGAGGCTGCCGGGGAAGCCTTGCCGCCCAGCTCAGCGAGTAAATACGCGGCCACGTAACGCATTCTGAAATTATAGATTTAATTAGCATCGGCATAAAAGACTTAATAGTTTCTCTTTTACACTATCAGTGATAAAGAGGCTCTTCAACCTGATAGTAGATGATTACTGCCCCTGCCTATGAACTTTATTTTTACACGACTGCCCAAAGAAAGAGTGTATTGTTTTCAGGGTTTGTAAGTATGTCTGTAAGTACGTAAAAACACAGTCATGGTAACCCGCTGGGAAAACCTCAAGAGGAAGTTCTTTCCACTTATGTTGGTTTATCACAGGTAATTCTCTAAACAAGATTTTGCTTCGTACAATATCAACTTTGCTTCAAACAATCTGCACAAGCACATACTTATGCCTACAAGTACAACAAGTATAAAAGTGCTTAGGCAATCACACGCTTATTACTCAGCTAATGTTTGCTAGCTGACACGTTATTGAGCTTGCAGCATAGTGTAAACATGTGATTTTGTGCCAAATGGCAAGAGTATAAAGTACCAAATATTTTTGGCAATGATTTCATAAAACTTGTTTAAAACAAAGTAAGCATTTGAATGAATACCATAAACCATGCTGCCGCACGTACTCGTGCGAAAATATATCAAGACTTCGAAAAAAAAGCGTTGGGCACCATGATAATATAACAATATATTTTGAGGTTATGCGACCACAACAACTTATATGAAGAAATTAATTGATGAACATATAGTTTTGAACACATTTTGCGTCGATTTAAAGGATTTAAACACTGTATTAGACATAAAAACGTGATAAACTTGAAGTCGGTTGCCGCGCACATGAAGTATCCGGACTCATCCGGCACAAATTCAATATACTTCGACAAAAAACTAATTCCACCATTAAAACACTTGCTACTAATTATTCTTACAGTAATATTTTTAGTAAAACACTTACTTTTAAGTCGTTATGACACGAAACGTGTTAAGCCGTTTTGGTGAACGTTCTTCTTGAACAAAATGTCAAGAGGAAAGAAAGTTGACGTTGACACTGTTGACTGTTGACAGCACAGAGTACCTTTTTTTTTTTTTTTTTAATTCATCCCATAAGGGATAGGCAAAGGAACTGAGTCCATACAGCCACGTCTGATGTGTTTTGTAAATTTCTGCATATTAAAGTCCTGTCATCGTCAGAGTTGTGTCAGTCTGTCCTAGTCACGTCTTGTCAACTGTTCATTACTTCCGTAAAGCGATAGTGTACTTTACGGCGAGCAGCAGCCGGCGGATATTTGGGGGTCACAAACGGAGGGAATACGCGTTTTCACTTGAATTCTTCATTTGCTGGGCACTTTCACGTCAATTTGTTGTATAATACACTATCTTTATTATCCACCAAACAACATTAAGCATAGAAATTAAAATTCAATTAACGACACGATCCACTTTCATCGGTTTCCCGCCAAATTCCTCAGAGTACCTTTTTATGTTGACAGCGCTGCGCTGACAGCCAAGCCAACCCCCCTACTACGAAGTGCAAAATTCGAACTTCGTATCGTGCCGTTCCGCTTAAGCTTATATTATTTAATACGAGAGTGAGCGGAACGATACAATACGAACTTCGATTTCGAATTTCGTAGTAGTCCCTCAACTCAAACGCGTTTTGTTTTGCCGGTTAGTTGACGTAAGCTAAGTGTATTTTAGTTCCAGAAACACTTATCATTGCGAGTCATTAATTTTGATTTATAATTTTACTAACAAAAATTACTAGATGCAATTCCTCAATAAATTCTGAATGTTCAATTTCATACATAGTTCGTTCAGCGAAAAAAACACAAATTGCAGCACACACGCAGCTGACCAGCAGCCAATTTTTAAGTTCGTAACATAAAATGTAAGCTAGTAACATAGTAACATACACCATTTTATAAAACGTATCTTATAATTTATTTCGTGTAACGCTACCACGTTTTTTTTCTAACGCTTATTTTAATTTATCGTCAAATGGTACTAAAATTATAGTTTCATTCAGGAAAATACTCTTGTCTTCGAAATGTGTTCCATTCCTCGCAGAACACAAACTTTTTACTTCATAATAAAATTAAAAGGACTAGGCTAGGTATGAAAGCAAAAACTAAAAACTTTTTCTGTAATTTTACTAATATTACTTACTTATATTAAAAAAAAACCTTAAGCTTAATAAATAATACAAAATAGTTTATGTCTGCGGGAAAGTTAAGTCTGTATCCGCCAGATGTCGTTGCATCCAGCGGTCAGCGTCCGAGCGCATATCTTCGTCGAAGTGATCGCGCCAGCCGCCTAACTTGCCTGCAACAGTCAACAAAACGCAGTAGTGAATTTTATTGTAAGTTTTATTATAGTCCTATGATTGTTCCCCGAAAAAAACAAAGTTATTTGGCCGGCGCTGGCCAGCTTTGTTTGAATTTATTCATACAGATATTCATTAGGTATAGGCTTTCTAGCACGAGAGCTTCTCTATCGCGGGTAAAAAAGCTATGAATTGAGACAAAATTAATATGTATTTCTTTGTTGTAGTGATCGTCGAGACAGAGCAATGAACAGAGAAACCATTCAAAGCGTCTCTACTCGTGGTATGGTGCCTTATAAATGGTTGCGTTACCTTTCCTTATGAACCCTTCGCCGCCATCATTCTTCATGGCCGGTATAGACTCCAGCACGGACTGCACAGATTGATTACCCCTAAAGTTGTCTATGGCCAGATGGTCTGCTAGAGTTAAAAGTTGTTCCCGAGTGTACTGCTTGCCACAGAATGTGGAGATCTGGTGGAGAGCGCCTGGAATGTTCTGTGGACCAAAAACTCACGACTAATTTTTGTTGCTAAATTATTTTTTCAGGCGCTACATGTGGAGATCTATTCAAATTCAAATTAACTAAAAGTGCTATTCCGCAACTTCTACCTCTACTATAAATATAGATAAAGCTAACCAATTTAATTAATGGTGCAAATGTCGAAATGATAAATAGAAAAATGTCACAGTGATGTTGATGTGTGATGACTTGATGACCTGATGACATAATGTAGACAGGTTCTACGGAGTTCCATGATTAAAATTGGTCAAATATCTTATGGTTGAATTTTACGCTTTTTCTCATGGATTACCTTAACCATATCTTCGTAAAACAGGAACAGCATGTTGGGATGATGGCGCTGGGCCCAGGCCGCCTTCAGCCGCGGGAAGTACGGTGTGAACAGAACTGAAAAGTGTCAATTATCTGCTACTTGGTGTAATAAAAAAGTTTTTATTACTTGGTAGGTGTTTTTGACCCCCGACCCAAAAAGAAGGCCGTTGTCTAATCGAGATGGTTTCTTTGCTAAGTTTCATTAAAATCAGATCAACTGTTTTTGAGGTATTGAACTTTTTTAGACAGTTGGTGGCCAAGATTAGGTCCGTGGCCAGTAGACCGCCGGCCCGTTGGTTAGACGATACTTGGCGGGCGGTTGGAAAGCTGTGGCTGAGGTTGGTAAAGGCCCAGACAAAGTAATCCCCGACTACGACAAGAGTCGTCTCCGATGAGAGCCCCATACCATCTTGGGGCACGGCTCCCCACCACCACCTTGGGGCGCAGTGAGGGTCCCCATCTCGGGGCGGCCTGTGGGCGTCGCGGTGTCTCTTATGCTCCCTCACACTCCCACAATCCCACAATGGTCGGTAGGGAACGCGTGTGGTATTTAGTGGGTATGCCCAGGCCTTCTGTGGGAGAGCCTTACAGACCCCCCTATTGCCCCGAACACGGGACATGCATAAGGCGCACTTTCCACGCTTAAAAAAAGGACCAGGCAAAATTAAGAGGCCTTTGCCCAGCAATGGGTGGATGTGGGCTGATTTGATTGATTGACTCACTAGAATCCTCCATAAACGGTCTCCAAAACTCCTTAAAATCCCCGTCGTAGTCGAAACACCGGTACATCTTCAGCAAGTTATACCAAGAGACAGCCACATCCCGAGGGTCCCTGGCTATGAAGACCACTCGTGTTGTCTCTACAAGGTCAGGCGGTAGAAGGGAGAGGGGGAGATGGGTCACGATGAGGCGAGGAGAGGCAGCGGTGGCTGCGTGAAGGTAGCCGATAGGGAAGTTGGAAAGACTTGGGTATGAGTGTAAGTCTTGACGTTGCTCGTGGAGGAAGGTGAAGAATCTGGAAGGAATAGTAATGTTAGATTACTTACGTAGTTAGTTTCGAACGCTTGTGCAATTTGCTGAAGTTAGTCAAAGGAGGCAAAAAAGCCGTGATAGCCTAGTGGTTTGACCATGGCCTCTCAAGCAGACGGTCGTGGGTTCTAACCCCGGCTCGCACCTCTGAGCCTTTCGGAACTTATGTACTTACCGAATTACGTTTGTAATTCATCATGAGCTCTTCGGTGAAGGAAAACATCGTGAGGAAACCTGCACACTCCTGCGAAGCAATTCAATAGTGTGCGACCGCCCGGGGCGCCGGGGTCTACAGGGCGCCGCGCGCGCCGGCATAACGTCACCCACTGTCTTAATATAAATTCAACTTAATATAAAGTAAACAGAAAAAAATCACCGTAGTAAATTTTATGAAATTATCAAGTGAGATACCTACAAAAGGGCGCCAAATGCATGACTCGTCCGGGACACCTAGATGTTCAAGGCCTGCCCTGGTTTTGTACACAAGGCGAGGTAGGTGCAGGAGTAGGCCATGCCCTGGGCTAGAAGCCCTTGGGGCAGAGGCTACCTGATTAATCAACAAATTGCCACTATATTAAGTTTTTTGCAAGCTTCGATGGGCGCTAGGGCGCCTTTATGGCCATGAGGCTCTGGACTGGAGCTTAAAAAGCCCAAAACCGATGGTTGTGGAGATCCTTGGGGAAGCCCTATGTCCAGCAGTGGACGTCTTCCGGCTGACATGATGATGATGGTGACTGAAACTTCAGAAGCTCCTGGCCCCTATTTCACCATCTTCGCAATTGTCAGTTTTAATGACAATTAGAATTAGATTTCTTTAACAATATGAAGCGCGCTAGAACAAAAGCTCTTCAAGTCAGCGGTTGACACCGAATCGTCATTGAAAACTGACAATTGTAAAGACGATGAAATAGGGGCCAGATACAATATTATATTTTATTTTATTCGGCAACTTACTCAAGGAAGTGTCGGCGATGGAACATGTGCGTTTTGGCAGCTGTCTCATAATCCAAATTGTTCAGTATCAACCATAGGATCTCACAGGTCATTGTCGTCCCTACATGACAAGTTTACAATGACAATAAGTTGGTGTAAATATAGTGAAATAAACGGATCACTCACGTATATATATAGTCGAGTATAGCTCTCCGTTTATTTCACTATGATTGAGTCTCACGTTAGTTTCATGTTAAAAGTGGTGTAAATATATCTAACTTAAAGCGGGTGGTGGAACGTGCGTGTCTATGTTTCGGATCGCAGGAGATCCGACGCGCGGTAGGTAAATAACGCGCGTAAGTACATGACATGCACGAGGCCTGGGCAAACGAGCAAACGGGTCGCCTGATGGTAAATGATCACCACTGCCCATGCGTTTGGTTTGCAGATGCGTTGCTAACCTAGAGAGCTAAGATAAAATGGCTCTTGTGCCCGTAATTCCACCGGCAGTCTTACTCTCCACACCGGAACACAACAGTGCAAGCACTGCTGCTTAGCGGCAGGATTAACGAGTAAGGTGGTGGACTTCGCACAAGGCCCCGGACTATACCAAATGCGAAGGTCTCGCCAAAAGAAGGTACTGAACTTACCGGACCGTGGGTAAGAGACCAGCCAGACATCATCAGCTCGCACCGCCATCGCCCTCACAGCATCAGCATGGTCTTGATAACTCCTCGGGAGGACGACGCCCTCGTCTCCGAACCGACAGAACCCATGCTGCTTGCCTGAAAACAACAATTATACAAAAACTACAATACAACACAAATATAACATGAAACTACCGTGAGATTCAATCATAGTGAAATAAACGGATCACTCACGTATGTCAGTCGAGTATAGCCCGACATGTTTCGGACTAACCCGTAGTCCTTCACTCCACAAATATATTTTGAACACCACAAGTCAGTACAAGGAGATTCCAAAAAAAAGTCGTTTACAAGTCCATTGTATACAGGGTGCATTTTGATGGACCGTCAAGAATTCAGCCAATCGTTTAGTACTTAAGTCTAATAAGAACACCCCTGTAAAGCAATTTTTTGAATAACCTAACCAACTTGAAAAGTTGAAAAACCCCCGACATTGTCATTTCAAAGTTCAATATTTCAAAAACGGGTTAACTGATTTTAACGAAACTTAGCTAAGAACCATATCGATTAAAATAGTTTCCGACTGAAAAAAACCGCATCGAAATCGGTCTACCCGTTTGGGAGCTATGACGACACAGACAGATACACAGATACACAGACACACAGATACACAGATACACAGAAATACAAACAGATAGATACACATATACACAGACACGCAGATACACATGTCAAACTTATAATACCCCTCTTTTTTGTCGGGGGTTAAAAAAAAATACATTCTCAATACTGAATACTTGGAATACTGTAGGAGAATGTTTTTTTTTTCTATTTTTTTTTATCTAATAAAAACTTTACAGGAGTGTCCACTTAGACTTATAAGTACCTAGATTGTCTGGATTCTTGACGGTCCATTAAAACGAACCCTGTATACTTACTTACCTTCTTACGAGTATTTTTAATTTCACAAACCTGTTGTAAAAAAAAAACTCGATTAAAAAAACCGCATCGCAATCGATCCATCCGTTTGGGAGCTATGATGCCATAAAGAAAAAAAAGAAAAGAAAGAAATGTTTGGTGCCACAAAAAAAAATCGAAAACAAAACATAACATAATACAGTGCACAATATACGAGGGGCTGCTGAAAAGTAATCTACCTAACAATGAAACAAAAGACTGTCGTGACTAAATTTTTTTTATTTTTCCATGTAGTCCCCTGCTAGTAAAATGCATTTATTAAATTTTTCAAATATAAAATAAGTAAATAAATATGTCATGGGACAAATTAACACCAATTGACCTAGTCCCAAACTAGGCAAAGCCTGTACTGTGGGTACTAGACAACGGATAAACATACTTATATAGATATTAAACATCCAAGACCCGAGAACAAACATTCGTATTCATCATACAAATATCTGCCCCGACCGGGGATCGAACCCGGGACCTCAAGCTTCATAGTCAAAGTCTCTAACCACTAGGCTATCCGGTCGTCAAATATTGAATTTAAACCATTAAAAAAAATCTTTCGGTTTGTCGTCAAAAAAGTCAGTAACCGCAGCCTTCATTTCGTCATCGGTCATAAACCTTCGTCCCCTGAGGTCTTTCTTGAGAAGTCTAAACAGAAAATAGTCACAGGGGGCTAAATCTGGACTATAAGGGGGGTGGTCAATGGTTTCGAAGCCATTGTCTTTAAATGACAGCTTCGTTGTGCGGGCGGTATGCACTGGTGCGTTATCGTGCAAAACCAGAATTCCTTTGCTTAGTTTACCTCGCCGTTTTTCTTTTATTGTCTCTCTTAGTTGATATAGTAAGTTTGAGTAATAATCAGCATTCATTGTAGTTTTCTTTTTCAAAATTATAATTTTAAACACATAACATTGCTTGTGGCAAAAGGAACAATCATAGACAGATAGGTACACAGATACACAGGTCAAACTTACAACACCACTCTTCTATGTCGGGGGTAAATAAAAACAACTTACCTTTAAACTTTTGTAGAAGCAGCGCATTCGCATTCGAGGAAAAATCTTCAATTTTCACTTTACTCATTACTGTAATTTTCTAGATTAGATATCAAATACGTTGGATAGCTGAATACCTAGTCAATAATTGCTTAAGGTTGTATGCAAACTGACTGAATTACGTTTAATTTAGGTACCTAATGAAATAAGGTTGATGGAGATAAGATATAATTTATTATTGTTTACGTAGGAAAATGTAATTTTCCTATCACAGAACTATACTGGCATAGAAGGAAATAGTTCATTCATTTTCCCCTCTCTACCTCGGAAAGCCGTCTTTTATCCTTTAATACAAGCGGGTAAAATCGCATTTTATCCACTAGTGGGGAAAGTAATTTGACCTTGGAGTGGAGCGTGCTTTTGTAGCTTTTGATAGATAACAAAACGTAAAACGCTCATAATAATGGTTCGTTCGATATTAATTATCAATAGCTTATTGATAAATGGTTTGAGAATTTAATAAAAATACCAAATTTTGCTTTATTTAATGATTTTAAGTCATAAACCTTAAAATTGTACTATCTTATCTTATCTATTATTATCGTAAAAAAAATTGTGATTCCAGTGATGAAGATTAATTTTTATGAGCTGTTTTTTTACATGTTGCGCTTTCCTCGCTACAGTGAGGTGAAAAGTTTTGTGTTACACACGGGTGCAAATGTATTTTACTTCTCGTATGTTGAAGCACTCGCTACGCTCAGGATTCTATTTTAGAACCACTCGCTTCGCTCGTGGTTCAGCTATAGAATCCTTTCGCTTGCTCGTGTTTCAATTCCACACTCGAGGGTAAAGTACAACTTTGCACCCTTGTATAACAAATAACTATTGTATGGGAACAGATCGTGTAACATTTTGCGTAGATATTTTGACGTCACCTGTGCAATTTAGTGAAATAGCTAGCTTAACAGCTCCAATTTTTGTGCGATGTTTGAACAGTTAATTACTGAACAACAAGCTAAGTATCTTCTCTCTTTCCATCTATCCCGATTTAGTCTGTGTTTCCTATGAAACAACTGATAAACCAGATAAACATTATGGACACACAACAAAATACCTAGGTGGCAAACAGGAATGCGGCTCGCCTGATGGTAAGCGATTTACCGCCGACTAGGAACGCTGGCAACACCACAGGCGAGAGTTCTATCCACAGACTATTTAATACACGGTATAACGCTTGATTTTGGTATTACGTTTATTAGTTCAAAAGGTTCACAATCAATCGTCAAATCTTATAATAATAAAACACGGCACAAACGAAAGTTAAAGGGAAAAGCGAGGGGCGCGGAGATGGTCGTCAACGAACGATCCGACGCGTCGAGCGAGCCTAGTCTCTCTGGCGCGTGCGCGGGCGTCGCCGGCGGCTGGGGCGCGGGCGCGGGGCGCGGGCGGTACAGCGTGTGTATGCGTATACATGACGCTCGGAGGCCCTACAGCGCGGCGAGCGCATCCGCACGTTATAACGGTTATATCTATGCCTAATTTAGAAGAACCTTGCTGCTGAGGGTCGAGCACGACTTTACGAAAGCTGCGTAACGTTACGGTTATCGTATCGTATCGTATCGAGATCTGAGAAAGAAACCTCATACTAAATCTTTGTTCCAAATACGCTCACGGGCGGGCGTCGTTCCAAACGTCATACAAACTCGACAACGTTTACTATACGATTTTACGTTACGCAGCATTCGTAAAGTCATGCTCGACCCTCTGTATCTCGCTGGGAAAACCTCAACAGGGAATGAGGGCTAGAACTACCACGAGTCTAAAATCCGCTATGATCGCCAGTGTCGACTGAGGTCTATCTGTTAATATCCACCAATCATAGGCCAACGGCTTGTTTCTCATTGGTGGATAATGACAGATAGACCCCACGCAACACAAACGATCCTAGCGGATTTTTGTCTCGCGATAGTTCTCATTGGAGCAGTGTACAAAAGAATTAATGATTTTTTTAACCAAACATCGTATACTTAGTACAGAACAATATGGTTTCAGAAACGGCTGCTCAACCACAATTGCATGTTTTGATCTTGTAAAATATATAACTGAATGTATCAATAATAAAACTCCTGTAGTGCCAGTATTTTTGGATATGTCAAAGGCTTTTGACTTTGTTGACCATTCCAAGCTCCTTCATAAACTTGAAGTGTATGGGATCAGAGGAAGGGTGCTCGAATGGATAGAAAGTTACTTGACTGATAGAATGCAATGTGTAGAAATTAAATCAATTTCAACATGTGGTTCAGATAAAACTATAATAAAACAGGTTTTTAGATCACAATTTAGAGCTAACAATAAAGGTGTTCCACAGGGAAGTATCCTTGGTCCCTTACTTTTCCTGCTTTACATCAATGACTTGCCTAAAGCCACAACACATAAAACCATAATGTTTGCTGATGACACAACACTTGTCGTTAAATGTGACGATAGGGAAACATTCGAGTCAAGTGTTACCAGAGGACTGCGTGATATTATTGAGTGGATGAATGATAACAATTTGCATATTAATATTAACAAAACGAAAATTGTACAATTTAATTCATATAATTCGAATTCTGTACCCATGAATATTGTTTATGAAGATAAAAAAGTGGATAGAGTATGCACAATAAAATTCCTAGGTTTGATTATTGATAATCACCTCAATTGGAAAGATCAAATTGAACAAATATGCCTTAAATTAAATCGTTTTGTGTTTGCACTTAGAAGACTACGAGAGACTGTTTCCATGGAGGCTGCGCTAACGGCTTACCATGGATATGTATCCTCTGTACTTGGTTATGGCTTAATATTGTGGAGCAACTCTGTGGAGTTTGAAAGAGTTTTTAGAATTCAAAAAAAGTGCATAAGGGTTATATGTAATGCTTGGAAGGATGATAGCTGTATTCCACTATTTAGAAAATTAAATATTTTATCTTTGTCGTGTTTGTACATTAGAGATACGTGTGTTTTTGTCAAAACCCACCCAGAATACTTTAAAAAACGCAGTGAAATTATACAGAGGCCGACGAGGGCATGCATTATGTCTCTATTGTACAAACCCGCTGTCGTAAAGACATTTACAAAATAAATATTTTTAATATGTGCATAGTAATTTTTAATAATTTGCCGGATGAATTGAAAGTATTACAGGGAAAGATGTTCAAACGTAATCTGACGATATGGTTGATGGAGAAATGTTTTTGTAGCGTTAAGGACTACTTAAATTATAATCAAAATTGACATTTATATTTGTACATTTTTTTTGTGAATGTAATTATAACTAAAATAATATTATTTAAATAATTACCTACCTTTAGTTTATAATAATGAAATATTTGTACGCTTGCTTGCATGCTGAATACCAGGACATCAATAATATTACCTTAAGATCATTGTATTATACTGTATTCTAACAAATAAATACATTTGAATTTGAATTTGGGTAGACTGATGAACAATTATCATTTTACACTAGGTACCACCGTACCACTGAATCCACCTTGCGAAAATACGTGTAGAAAACCTAGTCCTCACTTTATTGTGGCAATTTAAACGATTTTTAATCTACAATAAACTAATTAAAGGACAATTTGTGACACTTGTGACGTCATAGTTGAGTTAATGAAAACATTTCCAAAAAAGAGTTGGTGATTTGACCAACTAGTCTTAATCACGACGTCATCATTTGTTGGCAACCATTTGCATAAAATTCATTGCAATTGCCATAGCTACTAAGTAACCGATAAATTCGAGCCTCACTGTCAAGTTTCCGTAGTGTAGTGGTTATCACGTGTGCTTCACACGCACAAGGCCCCCGGTTCGATCCCGGGCGGAAACAGGTCACTTTTTGTGTATTTATTTTTTTTACTTATTTAAATTTTATTACCTTCTATCATTTGAAGGGTCCCGCACCCAAGGGGTACCAACGGAACCCTATTATTAAGCCTCCGCTGTCTGTCCGTCTAAAGGGCAGTATCTTTAGAACAACTGGACATAAAATTTTCGACGTGTTTTACTATGGGCTCTAAAATAACAAATAATTAAAATTAATAAAGTTAAATACAGGTAAAAATAACAACAAACAGTGTTTAATAAAACACGGAATAAAATATTACTCGATCTTAATAATAGTGATGATAGGGTAGATAGCCACTTGGAATTTATACAGAATGTGTATTACTATAGTTACTTAAAAAACAAGTAATAAAGATTAATAATAAATCAAAAAATAAACGGGGTCCCAATACAAAAAAAGTTTTTGGAAACTTTAACGGTGGTAAGTACGAAACCCTTTGTGTGAGGGTCCGACTCGCACTGGGCCGGTTTTTTCTTAGCAAAAACACTATCTGATAATTGCTCAGTGCAATCGGAATTCCGATTCGCAAGGGTCGGTTTTTAACCAACACGTAAGTATCTAAGTATAGTAAAAGTGAGAAAGCTTTCCCCCGTCAAAATGTTTACGACAAGGTCTTAAGATTCATTTTTGCCTGACTCTTGGGAAAAGTTTTTCTACTATGTCTATAGGTATTTAATCACACCCAATTTAGAAATAACTATTAGATATTCTATGCCAGTAGACCTACCAAATCGCTATTGTCACCAAATCCCCCAATTACGCAAACGTAACCCAACCCCCTATTTGAAACTCGTAACTCGTAATCGACACCCGAATTAACGCAACGCGTCAACGCTTCTGCGTTACTTTTAATCGATAGAAAACAAAATGGCGGAACCAGTTGCAATTACGCAATTGCCGGCCCCGTTCCCACGACACATCGCGATCTCGATGTCATAGTTTTAGTTATAGGTACCTTGTTCCTATAATAATCTAATAATTATTTTTATTTTCTAATAATTTAATGAGTTGTGTTTATAATTAGTAATTAGCTTATGCCCCGCGGCTTTGCCCCCCTGAAATATTTCAAAATGGGCTAGTTCCCTATCCCGTGGGAATTTCGAAAAATCCCTTCTTAGTGCACCTCTAGGATACTCAAGGTATATGTTTGCCAAATTTCAAGTCTCTAGGTCCAGTAATTTAGGCTGTGCGTTGTCTCTCAGTCAGTCACGGTACTGTTTTATAGGTAAGTAAGTACAGATAGATTATAGTTAAGTAACATGAACTAAGGAAAAAAAAAAGCCGTGATAGCCTAGTGGTTTGACCTATGGCCTCTCAAGCAGTGTCGTGGGTTCAAATCCCGGCTCGCACCTCTGAGTTTTTCGGAATTTACGTGCGGAATTACATTTGTAATTTATCATGAGCTTTTCGGTGAAGGAAAACATCGTGAGGAAACCTGCACACATCTGCGAAGCAATTCAATGATGTGTGCGAAGTTCCCAATCCGCACTGGGCCCGCGTGGGAACTTATAGCCCAAGCCCTCTCATCCTGAGAGGAGGCCTGTGCCCAGCAGTGGGACGTAAAAAAGGCTGGTAATGATGATGATGAACTATAATTTAATGTTACTTAAAACTTTTAAAAATTTATTATGTTTGTCTACATACGTGTACTTAGGTGCAGTCTCGAGTTTTAACTGTGTATATAAAGTGTGTATATACGCGTGTGTGTGTATCTCCTCTTCTTCTTCTTTTTCAGGCTTTTTCTATCCACTGCTGGATGTAACCCTCTCCTAATCTCCTCCACTCCGACCTATTCTCCGACTTCCTGAGCCAGTACGGTCCGGCGTAACTCTTTAAGTCATCCGACCATCTCATCTGGGGTCTGCCCACACTTCTTTTTGTGGTCCGCGGTCTCCACACCAGCACTCTATGGGCCCAACGATTATCCACTCGACGTGCCACATGCCCTGCCCAGTTCCATTTCAGTCCTGCAATACGTCTCAAGATGTCGGTAACTTTGGTGCGTTTCCGGATACATTCATTCCGCACTCTGTCTCTCAGACTAAGCCCTAACATGGCTCTCTCCATGGATCTCTGAGCGATTTTGAGCTTTTTAACCGTGTTTACTGTAAGAGGCCATGTGTGTGTATGTATATTTTAGGTGTGTGTATATTTTAGGTGAAAAACACAAGGGGGTCGATTTTTGAATCTCATTTGGTGACTAAATTCTCATCCATGACATTGATATCACTATTTGCCAAAAGCCTTATTTTTTAATGTCATACCCGAAACAGTAACTACCTTCTGATAAAATATACCTCGGTTGCGTTTCAAAACGCAAGATTGATTGAATGATAGAAGGGTGCGTTCTAAATAATTATGAATTCTTAAGTAATAGTTGGGTTCTAAGGTTAATTGCACAAACGGGGTTTCGGGGGGTCGTGAAGGAATTTTGATGGTCATTAAAGGGCCGTGACACAAAAAAGTTTGAAAAACACTGTCATAGGCAATGAGCCTCCCCTCCCCTTGCATCAAATACAAAACGTGGTACGAACTACCATTTATTGGCGTCCAAACTACCCTAGCACTTGACAACAACCACTTTAAAAACAATATCGCACTTAAAAATGTTCCAACATTTACATTACTATTTTCCCCAAACTCTTGTTACTGTAATTAACACAATTCAAATACTTGGCAATACTAGTTTCGCTTACACGTTACCTGTCCCTTTGTACTGCTTCTTATAATATCCCTACTACCTTAGTTGCTTCATTCCTAGTTATTAATTTCTAACTACCAGTTTATCTAGGTTCTGAGAAAACCTAAAGATCAATGCTACCAAGTTAATTGTAAACCAATTGAGGTAAAAAAGACCTTAAGTTAACAGGCGTAGGAAACATCGAAGTGCATTAGTGAAAGGCCCGATAGCGACATTATGGTTAGAACTGGATTACTGGGTTAGGTTTTTGGTACGGTTAGAATAAAAGTAATTACATTTTGGCAATTTTTTTTTAGTTACCCCTTTGTGTGGAAATACTTTTGATTATAATGCATTGATCTAGTTGCAAGAATTGACCCAAACGTGTAAATGTCAAAAAAATTAATGAGGGCGCCACTTTCTTTGTACATAACTGTCACATTTTAGACCTAAATAATGTATATGGCATGACATAATATGGCATCACATGTTAAGTTTTTCTTTTCTGACTTTTGCTTGGTTTTTATTTTAACCTATTAAGTAATACATGAATAAGTAAATGATAGGTACGTAAAATCAAGCTTTAAAGTTAATTTGGGCACAAACAGTACAATGCAATCCATAGTTCCTAGTTACATTAGTCAGCAACCAAGAGTAGATAGGTACCCCACAGAGTAACTATATGTAATTAGATTTTTTTAACAGCCTGTATTTGACAGCCGTCATCCCAGTTCAACTAGTGTCATCATTATGTTAATAATGACCTAAATTGTACTGTGATGATAGCTGTCAAATTTAATATCGGTTGTTAACATTTTTAACTATACATGGTTTAAAATATTTTTTTTTTGAATGCCCGATTCATGTTTTTTTTTGACAAGTTAAGGATTAGGAAAATAAATTATGAACTTAAGTTGCTATTTCTTATAAATAGAGGTAGGCACACCTACTTTAATCTAGAACAGTTTCAAAAGTCATTTTGAATTGATGTCACAAAAATGAACCTTTCAAATTTGTGTGAGTAGTTACTAAAAACTTTACTTAGAAGCTTTAACAACTTACTGTTTATATAAATAGCTTTTTGTGCAATCCGTACTCTCATACGAGTTGGACATGCGCCGAATGTGTGTTGCGCAACGGTGGAAAGTTGCCGCCTTATCTGCTGACCCTACCTTATCACAAGGATAACCAACGGGTATTTCAATCTAGTATCTACGCAAATACCTAACGGCTACCATCATCATCATCATCACCAGCCTTTTTTACATCCCACTGCTGGGCACAGGCCTCCTCTCAGAATGAGAGGGCTTGGGCTATAGCCAAGGGCTACCGCGAGTCAAAAATCCGCTAGGGCCGTTAGCGTCGCGTGGGGTCTATCTGTCATTCTGCACCAATGAGAGACAAGCTACTGGCCTACTAGTGGCACGTATCGACAACAAACAATTCTCATTTTTTTATACCCGTAACGCAAACGCGTTCGAGACGTATTTTTTTTGCCGTTGATAACACTAAGCGCTAGGCAATATTTCGAATCCTATGTAACTAATCGAGTACTTAGTAACGTTATCGAAATGACGTTTGGAACAGCGCCACCCGCGAGCGTATTTGGTACTAAAGTTTAATATTAATTTTGTCGATGACGTTACTAATCGACTGCGTTACGTGGCGTTACAATACGTAGGATTCGAATATTCGTGCTAAGGCCTCTGGAAGGAAATACGAACAATAGCATTTCTATCCACTGGGGTTTTATAAGTTGACCTGTGTATATGTGTATCGGTCTGTGGCATCATAGCTCCCAAACAGGTGAACCGATTTCGTTTTTTAATCGAAAGCTAGTTTAATCGAAATGGTTCTTAGCTAAGTTTCATTAAAATTGGTTCACCCGTTCTTGAAATATTGGACTTTGAAATGACAATGTCGGGGGTTTTTCAGCGTTTCTAAGTATGAATTCTGTGCGGTACCCTAATACAGATAAGAAAGATACCGCCGGCCACGAATGCAATTAGGATCGTTTTTCACGGGACCCTCACCTTGACGTTACGATTCAGTGCAAGGCGTCTTTTTACCAGCGGAGAAAAGGTCATTTATGCGTAAACTAAAGGGTTTGACATCTGGCCTCTCAAGTAGAAGGTCGTGGGTTCAATCCCGTGCTTACACCTCTAGTTTTTTCGGAATTTATGTACGAAATCACACATTTGTGATTTCTGAGCCTCTAGCATAATTTAAGTGTAATCGACAACCAAAAAGTACGCCTCGAATGTGTTCGCATTAAAGTGTCGAATAGTACTAGAATAGTTGGATGTGGTTACGTGCCACTAATGGCGCTGCTATTGTACCCATATTGTCGAATCCTGCGTAACGTTACGGTTATAGAAAACCTCATACTAAATTTTAGTTCCAAATACGCTCCAAATCCGGAGTTGCGGGTGTCTATGGGCAGTGGTGATCACTTACCACCAGGTGACCCACTTGCTCGCTTGCCTTCCTCGTTGTATAAAAAAAAAAACGCTCACGGGCAAGCGCTGTTCCAAACGTCATACAAACTCGACAACGTTTACTATTCGATTTTACGTGACGCAGCATTCGAAAAGTCGCGCACAACCCTCTGTACCCTAAGCACGACTTGTCGAATCCTGCGTCACGTAAAATTCGAATAGTAAACTATAACGAGTTTGTATGACGTTTGGAACAGCGCCCGCCCGTGAGCGTATTTGGAACTAAAATTTAGTATGAGATTTCTCGATCTCGATACGATAACCGTAACGTAACGCACACGGATTCGACAAGTCGTGCTTAGGGCACTGACGTAAACGCGAACGCGATCAAGACGTTTTTTTCGGCCACTAGTGGCACGTATCGACAACAAACAATTCTCATACAATTTGACACCCGTAACGCACACGTGATCGAGACATATTTTTGGTCGACGATTACGATTACACTTAGGCGCCATAATCTAATTACCAAACAATGTTTTTATTTTTACGCGATATGCACCATTGGACAAACAAGGCACAAATTGATCGCATGCGTCTAACGCTGCGATTTCCGCAAACAAATAACGCTCCTTCGGTACTTTTTATGTGAATGAAGTATATTTTTAACCGACTTCAAAAAAGAAGGAGGTTCTACGTTCCACTGTATGTATGTTTTTTTTTATGTATGTACATCGATTACTCCGTAAATTTTTTTGTAGACCGATTTTCAAATTCTTTTTTTATTCGAAAGGGTATACTCCAGAGGTGGTCCCATTGTCACCAAGTCATGATCTGATCATGGGATTCCAGGGAAATCGAGGGCAACCCTCAAATTGTATAGGCACGTATTACGTGTTTCATATATCTAAGGCTATTTAAGTATTTGCGTCTGAAAGTCATCATCTCATGGTGAGCTGATGATGGAAGGTACAACTCCTTAACGGTTAGGAGTTGGAGGCTAATTCTTAAAATGTTAAATGTACATTAAATTGTGAAATAAAAATCTTTTAACAAAAAGGTAAAACCGCATTCAAAACAACCTTTAAAAAAACCAAAAATAATCCTCTAAAGCCATGAGTTTTATGCCCTAGCACTAGCAGATATATGAAGCCGGTGCTTCATTCAAAGAATATTCCGCTCGCACCGCACCGACTTCATATTTCTGCTGCTTAGTGCTAGGCCATAAAACTCATGGCTTTAGAGGATTATTTTATGATTTTTTTTAAGGTTGTTTTGAATGCGGTTTTACTTTTTTGTTAAAAGATTTCGACATGTCAAATAATGTGTGTAATTTTCAAATTGAAATAAATATTAATCTAATCTACCTGTTTTTGCACTTAACCGTACCACTTCTATAGTAGTTTATGCAACTGCTACATAATGAGGGAATGTTGCTACATAATGGGGGAGCGAGGGGGATGTTTTAAGGCCTAATTATGTGGAGTTGCATACATTACTTTATCTACACACATATAATAAGTACTCTAAGATGGGTTCAGAAGCCGAAGGCATATATCATACCCATACCTGTCACGAATTTGACTGTTTTTTTTAATCATAGACAAACATACCGAGCTGACGTTTCGTAAACGGTTTTTTTTTATTGTAAAAAAAAAATATCACATTATTATTTATACATGTCGGACTGAACTCGACTTCCATAGGGGAGTGATCCGTTTTATTTAACTATGATTGTAAATTACGTTGGTTTTCAAATTTGAAACATCGAATTCGATATCGAAAAGTCATTACGATAAATTCGATGTCGTAATGACTATTACTTTACTGCTGGTGGTGGAGGTGGTGCTGGGGCTGGCGCTGTCGGCGAGCAGGCGACGGCGTACTGCAAAGCTGGTCATTTTCTACGGTTTCTGAACGCATTATAGAGGACTTATGATATGTGTATAGATAAAAGAACAATCAACCGTCATTTCTTTTCATTGACCTTTAGCCCAAAAACAATGGTAGAAAACGCACGCAGTGACTCCAATTCGCTGCACATTCGTGCGCTGAGGCAGTGACCCGCGATCAGCACAGACTAAGTACTAACAGTTACTACTCAGTAGTGTTTTGCGCGGTGCGGTGGACGCACGCATTTTTTCGCACTTTGACGCAACGTCGGTGAGCGTCGAAATTTTGTTCGTAGCTTTTGTTGTGGTTGACTGTACTGGTGTTCAGGGTAAGTGTTTTTTTGCCTTTGATTGTGGTGTACGCTGTGCCGTTTGGTGTATTATTTTTTATTTGTTTATTTTAAAGATGATAAGGTGTAGTAATGTAAATTTAAATAACTTTTCAATAACAATCGTTTCCCTTTTCTATCTCATACGTTTAACAAGTAATGCAACAGAATAGGCAATAATTAAAAAATGACGTATGAAATAAATAATAAATAGATATAAAAAACATTTCAAATATCACTTGCATTTGTTTTTAAATTATAAAAGTTACGGTGGAAGATATTGTTGTATTTTAAATGACCGCACTACTTTGGTTAATTATTATTATTATGGTCTTTTGGCTGCCACGATACAGGCCTAGCCTAGTGTGGAGTCATTGGTATATCTTTTTAAATGTAATTGTACTTTTATGGTTAATATTTTTATTTTTTTTATTTCATGTCAATTTCCGAAAATACACGTACGTACAGTGAGGTGCAAAAATATGGGTGCGTAATTGCATATGCATACAACTTACTCAAAAATATGTCCCAGGCTTAAGAGCCTGTGAGTATGTCGGTGAATTAAGGCTGTGGCATTGTTGTTGTTGTTGTTGTGATGGATTAATTCAATCGATACATATTTTTGCACTTGACCGTACATCCAAACGAAATTTAAGTAGGTATGTCCTATAAATATCATGTTTTACACACAGGATGCGTTTTAATGAACCGTTGAGTAAGTCTGAGTTTAGTGAGCACCCACGTCAAGTTTTTATTTGGAAATTAATAAAAAAACGTTATCCTGTAAGTACATTAATTGCCACTGTTGGTTGTCAGAAGATTTTTTTGTTTTTATTTTTCAAAAAACCTGGCCGAATTTTTGAATTTTTGACAGTTTATTAAAACAAACCCTGTATATAACTGCATGATCCACTTAATAATTTTATCTGATCTGCGCTATGCGCCTGCACATCTCAGAAGATCACATCTGACCTCGAACCACCATTAAGCCTTTCGATTCTATTCATACAAACCACTCACGTTATAGATAAAATGCCTTACCCCTTTTAAAATAAAGGTCATATCAAGAGAGACACGACAGCGGGAAGTATATACGTATACCTACATGTGACTATTTATAATTAGGTATAAGTTATAACAAAGAAATAGTAAATAAATAAATAAATGACGGCCAAATAGCCTAGTGGTTAGAGACCCTGACTATGAAGTTTGAAGTCCCGGGTTCAAATCCCGGTCGGGGCAGATGTTTGTATGATGAATATGAATGTTTGTTCTCGGGTCTTGGGTGTTTAATATGTATATAAGTATGTATTTATCTATATAAGTATGTTTATCCGTTGTCTGGTACCCACAGTACAGGCTTTGCCTAGTTTGGGACTAGGTCAATTGGAGTCAAATTGTCCCATGATATTTATATTTATTTTATATTTAAATAATTGTTTCTAAGATACTCTAATTAACATTCATTTTTTTTCTATAATAATATAGTGAGTTTTCTTTGTATAATTCATCTGTGGTTATGTATTGTAAGAGCTATTTATTGTAACTTGTTTTTAGAAAAAAATACTTTTACGTTGGCGCATTCTTCTTGGCAATCATGGTCTTTAAAGCGCTTGTAGACTCAAATAAAAACTTGTAAAAGAGCATTCAACTGCCTTTTGTTGAATAAAATTTCGTATTTTTGAATAATTAAATTATTCGTAACTAATACCACACGTAAAGTTAATCAAAACCATTTTTATGTCAAGGGCACAAAGCTAACTGTTGACCTGTATTATTTAAGAAGGGAATACCTAAAACTGTTTTGTTAACAATGCCACAGACAGAAACTCAAAAGTTGTCCCCCCCCCCCCACTCTCCAGGTCGCAAACTTAGATTTCGCTTACCCACACTTTTGGCACAAAAAATGTTTCCTGAAAAAGTTTTTGGACCTAAGAGTAAAAATAATATTTTAAATGACGAAATTTCTACATTGTAACTTTAGCATAACAAAAACAGACATAACCGCGATTCTGAGATAGTATTGAACAATAGCGGTAATAAAACACTGACAATAGGGCTTATCTTACCAGGAGATTTCCACCAGATAACCTTTTATTGCGATAGACAATTGATTCCGATGCTGTATCTGCTATCTTTCCATGAGCATTTCTTGTATCATGGTGAAACACAGTTCGAGAGCACTTAAAATTGGATTCGGGATTGGGTGTATTCGTGTTGGCATCTTTTCTTTGACATCTAGCGCCATTGACAGCGGAAGTAAACATTAATTTATTCACAATAAACGTAACATATACACATAATAATTAATAAAGTGGTTTACGTAGGTTATACTTAGGAATAAGTATTTACAAAGTCATCTACAAATCAAAAACTAGTCTTAAAAAATAAATGTTATAAATAAAAAAATTGCCCCAAATCCTTAGAGCAGGAAAGGAATGGAGATGTTAATGCGCGATTTCCCCTCTGCCAAAAATCTAACATTACGTCTGTGCAAAATGCACAGGGGTCTGTTGATTGTGTGCGCGTTTTTGGCATTTGTGTGACAGTTTTGTTTTAGTTTGAGTTTGTAGGAACGTAACAAATTTTGACAGGAGCGTAAGTCGTGTGCTGTACGTGTGTGTTCCTCTCCCCCCTCATAAAGTGTCAGAAAAAATAGTAGTGCATAGATAAGCCAAAGGCGCCACCCGTCTGTCTGCTATAGGCCCAAATCGCTGTCAGCATGCTCAGCATTACCACGTTCACCGAAAAGCTCAGGATCAATTTCAAAAAATGTAATTTCGCACATTCATTTTTTTAGGCAAGGCAAACGAGCAATGGGTCACCTGATGGTAAGTGATCACCACTGCCCATAGACACCCGCAACCCCGGGGTGTTTGCAGATGCGTTGCCAACCTAGAGAGCTAAGATGAAATGCCTCTTGGCCCGCAATTACACCGGCTGTCTTTCTCTCCACACCGGAACACAACAGTGCAAGCACTGCTGCTTAACGGCTGGATTAGCAAGTAAGATGGTGGTAGCGATCCGGACAGACCTCGCACAAGGTCCTACCACCCGCAAAATTTCAAAAACTCAGATGTACGAGCGCCTGCTTGAGAGGCCATAGGTCAAATCACTAAGCTATACTTTTCTAAATGTATTGTATTTATGTTATGTTATGTCTAAATCCCATAATATCATACTAAACACCTTCTTATTACTCAATACATACCAATTCACCAGCATCAAAGAACAAACAGCCTTACAGCATTACACTTACAGTAATACACACCTTAATGTCTATCGTAACAATAGAGGTTCGAATCGCTTGTCACTCTAACGTGTGTTACCCAAGCTCGAATCTTTAGATTAGTTACATAGTAGAGGAGTTCTCACGTTATTAAAATAAAGTTAAAATGATAAACTGCAGTAAGATTTGAACTTAATTAGCTACAATGCTATTATTGTGCCGTGTGAACTTGTTAAAAATGTTTATTCGTAATACTTGGAAATATTTCGAATTCTTCGAGTTTAATGTTTATTATTTGCAGTGTGAACTAGGCAGTTTCCACTCAGCATTTTGTAGATGCACAAACAGAAATACAAATTTATTACACAATGGGTTACGAGCAGTCTAAATAACTTAAAAATTAAAAAATTCCACTACTTAAAGATTCACACAGGACCACTATTTCTGGCAATTCACTTCAAACAACTGCTCCACCACCACTCAAATGTTAATGTTAAAACATCGCCTTTGTCCTCGAATTTGATTGTTCGCAACTTCTGTTTTTATCCCGATTTTTCTCCGGCGGGGCACATTACTCGCAGGACTGATGGCCGATGGGATCAGAAAGTTCTCGAATGGCGTCCGCGGACCGGGAGACGAGCTGTCGCTAGGCCTCCAACAAGATGGAGCGACGACCTGGTAAGCATCGCGGGATCGCGGTGGATGCGGAAAGCACAAGACCGGTCTGAGTGGAGAGCCGCGGGGGAGGCCTATGTCCAGAGTAGTGAACGTCTTTCGGCTGACATGATGATGGTGATGATGTAAGTTATAACGAGTCTATCTTCTCCACCACATCAACGCATTTATCCTCATGTCACTTCATACAGCATAAACCTAAACGTCAACTTTCTGCGCTGGTGCACCCACACAATGCGTGTCAAAGTCGTTAAGTGATAAATGGATTTGTGTGAAACAATATGTTATTTATTTCATAAGAGACAGAGATGGTGATGAGGGTGCTATAATGTAACATTACGTAGTCCTCATGTTGCTATACGGTTGCGGTTACTAAGCGACCCGAATAGCCAAGGAATGGTATCCGCTCCCTTCGTCTATTTGTCGTACAGATACAAATTATAACTGGTACACTGTTTATCAACCGACTTCGAAAAAAGGAGGAGCTTCTCAATTCGTCGGAATATTTTTTTAAGATTAGAAATTAATGGTCAAATTTACACACGTTTTTTAACCTCCTAACCAAAAAGAGGGGTGTTATAAGTATGACCTGTGTATCAGTGTATCGGTCTGCTGCGTCATAAGTAGTTCCCAAACGGATTTACCGATCTTGATGCGGTTTTTTTTTAATCGAAAGCTAGGTCAATCGAGATGGTTCTCAGCTAAGTTAAATGGTTTCTTTAAGGTTAGAGTGAACCTGTTACTGAAGAGCTGGAGAATACTTTTACACAATTTCTTAAAACTATGCAATCCATAATTGCAATCGACACAAAACAGATAAAGCCCAATCGTCAATCAATAGATGCTTTTGATTATAGATCACGTGCCCAATGCCCATCGCCGTAGAAATCCAACAAAAAAGTAGAACATCGAAACCGAACATCAATAATCGAAACAATACGCACCGATTGCGCGCATTGCGGCCGTTGCAAAAGGGCTAAAGCGTGAAACAGCTCATTACGACCCGTGAGCACAAAATCCCACTTTGCCGCACTTGCATACCAAACTTTGTTCACCTGCTTCAAGACTCAAATTTCAACGGATTTGCTTTGGTTTCTATGGTTTTTTTGGATATTGTTATTGGCGTTGTTATTCAATAACTTGATCACTGGATATTGTTAACGATTACTGAATAGGTCCAAATTGTTGTCATAATAAAATGATATGGCATGTTAGGTAATAAAAACGCTTTATTACGATGTTTTGTGATGTACCTGCGACATACCTGTATACTATAAAACTAGCCGAGTAACAATCGTTATCTTGAGTAGGTTTTACGTTGTGTAAAGTTATACGAAATAGTAGTTATTCATCTATTTAAAATGCCATTGGTAATCGAAGATTAAAGATTATTAATAACGTCCAGTCTCCGAAAGCAAAACGTGCAAAATTCGTAAGTGCTTTGCTAGGTTCGGCGTATTAGGTATGGCGTGTTAGGTAATAAAAACGCTTTATTACGATGTTTTGTGATGTACCTGCGACATACCTGTGTACTATAAAACTAGCCGAGTAACAATCGTTATCTTGAGTAGGTTTTACGTTGTGTAAAGTTATACGAAATAGTAGTTTGGACTAAGAATTTTCGTCCTAATTTCATTTGAACTAATTTTGTTAAAACTGATATCATTTATCCGAATTATTCATTGCGTCTAATTTTTATATTACGATTTTTTGTTACTCCTATTTTACGAATGCCTAATTTTCAGTAGTCCTATTTTCACTAAGCAGTTTTTTTTAAACAACTAATATTATAATATCTAACATTTATAACAACAAATATTCATGAGGGTTCCCCGCCGTTAGAACTAAGAATTTATGTCCTAATTTTATTTAAACTAATTCTGTTAAAACTAATATCATTTATCCGAATTATTAGTTTACCGTATTATTCATTACGACTAATTTTAGTTAAACGATTTTTTTACTCCCTATTTTATGAAGGCCTAATTTTCAGTAATCCTATTTTCATTTAGAAGATTTTTTTTAACAACTGATACTATGATATCTATACGCAATTTTAACTTAACCTAAATAGGTTTGCCTAACTTAAGTGGGTAAATACCTAATTAGGGTTCCGTACCTCAAAAGGAAAAAACGGAACCCTCATATGATCACTTTGTTGTCCGTCTGTCAGTCTGTCAGTCTGTCCGTCTGTCTGTCCGTCTGTCTGTCTGTCTGTCTGTCTGTCTGTCAAGACCCTTTTTCTCTGGAACGCGTGGAGGTAGCGTGCTGAAATTAATATCAAATACTCAAGCCTGCAGTCCCTTGAAGCTGTGAAAAAATCAATCTTCTAAGTCAACGCAATCAAAAGATACAGTCATTAAAAAGGCTATTTCCGTACAAATTGCAGATTTCCAAAAACCTGAAGGGTACTTCCAATTGTCCTAGAAACTTGAAATTTGGTATGAAGGTAGCTCTTATAGCACAACCACTCTGAAAAGCTCCTTTTCCGCCTAGTAGAGGCTTCGCGCCTTGCCACAATTCTAACCTACAGATTAGTTGAGCATTCATGTGCTCTATGTTTTTTTTTATTGCGGGGGGCTCTGCCTCCCGAGCCCCCCTTCACCCCTTTACTATTCCGCCCATTCATGTACGTATTTCAATTTTAGAACCCCCTTCGAGAGTGCGCGTATAAGTAACTATGCCAACGGTTGATAAATAGTTAGTATGAAGATTATTTTGTGTGACAAGGTCGAAGGAGATCTCTTTTCTGGGTAGTTTATATTATTTTTATATTATTATATTGTATGTTTTATTATTAGTATGTTATGTGTTTGACAATTATTAGAGTATATAATGATTAGTGTAAATAATATTAGTTCACATGATACTTAGAACAAGTAATGATTAGAACGTTTGAAGATTAGACCAAGCTACCATTAGGTAATACAAATTTAGCTCTCATGATATTAGTACAAATGAGGATAAGTTCTAATGTTTGGTAGGCATAACGAAATTAACTCTAACGATATTAGTAAAATAAATATTTGATAAAATATTCATTAGTCCTAGTGATCGTTAGTTGTATAATGATAGTTTTGAAATAATAATAAATAATATTAGATAAATTAAAATTTTGAAGAAATAAACAATAAATAATCTGAAGATTAGGCTAAGCGATGAATTCGAGAATACAAACTTAGTTCTAATAAAATTAGTACAAATGAAAATACGTTCTAACGTTGGTAGTCAAAGTGAAATTAGCTCTTACGATTTTAGTTCAAGTGGGGGACTCCCGTTATGCTAAATACTTAATGATGATGAATAAAATTGATGAAAAAATGTAAATGATAACTCTCGATTCTCGTGGTACCCAATCGTTGCCAGTGTAAAATCGAATGTAGATTAATGGAACATCTAAATCAAAATAACATCTCGATGTCCATCAGAATTTCGAGGCTACCTATAATTTATATGAATCACAAAAACAGTATCTTCGTCTCTCTCTTATTTGCTGAATTAAGACCTACTCCCTTATCTTAGCAGGTCAGGGTTTCAAGAAAAATGTTTTGTCTGAATTCTCTTTGAGTACATCTTATTAGTATAACTTGTTTAAGTTAGAACCCAATATTTTTTTTATCACTTTTTACTCATGACACATTCACGTGTATTAATTACTTCGATCCCTAGCGAAACTCAATTAACTATTAGCAAGTGTAAGAACAGGCTCGTATGTCACTAACTGTCCTTAATTGACAGTATTACCGACACCAACGCCTTTTAATAACCAAAAACCTTAATCTTTCTAACCAGGCCAGCATATACTATAGTTTTTACCCACATTTTGGCAAACAATACGTTCTCATAGCAGTATGTCATATATGTATGTGTGTCGGTATGTTGCTATCTTGGGAATATTTTTTCTGTACAATTACCTTGGTATTTAGGTGGATCGCGTGATGTGCTTAAAAGTTGCAACAAGTAGATTAGACCTAGAAAATGCTTTAATTACTTATCAGACGTAAAAATCGCACTGAACGAAAAATACTTAAAATTCATAAAAACTGATTGAAACCCTTATTTCTAGATAACATTTTTGAGATATTTAATTTAGAAGAGTTGAAAACCCGAAATTGTCATTTCAAAGTTCAATATTTCAATAACGGGTGAATCGATTTTAAAGAACCATCTCGATTAATCTAGTTTTCGATTAAAAACCTGCATTGAAATTGGTAAATCCGATTGGGTGCTATGATGCCACAGACGGATACACAGACACTCAGGTTAAAAACTTCTTAGATTGTAAAAAAAAAATAAGGCAAGTTTAAAAAAATATTGCGACAGTTTCCAATAGCTTGACAAACTGCTGTACAACCAAAATATTATGGGCAAGTGATTTAGCAATAAAGAGCCATATCCGTCTGTTTAATAACCGGAAGCAACAGATATTAGTCACTTTATATGGCCCTTTTACCACTCATTACATCTATGAACCAATAAAATTAATCAACAAATCCAAACATACCATAATCAACTTGTAAAGTAGGTACCAATCTACAAAAGTGGCTATGGTAATACAAAGTTATTATTGCGCCTCACTGGCAATACTATCTAAAGGGCCTACATAAATTTTATTTGAGGAAAAATTTGTTCCACCGGTATGAATAACTTTGTTTTCAAATAGGATAAATTATTATTATGTTACGTAAAATTAATTTTAGAATTTTAGGCCCTTGGTCATAATATGTTGCTCTCGTATTACTCAATAAGGTTATAAAATCCAGTCTGGTTTTAGCGTGGGAATTTGTACCAGGGGCTGTAAGAATGTTTAAATGCCTAGGAGATAAAATCTTTTTTTTCTTTAATGATCTGACTTGACGGATGACATGATGGTTATTAATGATTCTCATTGTGTTCCGAGATATTGCCTAATCTGATCAGGATCTGATGCTTGGAGAGAGACAATCAAAGAAGTTCCAGGCACAAGAGGAATTTCATCGTCCTCTAGGTAGGCAACGCATCTACAATCCCTCTGGTGTTGCGGGTGTCCAAGGACAGCAGTGGCCACTTACCAAATATCACAGGAAATATCCTGAATCGGGCCACAGAACTATATCAGGATAGAAGGCAAGAGTTTATCGATTTGTATGGGAAACGAGCGTGCACCATTTTGCATGGGTATTTTGACGTCACGAGTGTAATTTAGTGATTATCAGCTGCAACTTTAGGTATTTTATTTTTAATACCTGTCATGCCTAAAACACGTGACCCAAAATGCAACTTTCCGCTCTTTGCAAACTTTGCGATTTTGTCAAACCCGTAAAGTATACAATTATTAATTAACAATGTAGCCACGTATTCTCACGTGCAAGTGGCTATAGTAGCAGGCAAAGCCAGGGTCATATTGTGACTTTGATATATCGGACATGCAGTCAAATTGTTTAGTGCTTACTGGCTATAAAAAATACGTCCGTGTTCTAGGCGCAAGCTGTTGGTTTTTTCTCAAATTATAATTGATTATTTTGTGGTTTAAATTGAAAAAGAAATTGTTCAATATCTTTTACATTGTAAAGTGTGGTTACTGATTAAATTATTAAATGAGATTACAGTCTAACTCTAGCTAGAAGAATCACAAATAATATTTTTTCAACTCGTCACAAAAAATGCTGTGCATAAAACTGTATGTAGCATTCAAACCACTATAGAACATTGTCACAGTAAACTTCATTAACAATTTCCTTGTTGAGTTGCCATGGTTGTCATTAAAAGTTGCAATGTGAAGAGGTTCCATGGGCGTTCATGATACCATTAGTTAGATAGCAGTTGTCTAATCTAAACCCTTTTAAAATAAAACAGAGTCACAAATTCTTCGGTCCCCAGGCATAACATCTGCCTGGAGAGAGATCTCTCTATTGGAGTCCTCCCCAAAACGCATACCCCCGCGAACTTGCTCTACCCCTGGGCTGACTCTGCCTTTAATCTGCCTGACGACCGAATAGCCTAGTGGTTCGAGACCCTGACTATAAAGCTTGAGGTCCCGGGTTCGAATCCCGGTCGGGGCACATGTTTGTATGATGAATACGAATATTTGTTCTCGGGTCTTCGATGTTTAATATGTATATAAGTATGTATTTATCTATATAAGTATGTTTATCCGTTGTCTAGTACCCACAGTACAGGCTTTGCCTAGTTTGGGACTAGGTCAATTGGTGTCAATTTGTCCCATGATGTATATATATTTTTTATATTTTGGTCACTTAGCTATGAAGGCGATTGTACTTAAGCAAATTTTAGCCCAAAATGGAAACGTACATCGAAGTATCGTAATCAAAGCCCCTGTGCTTTCACCGTGTAAAAGGCAAAAATAACACTGCTGTATGTATTTGTTCGCGCCGAATTAACATTTTACTGCATTTAAATGGGCATTATTAAATAATTGTTACACAATTTATTCCAATGCAGTAACGAAACGAAACAGTTGCAACTTCCTTATTTGTATTTCGTTCTCATAAACGAACAGTTACAGGAGCTGGTTACTGGTTAAAGTATTTTATCAAAATTACCTTGAAGAGTCTTAGGAAGACTAGGGGCCAGCAACTTCATCTGCGCAGAATTGGACTGGAGTGCAATGCATTTGCAATTTTCCGGGATACTTAATAATATTTTATTTAAAACAAATTTAATGTACAAGGCGCTAAAACTACAAAGTAAATAAAGAGACTAAAACTAAACCTAACTTAAAAAGTTAAATAAAACCTTCCAGGCAAGCACCTCTCGGCAGGGTTCCCATCCTGGCAGCATTCCCGCGCTGGATTGCGATAGCAATTCTTCGCGCGAGAAAGCTGCCCGCGCGAGGATCGCCTGTTGCCTCTTTCAGCCGTTTGCTCAGCTCCTTGTGGAACCCGAGCGCACCCTTACCCCAAGGATAATTGATAACTTATTCTGACGTATAAGTATACAAGTATAAGCTACAATATTACTCTGAAGTTACATCAAAATACGTTAGGGAGTTTTTAATGAAAGAGTAAAGCAAACGGCCATCGTCCATACCTTACCGTAGCGTAGTACTTACTGTTAATAATTTCTCTAAATCCACCAAATGAGCGCTTAGCATTATACAATTTACTATTACAAGTCGTCACAATGCGAGTGTTGCGGCGAGAGATAACAACACCGATAAACAGGATGGAGACATCAGATCTGTATCAGAGTAATTAAGATCCCATCAGAAATGTCGCCGTACTGCCAGAGTGACACTTAACTGCCGATAAAAAACCGGCCAAGTGCGAGTCGGACTCGCGCACCAAGGGTTCCGCGCAGTAGTTGTGTAATAGAAATAGTTCGTCTTTCATTGGTCTATCAGAGAATTTTTTTTGTCGCTTTTCCCCGAATGTTTTAAGTTGTCCAGTGTTAGCAGAGTCCTGCTCCTAAAGAAAATGTATGCACTTTACATTGGTCAACGACATATCCAGACAGACACATTGTCATCAATGGACAGACGTGAAAAATAAGATTTTCAGATTTATTTCATTGGTTGTGTTATAAGAGCTACTTCATGCCAAATTTCAAGTTTCTAACACAACACAACTGGAAGTACCCTTTAGGTTTTCACACCACGGCAATTTGTATGGAAACATCCATTTGATTACTATATATTTTGATTGCGTTGACTTGAAAGCTTGATTTTTTTCACACCTCAAGGAACTGAAGGCTTGAGTATTTGACATTAATTTCAGCATGCTACCTCTATCCGTTCCAGACGGACAACAAAGTGACCCTATAAGGGTTCGGTTTTTCTTTTGAGGTGCGGAACCCTAAAAATGGGTTGGTTGCGACAAAAATCATACACGCTAGCTAGCATATCATCAGAGATAGTGTAAAACCACGTAACTAGCACTGGTAAATACTGCGTATCTACACAACACCCATAGTGCAAAACCACGTAACTAGCACTGGTAAATACTGCGTATCTACACAAAACCTAACTTTACAGGTGCTTGAACTGGTATATTCTAATCAGGATTTTACTTCGTTGGCGGGAAATCCTAACTTGGCCACATTTGTTAGATACGATTTTCCCTATGGGTGTTGTGCAGATACGCAGTATTTACTAGTGCTAGTTACGCGGTATTGCACTATCCCAGACGATATCGCAAACTTGTTTAAAAGTTACATTACATATTTAGGAATAACGGCGTCTCAATTACACTTCGCAACCTCGTTCAAAACTCGAAATAACTAACAAAACCGAAGTCCCCTTTCAAAAGCAGGTTTACGAATTTTGCATACGAGATTTGAAGATTGCATATTTATTAACCGCTCACCATCTTTAATTGACTCTGCAATACGTTAGTTAGAAATTACATCTCAATTTGCTGTTTCGGGCTCATAAAGTAGAAAGTAAAGCTTTGTATGTGTGTTTTCTTTATCCATAATCATGACATAATTATGACAAACATTCGCTAGTTTGCGGGTGGTAGGAACTTGTGCGAGGTCCGTCCGGATCCTACCGCTAAGCAGCAGTGCTTGCACTGTTGTGTTCCGGTGTGGTGAGTAAGACAGCCGGTGTAATTACGGGCACAAGAGGCATTTCATCTTAGCCCTCTAGGTTGGCAACGCATCTGCAAATCCTCCGGAGTTGCGGGTGTCTATGGGCAGTGGTGATCACTTACCATCAGGTGACCCACTTGCTCGCTTGCCTTCCTCGTTGTATAAAAAAAAAAGGCTTGTGAAAATTAAAACAGAAATTAAAAGGAAGTCCCATCGATCGAACCGCAACAATGCTACATCTAATTTACATCTGGCTCATCTTATTTACAACCGCATTACATCAGACACTTTCGTCTGATTGCCCCCATTAGAGGGCGGGAAGTGATCGACTACGTCACGGCTTTCTACGTACATTATTGCCTCGATCACAATGGGATCGAGATTGCGACACGCTAATAACATGACAGGGTGACATATGTCACTGACATATGCGCTGATGACACCCAACTGGTCACTTTATTACTATGAACAAAGATAATAAACTACTAAAGCACAGATGCACAATCTCGTACAGAAAAATGTCACCATCCTAAGGCAGGCTATTGAGACGGCTATTTTGGTTCACTAGGACACGCACCAGGTGGCAGCACTACAGAAGACTATTTTCCCTGCAGACTTACTAGATGGTAGCATTGCGGACTAGAGGTACACTGTGGACTGTGACTGTAGGGGTAACGAGGTGGAACTAAAACATAACGTATTTGAGTTGGTACCCCATGCTATGACCTAGCTTTCGCCCGCGGCTTCGCTCACGTGGCAGAACTCTATCCCGTGGGTATTTCACAAAATCCCTCCGTGTCCCATGGCTAAGTTTTATAGTCGTAACTTTACAAATAACGTTATTCTCGTACAAACTTCCATCCTCTTAGGGTTGAAATTTTCAGAAACGTTGAAACACGTATTCATTTATTTTGTTTGAAAAACATACTCACTAAATTTCATAAACGTAACTTAAAAAAATTTAAAAAATCCATAGAAACTTCCACCCCCCTTTTCACTCCCTTAAGGGTGAAATTTCGAAAAATCCCACCTTATGCCGGGTGTACATTATAAAAGGAACCTCTATGACAAATTTCAGCTTTTTAAGTGAAGGGGTTTGGGCTGGGCGTTAATCAGTCAGTAAGCCAGTCAGTCAATGAGTGAGGACTTTTACACGACTTCCCAAAGTAAAAGAGTGTATTGTCATATATTATACTTAATAGATTTACGATTGAACGTGAAAACTTTTGGGGTCGTGTGGGGCACTGGGACATTTATACATCCCAGCACCCTGACCTTCGATCAATAATTACCTTAATTATTTGTAATTATTGATCGAAGACACTGGCACAACTATTACAAAGTAAAACCACGTAGTATTTCGCAAACGGCATTCTTTCCAAAGTATAAACTGTTTCCGCCATCGCCGTAATTTAAAGGCAATTTTGATGCAAGACGGTAATGTCAAGAAATCAATCCAGTCCTAAGGAATGCCCGCAGCCAACATTACCGCCATCTACCTGTCAAAAAGAGAAATATGTAGTTTTGACCGGCAATCTTAAGTTATGAGTAAATTCAGAAATTATAGGTATAGTGTAGGTTACAAAATACACTACTCAACTCAATAACCTATAGAACCAACTTAGAAACGTTGAAAAACCCCCGACATTGTCATTTCAAAGTTCAATATTTCAAAAACGGGTGAACCGATTTTAATGAGACTTAGCGTAGAACCGTCTCGATTAAACTAGCTTTCGATTAACAAAACGCATCGAAATCTGTCTATGTGTATCTACACAGACATTTTTGAGCAGTGTATGTTAAATGTAATTTTACGTAAAATTATCGTACAGTTAGCTGTAGACAGGACCGAGAGCTAAGTACAGTCGAACTATTTGATTCCTGACCCGCCGTAGAACTTTCTCACGGTAAGTGTCATAATGATTTTCCTTGTCAGGCAATGCGATGTCACCATGACATTTTCCACGAAAAGTTTCCTCAATGGGTCACGATTCAGTTATTTCGATAGTACAAAATGCAGGTCGCTGGCACCATCTTCAAGCTGAGATACGACCGCTAAGCAGCAGTGCTCTTCCAACTGCGCTGTTTAGCTAGCAGCTTTCATTTCGACCTCGCTTCGCATTCATACAAAAAACATCAACGCGTGCGGAACAACTTGAACTTAGAGAACAATGACCAAATTATTTTTTTATGTTAAATTTTACATTTTCTAATCAATAAAATAAATTAATAAATCCCACAGTCCTTATTAAGGTAAACGTCCCAATAATCGACAGATTCCACCTTAATTGTTGTGAATTAAGAATGAGGATGCCAGGCCCGTATTTCACCATCCTTACATTGTCAGTTTTATATCCCTAAATAGTTGTAATGTTTTGTTTTAATTTTTATATGTACTTTTTTTGCATTGTGAGTTGTTTATTTTTAAATTTTATAGCGCATTGGCTTTGCTGTAATGCTGTAAAATTATTTTGATAATAAATAAATAAATGACAATTCCAACTACATTTCTTTGACAATACGAAGCGCGCTAAAACAAAAGTCCTCAAGACAGCGGTTGACACCGAACTGTCATTGAAAACTGACAATTGTAAAGTTGGTGAAACAGGGGCCAGCTATTGGAACAAGTGTCGGTCACTTGTCTATTTACCTTACATGTTTTCTCAAATGTAAAATCCTACTAAAAGTTATAGTTAACCATAAATGCGAAAGTTTGTGAATGAGTGAGCGATATGTTTGTTACTTCTTCACGCTGAAACCGCTCGACGGATTTGGATGAAATTTGGAACGGGGATAGCTTACACCCTAGATTAAAACATAGGCTATCTTTCATCCCGGAAAATTGTACAGTTCCCGCGAGATTCTACGCAGACGAAGTCGAGGGCAATAGCTAGTGACATATAAATCTAAACTGAAAGTAGATTTTTGTTCAAGCAAGGTTAAAAAACCGTTGAAGCTTGTAGTGTAGGTACTTCCCGAAGCTCCAGCGATGATAAGACGCCTTGACATTAACGCGGCGTCTGCGCCGCTCACTCGCTCAAGAGCAGGGAAAGGACAACAAAACATTAACATTGTAATTGGAATAACTCCAAACTCCAAACTTGTTGATCTCAAAGAAAAAACTTAATTTATAGAAATAAACGGATCACTCACGCATGTCAGTCGAGTATAGCTCGACATGCTTCGGACTGATTTCTGAGTCATGCAATAGAGGAAGGGGTACGATTTAGTTCGCAACATGTCAGGATATACTCGAGTGACATACATGAGTGATCTCTTCATTTTGCTATGATTGAATCTCACGATAGTTTCATGTTAAAAACAGGCAATATCGTCTAGCTAAGTTCATTGCCCTTTAATTCTGCATAGGGTACTTTCAAAAGCCGATCCAATTACATTAACAAGGCTTCCATAAGGCAGACGGTACGATCGAGTATCGGCGCGTCACGAAATCCCGACGTTAACGTTCTCGTAACTGGTGCAATTCAGTTCCCACGAGAGTCTAAGGGTTTTAGAAACTAACTAACTATATTTCTGTTCTACAAGGCGCTACCTGCGTCGTGTTTTATAAAGCTACAAGTTACAATTTACAAGCGGAAGTCTCTGTAGCGACCCTAGCGCCACACGCGAGTGACGTCACTGTTCTACGTCACTGTTCTACATCGCGCTAACGAAGTTTCTCAAGTCGGTTGCATAAATACAACTTACAACTCTCTTCCTTCGGACTTCGGTCCCCAGGCATAACATCTGCCTGGAGAGAGATCTCTCTATTGGAGTCCTCCCCAAACTGGTGACCCTCGACATTGGACAAAAAACGCAACCTTCCAAGACCTACGACAATGACGCAGTCTCACAGCAACGCCAGACTACAACACTGTGCACCACTAGCATGTTGCTATATCTCCATGCCTGGTGTCTACAGTGTGCAACCCTCTCCTACACTGCTACGCACTCCGACGAGGATCCAGACTGGCAGCAACTCATCGCTCCCGCTAGCACAGCGGAACAACTCATCGTTTCCGCCAGCACAGCGGAGCAACTCATCGCTCCCGCCAGCACAGCGGAACAACTCATCGCTTCCGCCAGCACAGCAGAGAAACTCATCGCTCCCGCCAGCACAGCGGAACAACTCATCGCTGCTGCCAGCACAGCGGAGCAACTCATCGCTCGCCAACGAGGCTGAGCAAACCTCGCAATTGGCCCTTGCAAGCGCCCTCGCGACGCACAGACTGCGCTCCCACACCGACCTCCGGTCTAAAAAGGGGGGCTGGTGTAGCGACCCTAGCGCCACACGCGAGTGACGTCACTGTTCTACGTCACTGTTCTACATCGCGCTAACGAAGTTTCTCATGTCGGTTGCATAAATACAACTTACAACTCTCTTCCTTCGGACTTCGGTCCCCAGGCATAACATCTGCCTGGAGAGAGATCTCTCTATTGGAGCCCGCCCCAAATCTCTTTCTACTAAAAGGTGATAGAATGAGACTTCCGCTTGTAAATTGTAACTTGTAGCTTTAAACACGGCCCAGGCCCCCATTTCACCATCATTACAATTGTCAGTTTTATATGACAATTCGAACCACATTACTTTGACAATATGAAGCGCGCTAAAACAAAAGCTCCTCAAGTCAGCAGTTGTCATCGAACTGTCATTGAAAACTGACAGTTGTAAAGTTGGTGAAATAGGAGCATGGGCCGTGTTTAATAAAGCTACAAGCTACATTTTACAAGCGGAAGTCTCTTTCTGGCAAAAGGTGATAGAATGAGAAGTCCGCTTGTAAATTGTGACTTGTAGCTTTGCAGTATGAACATAATTTCACTCACTGTAACATTTTAAAACATTTTGATGTAAATTTGCACCATTTACTGTCGTTTCTCACTACTAAACACAGCAACAAGGCATTGGGTCGGCATAACCTTACTTCATAATCCCACGTCTTACCATTTTAGGGGCAAATAGGTAAATCTGTGGGTCGAGCATGCCTTTTCAAAAACTGCGTCACGTAAAATCGAAAAGTAAACGTTGTCGAGTTTGTATGACGCTTGGAACAGCACCCGCCCGTGAGCGTATTTGGAACTAAAATTTAGTATGAGGTTTCTCGATCTCGATACGATAACCGTAACGTTACGCAGCATTCGTAAAGTCGTGCTCGACCCTCTGAGTGGTTATAATGATCCGAGACCAAAGCGTCTGTATGCGTGCGATTATAACAGTTGCGGTTTGAAGGGTTGAGGTTACACTAAACTTTAGTCCGTAAAGCCTAACCAAGGACCAGTACAGTCAGCGTCATATACTGTACAACACGTAGCTGTTCTGAGATTAACCTTGAGTGCCTTATCCGAGAAGAAGGATTGTGAGAAGTTAAATTCAAATTCATTTATTCGCGTTAAGTGTGGATTAAATAATGGTCTTAATTTAAAGGTTTAGTACACACTTAGCTAGTTCTAGCATGCGAATATTATTATTATTATTATTGTATAATACTAATTAAATGTCCTAATAATGCCTACAACGTGTCCAATATACATCATTAATTACAAAAGAATATTTCAATTAGGTATACAACAATTATCTATTAGGTCAATTAAATACTTTGGTGTCATAATTCAAATAACCTTTAACAGAGTAAAAAGACATTTCTCTTAGCCAAACACGCAATTCTTTTTTAAATTTGATAATAATTGCAATAAGTCTTATACGTTCAGGTAAATGGTTGAATATCTTCACAGACATCACGTGACAATTAATTCTTTTAATACAGCGCACCTTTACATGTTGGAACCAGCAACTTTGTAGGATCCCTGGGCCTTAGATTAGATTAGATTATTTATTCCTTCAATATATAATTACATCATAATTTGTACAATGTCAAGTTAAGTTAATTTATATTGAAATCGTCAAAAGTTTAAGAACAACATTAAACTAAACTAAACTAAATTATTAAAAAATAAATTGTATATTGCACTATGTCCAAATTAAGAATAAAACAGGAAAAATAAATTAACAATTCAATTGGTTCTCTTGTAAGGATCGTCATGGTTATAAGCGTAACAATGAAATAAAATGAGGTCAATATTAATACATGTCGAAATAGAAAAAATATAATATTAAATAAAATTAAAACCACAAATAAATTAATTAAAATGTCATGTCCAAAAATTCATTAATAGAGTAGAATGGATTATTCAACAAAACGACTTTCAATCGACGACCAAATGTTTTGTCATTTTGTTCGTTTTTAAGATCTGTGCCCTAAGCACGACTTGTCGAATCCTGCGTTACGTTACGGTTATCGTATCGAGATGGAGAAATCTCATACTAAATTTTAGTTCCAAATACGCTCACGGGCGGGCGCTGTTCCAAACGTCATACAAACTCGTTATAGTTTACTATTCGAGTTTACGTGACGCAGGATTCGACAAGTCGTGCTTAGGGCACAGAGGGCCACCTGCCCTCGTAATATTTGGGGCCGATAACTCGCGCGTTTTTTCCCGCTAACGCCCTTCGGTGGGGTACCGCACATAAGCGACCAGTGCCCTAAGCACGACTTGTCGAATCCTGCGTTACGTTACGGTTATCGTATCGAGATGGAGAAATCTCATACTAAATTTTAGTTCCAAATACGCTCACGGGCGGGCGCTGTTCCAAACGTCATACAAACTCGTTATAGTTTACTATTCGAGTTTACGTGACGCAGGATTCGACAAGTCGTGCTTAGGGCACAGTGCTACGAGTGATCTTGCCCACCACACCCATGCGACTGAAATTACCAATATTTATGCGCGTATACATTATACCTTGGAACAAGTACAACGAAAACAGAGTCATAGGTATAGATTAGTTCTTGACTTGCTAAAGAAGAACGGATTGCTGGCTGCAAAGGCACTAGTTTCCATAATGTAATTGTTGGGCAATGTAAGCAAATTTAGTTTTTTAAACAGGGGCCGACATGATTCAAGCGGTCCAACACCACAATGAACTCTGATACATTTTTTTGTGAGACGAACGCCGTCTGTATGTCCGTGGAGTTCCCCCAGATAACCACGCCATACCTACGCAACGACCTAGTAAGGATTGCGGGACCGCGGTGGACGCGGAAAGCACAAGACCGGTCTGAGTGGAGAGCCTTAGGGAGGCCTATGTCCAGCAGAGGACGTCTTTCGGCTGACATGATGATGATGATGATGACCACGCCATATCTCAGAACCGATGCCACGTAACCATGATAGGCTGCAAGCGCAAGTGCAAGTTTTAAGAGTCTCCAGTATTAAGCCTGCTAGACTGCTAGAGCAGCAACAAAAATCTCATCACTCACTCATCATCAGCCTATTTACGTCCCACTGCTGGGCACAGGCCTCCTCTCATAATGTGAGGGCTTGGGCTATAGCTCCCAAGCTTCACACATACCATTGAATTGCTTCGTAGGAGTGTGCAGGTTTCCTCACGATATTTTCCTTCACCGAAAAGCTCATGATAAATTACAAATGTAATTTCGCAGATAAAATACGAAAAACTCACGAGGTGAAGCCGGGGTTTGAACCCTCGACCCTCTGCTTCAGAGGCGATAGGTCAAACCACTAGGCTATCACGGCTTCTGCTATAACAAAAATAGCAAGATTTTTCTTGCAAGTGTAAAAACCACCAAATACCACGTCAATGGCCGTTCCTATTAAAAATTGTGGTTATGTTGTAGGTTATTAGATTTAATTTGTGTATATTATTAATGTGTTTTTATATTGATATTCATTACTTTATGAATTTCTTATACGTTGATAAGTCCTACTAGAATGAAATGTTTCTATGTATGTGGTACCTATTTGACAGTATAATTATTTTATCTAGGTCAGTTTTAGGTTCGTTTCTTTCAATTGTCTTTTGTGTTTACTCTCGTTTCGGAGGGTCGAGCACGACTTTACGAATGCTGCGTAACGTAAAATCGAATAGTAAACGTTGTCGAGTTTGTATGACGTTTGGAACAGCGCCCGCCCGTCAGCGTCTTTGGAACTAAAATTTAGTATGAGGTTTCTCGATCTCGATACGATAACCGTAAGGTTACGCAGCTTTCGTAAAGTCGTGCTCGACCCTCGGATGTCCTCTCAATCTCGATGGTTAACTGGGTGAGATCCCAGTCATGTGATTTTCTATTGGGGGTTTCTAGCTGACTAGCTAAGAAAAAAAGTTGTTTGACCGACTGGTTAAACAACTTTTTTTTTTAAAGCTGTACCAATTTTTTGTCGTCTCCATTGCCTCACGCCCTTAATTCGCATAATGTATGTATGTTATAAGAAACACCTTGAACAAAACCGCGGCACAATAGTTATCTCACCGTGTGGGAAGCGGGGCACGCTGCGTGCGCGCATAGTGTAGCAAAAACTGACAAATATGGACAAATATTGTCAAAATACTTTGTTAAGTTGAAATGAAATACCTACAACTTAGACAACTTGAGAAATACTAGATATTTTCTTTTTAAACTCCAATATCTTAGAAAACGGCTAAACAGATATTTTCAACCCCCGACGCAAAATGAGGAGTGTTAAAAGTTCTACCTGTGTATCTGTGTGTTTGTGTAGGTATCCGTATATATGTCTGTGGAGTCGTAGCTCTTAAAAGGGTAAACGGATTTAGACGTGGCTTCTTTAAATCGAAAACTAGTTTAATCGAGATGGTTCTGCAAAAATTTTCATAAAAATCGGTTAAAACGTTTTTTAGATATTGAACTTTGAAATGAAAATATCAGGGTTTTTTTTTAACTTTTGCAAGTCAGTTAGGTTATTTTAATTCTATACCAGTTTATCAAAACCCCAGCTCGTTTATTTAATTTCACGCCTGTTACACAAAGCTACACCATCGTAAAATGGACATCTAATATTACATTAAATGAAACCGTTAGCACACAATTCATATCTGTTACATCAAATTCGAATAACATATTTTACAATTGCTACAAGCTCCGTGCCTTACCCAGACCACCCATTTCACAAAGACAAAGCTTCACGTTACTGACATTACATTGCGAGTTAGAGAAGTAAGCAAGTCATGAGCGACCGTTTTAGCGCCGCAGTGAAACGCAAGCCACGAAAACTATCGCAACGATTAAACTAACTCGGGTCATCCGCTATTGTTACCATAAAGTCCGTCAAATCGAAAGTGCGTTGCGTCACAACGAAGATCCACTCTTGCGCAGGTTGAGCTCTATTGTTCTAGAAATATGGTTCTCAAGATTACATTTGTTTTATGAAATTGGGGTCTGTTGCTCTAATTTTCGGGGCATAGGTCAGGTACCTACCTAATGTTTTTGTTGCATAAATTACAAGTCAATTGCGTGTCAGGTGATCGTATAATAAATGAGCAGTAATAATAGGTTATCTGCTATTGACCTAGAAATTATGTTAAAACGGAGATTTAATCGTTGAGATCAGGTTTAAACCAAAAAGTTTCTTCGATTCGTCATGCCTCGACAAATTTACTTAGGAGCAGGACTCTGCTAACACTGGACTATTTAAAACACTGTGGAAAAGCCTTAAAATCTTTCTACGAAACCCTCGTGCGCGAGTCCGACTCGCACTTGGCCGGTTTTTTTTTTATACGACATGGAACGCAAACTGACGACCGGATAGCCTAGTGGTTAGAGGCCCTGACTATGAATATGAAGCTTGAGGTCCCGGGTTCGATCCCCGGTCGGGGCAGATGTCACGGTGGGGACAACTTCATGTTCTCAAATGGAGTATCTATTTGTATTTTTTCCCCAGTTTTTTATTTTTGCGGTTTTCCCGTGAAAATCAATTATACTTTTTTTTATACTCACTGAAACTTGAATACACAGAAGAAAACCTGAAAATCCCGGGGTTAGCATTTTCTGGTTTTTTTCTGTGTATTCATGTTTCAGTGAGTATTAAAAAAAAAAAAACAAAAAAAAGCATAAATACCAACTTTTCTAAGTTGGTTAGGTTATAAAGGGTTCGTTTACGTTTTAATGAACCTTCAAGACTTCAGAGTAAGTCTTATAGTGAGCACCCCTGCGAAGTTTTTTTTTTAATAGAAATGACAAAAACCGTTCTCCCATGTTAAATTTGTCAACCAGCACAGGCAATGAATGTATAGGAGAATGTTTTTATTCGGTATTTATTTATTCAAAGTAAAAACCTGACACGGGTGTTCATTTAGACTTACTCAACCCCTGACTCAAGTCTTTAACGATTCATTACAACGAACCCTGTGCCCTAAGCACGACTTGTCGAATCCTGCGTTACGTTACGGTTATTGTATCGAGATGGAGAAATCTCATACTAAATTTTTGTTCCAATTACGCTCACGGGCGGGCGCTGTTCCAAACGTCATACAAACTCGTTATAGTTTACTATTCGATTTTACGTGACGCAGGATTCGACAAGTCGTGCTTAGGGCACTGTACTTAGGTATACATAGATATACTTAATACTAAGTATGGAACTAAAGTAAAGCATGGAGTAAAAAAAGCCGTGATAGCCTAGAGGTTTGACCTATGGCCTCTCAAGCTGAAGGTCGTGGATTCGAGCCCCAGCTTGCACCGTTAAGTTTTTCGAAATTTAAGATTGGGCAACGTCTATGTAGTCTCATAGTACGCGAACGCGGTCGAGACGTTTTCTTGAGCCAAAAATTACACTAGATTCTCAGACAGAACGGATTATTTTCGTTCTAATAGTACGGTCGAGGAAATTAATCCCAGACCCACCATGGAACCTTTTCACAGTAAACGTCATCGTGACATCGCATAGCTTGACAAGGAAAATCGTTATGACGTTTACTATGAAAATGGTCTATGGTGGGTCAGGAATTAATTTCCTCGACTGTAGATAATAACTCGTTTTGCAAATTTTGTCTCCTACGCACAGTGTGTTTTTCGACCCTAAAAAGTGACATTCTCTTTTTATTAATTAAATATATTGCTTGTATCATTACAAAGGCCAGACGAGATGTCCAGAGTGCCGATTTTCAATATTTTTTTCATAAAGAATTTTTAAACTTTGTGTTACCTTCACGAAAGGAAAAGGAAAATTAATTCCTGTAGAAAAACTACAGCCAGTTCATCATTTAACGTAGCATTGTTTATGTGGCGATTGAACGCGCTTATAAATCCGATTTCATTTGCTCTTAAATGTGAACAGACTAGTCGCAGAAAAGGAATTTCCCCTTTTTGGTTTTAATTTTTTATTTCCATTTCTAGGTCGAAGTAGAATCTCTGGATATGTGGGATACATTCCTTATAATGGGTTGTATCGCCAATTTTTTAATATTCTAAACACGCGGACGTTCGGAGAAAATGAGATTTTAAAAAATGTGTTAGTGCTGTGACTTTACAATTCAAACATTTTATAAAAAAAAAATCAAAGTTAATGCTGATTGTCTTTTAATAAAAAAGAGTTCAGGACGATAATCTTTATTGACTGATTTAAAATCTTATATTATTTTGTAACTTTTTATCTTTTTTTTTTTCGTTTGATTTTTTTTAGCAGATTGTTAATTTAATTCCAATGAAGGGATATAAGTATGGCGTGGGAAGCGGTCCACCCTGGATGTGCTTAAGCTAAAACTCCACGTCAATACATTTTGTAGGAATGCTGTCGGTGCAAGCACCGGACTCCCGGAATAAATTCTGGTGTAGAGACAGAGAGCTTCATTGCCGTAAAATTAACCGAAAAAAAAACATGATTGATCTCTTACACTGGGCATTAGAACCGTCGGATCCAGCTATTTCAATGATTCGTATTCGTCGCCATCAAAGGTTTTCGTAGCGTCTTCCCCTGTCTTATGCTGCGCGAGATTTACTGCAACCTTCAAACTTCGACCTAGAAATGGAAATAAAAAATAAAAACCAAAAAGGGGAAATTATTTTTCTGCGACTAGTCTATTCACATTTAAGAGCAAATGAAATCGGATTTATATGCGCGTTCAATCGCCACATAAAACAATGCTACGTTAAACGATGAACTGGCTGTAGTTTTTCTACAGGAATTAATTTTCCTTTTCCTTTCGTGAAGGTCACACAAAGTTTAAAAATTCTTTATGAAAAAAATATTGAAAATCGGCACTCTGGACATCTCGTCTGGCCTTTGTAATGATACAAGCAATATATTTGATTAATAAAAAGAGGACGTCACTTTTTGGGGTCGAAAAACACACTGTGCTACGTTAATGCATATTTCCAGACGAATTATTGAGAAAGTCTGAGTACGAGCCTATTAATGCATCATTATGTAAGCAAATATTGCTAATACTTTTTACTAATATTTGTTCGTGACCCGGTGGGCCACTCGTCCAGATCTGTCAAGATAAATTTGACAGCATCGACAGACGGACTGACTGATCTACTTTGCGAAATTAATATATTCATGAAGAAGAGAATGACGTTTTAAAAGCTGACCAAAAAATGCTTTGCATATTCCGATTTAAATTTTAATATCGTCGCTACTATAAATTTGTAGTATTAATTTATGGCTCTGAGTGCAGCATTAAGTATTGCATCTGATGTTTTAGTGTATAGTTACCTACCTACTTCGTTCTGAGGGTCGAACACTACTTTTCGAATCCTGCGTAACGTAAAATCGAATAGTAAACGTTGTCGAGTTTGTATGACGTTTGGAACAGCGCCCGCCCGTGAGCGAATTTGGAACTAAAATTTAGTATGAGGTTTCTCGACCTCGATACGATAACCGTAACGTTACGCAGCTTTCGTAAAGTCGTGCTCGACCCTCTGGAATTAATTTTAATGTACAGACTCAATTTCAAATTAATTATGACATATTTCAAGATTACACCTAACGTTTTATTACTACTTCTATAACTAGCATAATTACGTCCCACTGCTGGGCACAGGCCTCCTCTCAGAAAGAGAGAGCTTGAGCTATAGTTCCCATGCGGGCTCAGGCGGATTAGGTACTTCACACACATCATTGAATTGCTTAGCCTTTAACCCAATTTTAATTTTGCAAAATGCCACATTTAGAAATTGAATCATTACAAATCTGAAGGTGCGGTTTGTACAATGCAAATGTAAAATACCAATCTTATTTCTCCATCTCATACAGATCATGTGTGAGTCAAAGGCCACTTGCTGCACTAATTAATACCAACGATTAATGCGCTTGCCTCAATTAACGCCTGTAATACATAACACATTGGTCTAGTATTTTGCAACGGAGGACGTTGGGTAACACAGATTCTAGAAAACTTACATACTGCTTACCGTACGATGTGACACATACTTTTATAAAGATCATTGATTGAATCAGGCGTTAGTTTGCGGAGGTAATTCATGAACTAAAAGCCGATTAAGCTTATAAATACAGGGGTCTAGGCTCCCAATACGACTGTCCCATTCGGCGTCGAGACCCTTGGTCCGTGGGCTCCTAGTGCTTTGGGATTATTCAAGGAAATATCCAAGAGGCTAGTCGATGTCCCAGGGGATCGAACAGCTGGCCCCTATTTCACCAAATTTACAATATGAAGCGCGCTAAAGCAAAAGCTCTTCTAGTCAGCAACTGACACCGAATTGTCATTGAAAACTGACATTTATGGGGTTGGGCCTGGCAGCTTTCATAACGCCCGCGCAGTTTGCCACGTGAGACATAATGAGACGCTGACATTCGAAAAACGCTAAATGTGAGGGCCCCAACTAGAAAAGAGGGGAAAAATTAACGAAAAAAAAACAATTAAATACTATAACTAAGGCAAACGAACAAGTGGGTCGCCTGATTGTAAGTGATCACCACTACCCATAGAGACATCAGCAACCCCGAGGGGTTTTCAGATGCGTTGCTGACTTAGAGGGCCAAGATGATGATACCTCCTGTCCCAGTGATTTGCTCGGCTGTCTTACTCTCTACACCGGAACACAACAACTGCTGCTTAGTGGCAGAAAATTCAGTTTCTCATAGGTACAGTCGAGTTCTCCAATATCTGTACAGTCAACGGTTCATAAATATCTAAACGCAGACGTTATGTAACTGGCAATAAGGTCTGTGTATAGATATTTTTGAACTGTTGACTGTATAGATATTGGAGAACTCGACTGCGCATTTTCTATGGAGCGGCCTAAGGCGGCAGTACGAAGTTCGCCGGGTGTGCTGAGAAGTACAAAATAAATCGTATGCACTATTCCAGATATCGTGTCAAAGGTTCTCGAAAGCGCTCGCAAACATACGATTCCGTGTCACGACTCGCCGTCACGGAGAATTAAATCGAGTCTGACATCTTACTGTGTTGTCGAGACTTAGATATGGAGGTTTTTACATCACAGAACTATTGTAGGGGTAGAAGGAAACAGTATGTACCTCGCGGGCCGAAAATAAAGGCTGTGGACCTCAGTACGCGTTCCAGCTACGGACCGATTTACACGTAGGGTCAGCGTCAAAACTTGCTTCTCGTTTTTGTATCTTTTCGCTCTACGGCCAGATACAGCGCGTCATACGTGATTGACAAGTGTGTTATTGCGACAAGGTACAAAAGTGATAAGCGACTTTTGACGCTGACTGTACGACGTCTGTTTCAAAACAATATACCTTATTAACTGTTAAACATCACCACAAAAGCGTGAGCGTTTGACGGCCGAATATGTTTCTAAAATGCGGTATTTTTTTTCTCTCTTAATCTTTTAATGACAGAGTGAGGTTTCTTTGTGTAATTTGTCTGTGGTTACGTATTGTAAGAGCTAAATGTAACTTGTTTTTAGAAAAAAATACTTTGTGCCAAGTTTCTTGCGGCTCATTATTCTTGGCAATCATGGTCTTTCCGAAAGCGCTGGTAGACTCAAAAAAAAATTACGTGTAAAAGATCATTCAACTGCCTATTTGCTGAATAAAATTTTGAATTTTGAATTTGAATTTTTGTTTTGAATTTGAATAGCCTAGTGGTTAGAGACCCTGACTATGAAGCTTGAGGTCCCGGGTTCAAATCCCGGTCGGGGCAGATGTTTGTATGATGAATATGAATGTTTGTTCTCGAGTCTTGGGTGTTTAATATGTATTTAAGTATGTATTTATCTATATAAGTATGTTTATCCGTTGTCTAGTACCCATAGTACAGGCTTTGCCTAGTTTGGGACTAGGTCAATTGGTGTCAAATTGTCCCATGATATTTATTATTTATTACTTATTAGAAGTTGGAGCTGTTAATCGAGGTATTTCCTCGCTAAATTACAGTGACATAATTGAATTGCTTCGCAGGAGCGTGCAGGCTTCCTCACGATGTTTTCCTTCACTGAAAAGCTCATGATAAATTACTGATGTAATTACGCACATAAATTCCAAAACACTGAGAGGTGCAAGCCGGGGTTTGAATCCACGACCCTCTGCTTGAGAGGCCATAGATCAAACCTCTAGGCTATCACGGCACGGTTCTGAATATGTCTCATGTAAATTAACTACAGAACGTTCTCGCAGTTGTCATGCAGCTGTACACTTCATTCAACAGCTCGTTTAAAACACTCACAAACATCGACAATACCACTTTGTCTCGCAAACGACCACATTATAACACCAGACTTCATTCATCATACCAGCGTCGCAAGTAACGAGGCTGGCATTCATTATTTATGAATGATTAACTTCACGAACAATTTGCTAGAAGGTAGACACAACACAATACAGAGATCTATATCGGGATAGAAGGAAAGAGTGTATGTACCTCGCGTACCGAAAAAAATGGCTGAGAACCTCATACGCGTACCAGAGGGTCGAGCACGACTTTACGAATGCTGCGTAACGTTACGGTTATCGTACCGAGATCGAGAAACCTCATACTAAATTTTAGTTCCAAATACGCTCACGGGCGGGCGCTGTTCCAAACGTCATACAAACTCGACAACGTTTACTATTCGACTTTACGTTACGCAGCATTCGTAAAGTCGCGCTCGACCCTCTGCTCCCCCGTTTCCCGCGTGGGACGTCAGGTTTTAAAAACAAATTGTTCAACAATGAACTGTTCAAACACCACCACAAAAGTTGAAGCTGTTAATCGAGGTGTTTTCTCACGAAATTACACTCGTCACGTGAAAATACCTACGCAAAATGTTACACGCTCGGGTCCCATACAAATCGATGTACACTTCCCTTCTATCCGGATATAGGTCTGTGACACAACATTATAAGATAGGGGAGATAAGGGGGGTATTTTTCAAATTTTTCATCAAAAATCGAAAACTACGCTTCCAAATAAAAAGCCCTTTCAATGATACCCTACATGATAAATTCGGCCTGGCTTAATTTTTTTAACACCTTTCTGTGCCTATCTATTCCAAAAACGTTTTTTTTTTCAACAAGGAAGGAAAACGAGCAAGTGGATCATCTGATGGTAAGTGATCACCACTGACCTTAAAGACACTCGCATCCCCAGGGGATTTGCAGACGCGTTGCCAACCTAGAGAGCTAAGATGAAATGCCTCTTCTTGTGCCCGTAATTACACCGGTTGTCTTACTTTCCACACTAGAACACAACAGCGCAAGCACTGTTGCTTAGCGGCAGGATTAGCGAGTAAGATGGTGGTAGCGACCCGGACGGACCTCTCACAAGGTCCTATCACCCGCAAAATAATTAGGCAAGCATCATTTCAAACTATTCCAATATCTTATTCTATTCTAATAGTTTTACGGCAACTATTAAAACACTAACAACTCGCTAACCTCGCGGAAAAGCTTATGATCTAATGGTAAAGCTTTGCGCTAAATCTCGATTGCGCACACGCATGAGTGTGTTAAGTAGCAGCGTGCGTGTGAGTTGTATTAGGTGTGTTGCTCGTCCCGCGGCTTATGTGATAAATAGCGCTTTCACTATCTACTGTGCGCAGGTCCACGGGCTCACGGCATAAACTTTTGCCATTATCCATTATTCATAAACGTCACTCAAGCCTCCATTAGTTAAAACATGTTTTGTCTTCTTCTTACTAACGGAAATGTCAATGTGACAAAAAAGGACAAACGAACTTTAACGGCGTTTTAGTTAAAACAGGTTTATGAATAAAGTCATTAAGGATTATAATGTTTCTAACAAATCTGGACCAATTATGTAGTCTGATAAATAAATCATTATTATTATTATAAAGCACTACAACTTTTCTGCCACTTTTCGAGGGGGACGCATGGGCGTAACGAGGAGGTCCAGGGAGGGGGGGCATGGACCCCTGGATCTTACAGTGAAACTTAAAAAAAAAAACGATAATAATAGTATATGAATTAATATTTTTCACCTCACCAGCTCGGAAAGGCTTTTTTTTTTATATACAACCAGGAAGGCAAGCGAGCAAGTGGGTCACCTGATGGTAAGTGATCACCACTGCCCATAAATACCCGCAACTCCGGAGGGTTTGCAGATGCGTTGCCAACCTAGAGGGCTAAGATGAAATGCCTGTTGTGCCCGTAATTACACCGGCTGTCTTACTCTCCACACCGGAACACAACAGTGCAAGCACTGCTGCTTAGCGGCAGGATTAACGAGTAAGATGGTTTTCTTTATCATTCGAAATCTTAGCGCAAAAGCACTTTTCCGTGGAAAAAGTACTTGAAATTCGAGGTACACGCATACAGCACACGTCTACGCTGATGTCAAAGTTTGTTGCGTTCTTACAAACTAATAAAACAAAACTGACACACAAAAATGTCGATAGACCAATCATTTTGCACAGGCTTAGAGGAGGCGATGAACGTATGGGAGAATGTATTTTTTTTTTGTGAAAACTTTGCAAGGGTATCCACCCTTGCAAAGTTTTTTAGACTTGCTAAAACCCTGGCTAAATTCTTGATGTTTTTTTTAAAAGGCACCCTGAATAGGCTGACTTTGTAAGCTTTTTCTGTTCTAAATTTGTTGCTAATCCGTGAAGCCATTTCAGCTTGAAGAAGTAATAAACAGGCTCCCAAATCTGTTCAACCGCTTTTGAGATATTCAGCTTTGAAATGAATATGTCAAGGGGTTTTCAACTTTTCTAAAGTAATTGGTTAGGTTATATGATACCTACTAAGTATGGAAGTATGTATAATCTCCCATTCTCGTTGTGTGCGATATTGCGCCTGCGCAGCGCACGTGCGCACCCGTTTTGGTCATGTGGGAGCCTAGACTTCCTAGCCCGGCGTGTTATGACCCAACAGAGCGTCTAGTGTAATCAACGGCCAAAAAAACGTCTCGATCGCGTTCGCGTTTACGTCGGAATTACTATGGGCACATTAGCAGCGCCACTAGTGGCACGTATCGACAACAAACAATTCTCAGACTATTTGACACTTTAACGCAAACGCGACCGAGACGTATTTTGTGCTTTTTGATTACACTAAGGGCACTGTACTCGTATGCGCAGCGGTGATGCAAAGATCTAGCGGGATCTACGGATCGTAGAGTGACGTGTTAATCATAGGAAACCGCTTATTAACAGGTTAAAGCTTCGATTGCTAAATCATTTGCTATTACTAAGATCATTAATGTTTTTTTTATACCTACGACAAGAAAGGCAAACGAGCAAGAGGGTCACCTGATGGTAAGTGATCACCACTGCCTATAGACACCCGCAACCCCAGGGGTTTGCAGATGCGCTGCCAACCTCAGAGCTAAGATGAAATGCCTCTTGTGCCCGTAATTACACCGGCTGTCTTACTCTCCACAATGGAACACAACAGTGCAAGCACTGCTGCTTAGCGGCAGGGTTAGAAAGAAAGAAACATATATTTATTAGAAACTAGCTTAACTAGTTAGCGAGTGTGTATGAGAGAATGTTTTTTTTTTAAGCTTCACAAGAGCGCTCACTTATGCCACTATTAATAAACGTCACTCAAGCCTCCATTAGTTAAATTAAAATAGGTTTTGTCTTCTTATTAACGGAAATGTCAATGTGACAAAAAGGGACCAACGAACTTTAACGGCATTTCAGTTAAAATAGGTTTTTGTGGTATATGTTAGACTTATGAACTAAAAACAGTTACTTTGCTCACTTGCAAAACCACAAGTGATAACCTAACTAACTTAGAAAAGTTGAAAAACCCCCGACATTGTCATTTCAAATTTCAATATTTCAAAAACGGGTGAACCGATTTTAGTGAAACTTAGCTAAGAACCATTTCGATTAAACTAGCTTTCGAACAAAAAAACTGCATCGAAATCGGTCTATCCGCTTGCGAGCTACGATGCCACAGACAGATACACAGATACACAGGTCAAACTTATAACACCCCTCTTTTTCGTCGGGGGTTAATTTTTTTTTATATCTGTGCGGCAAATGTATGTTTCCGTGCAACACTTCCGCCTCCACTTCGGCTTGTAGTCGCAGGTGAGCAAAGTAGTCGTTTTTAGTTCATAAATATGGACCTCCGCAAAATAACGTCTGATTCAATAAATTAGGGTTAGACTTACCTACTCAACCCTTGCTAGAATTCTTAACGGTTTATTAAAACGCACCCTGTAGAGATTGGCAGCTCCTCTTGGTTCTATCACACAGACACACAGACCTTTCTTGGACTAATATAGTTCCCAAGCGGGCCCAGTGCGGATTGGAAACTTCACACACAGCATTGAATTGGTTCGTAGGAGTAAATTCGCACAAGAATTCAAAGGTGCGAGTACGGTTTCGAACCTACGACCTTCTGCTTGAGAGGCCATAGGTCGAACCACTAGGCCAGTGTTTTTTCAAAGTGTGGGTCGCGACCCCCAAGGGGGTCGCGGCACTTACACAGGGGGGTTGCGAGGATCAGCTTCGAAAGTCTCGTGCTCGTGACTACATGAAATAAAGATTTTTTTAAGGACATTAAAAAAAAACAACAATATTTATTTCCTTTCAATATTTAAAAAGAAACGGTAAGTTGCGAACCAGTAACTTATACCTTCTGATAAATATAGGTTACGTTCCAAAACGCACGATTGATTGAATTACAGAAAATATGAATATGAATATGAATCGTTCTAAATATGAATTCTTAGATAATAGTTGGGTTCTAAGGTTAATCGCGCAAACGGGGTTTTGGGGGGTCGCGAAGGAATTTGATGGTCATTGAAGGGCCGTGACACAAAAAAGTTTGAAAAACACTGCACTAGGCTATACCAAAGATACACGGGTTCAACTTATATGTTATATCATCCCCTTTTGCCGCTGATTCTACTACACCCACACATTTCATTTCTCAACAAAAAACGTGTCGCATAATAAAATTGCAACAGCTATTAACCACATCGAGATCGTAGGTTGAGTATTATTAAAATAAAATGTAACATTCTTTTGCAATGAGTTAGGAACAAACCTGTTTCGCATTGTAATAAATCCCAAATATCGGGTCAAAGAACAAGTTCAAACTTGTTACCTACTTTATGGTGTAAGTTGCTATATCTGTGCCCTAAGCACGACTTGTCGAATCCTGCGTTACGTTACGGTTATCGTATCGAGATCGAGAAATCTCATATTAAATTTTAGTTCAAAATACGCTCACGGGCGGGCGCTGTTCCAAACGTCATACAAACTCGTTATAGTTTACTATTCGATTTTACAATTTACAAAATAGGCCTCAATTTTAAAACAATAGTCGTCAGCTCGGTATGTTTGCCTTTGATAAAAAAGCAGTCAAATTCGTGACAAGTTTTTTATTCCTTCGACTTCTGAACTCTAAGATGAGTTCAGAAGTCGAAGGAATAAAAAACTTGTCACGAATTTGAGTGCTTATAATGCGTGTAGATAAAGGTAAATAATAAGGTAAATAGGCCTAAAAACACTGGCGTGACCTTATCATGAAACTCGGCTTCGCCTCGTTGCATAAAACCACACCCATAAGTTGCATAAACTACAATTATTTTTGCAATGCTCGTAGGGTGACACGGCTCTACCTACGAGTATCTCCTTCTTCTTCTTCAGCGCATTTGCGCCCACCGTTGGGCAAACGCCTCTCCAATTTTCCTCCACTCGGCCCGGTTTGCTGTGGATCTCGCCCAGATCGGGCCAGCGGTCGAGCTGATGTCATCCGACCACCTTGCTGGGGGCCTGCCGACTCCTCGCTTTGAGCGTGGACGCCATTCCCAGACCCGCTTGCTCCATCTCCCGTCGTTTCGGCGACACATATGTCCTGCCCAGGCCCATTTTAATTTGGCAACGCGATGGCTAACATCCACCACTTTGGTGCGCCTGCGAATGGTCTCGTTCCGGACTTTGTCGCGAAGGGATATTCCGAGCATAAAGCGTTCCATGGCCCTACGAGTATAGTGCAGCAAAATATAATGAGATACCCACGGGACCCTAATTAATAAGCGTATGTCTGCCGCCGTTCAGAAGGCTGAGGCCCGAGTACGAATATTCGAATTCTGCGCAACGTCACACAATAACTGAAATTTAGATTTTTTTAAGTTGATATTTGACAGCTGTCGTCCCAGTAAAATAAATATCATTATTGACATTATGATACACTAATTACCTTGTACTGGGATGACGGCTGTCAAATATCGGCTGTTGAAAAAATCTAATTATAATAGTACTAACGTAAAGTTATCGTATCGCCATCGAGAAAGCTGATATTTTTTGTACCAAATTCGCCCGTAAGGGCGGGCGCTGTTCCAAACGTTATACAAATCTCGATAAAACGTTACTACTCGATTACGTTACGCAGGATTCGAATATTCGTGCTTGGGCCTCTGGGCACGGGCACAGTGCACAAAATACAAATAAGTGACCTGTGTGTTGTTACAAAATTACCGCGTCAATGACTTTTTCACTAACGATAGTCATTACTTATATGTATTTATATGTCCATAGGTTTCTAATAAATATCATAGGCACTCTGTGGTTCTCGATTTTGCGTCATTCGCAAGAGTGGACGCAGTCTGAGGTTTAATTTTGAGCTTTTTGCCGTCCTTGACACAAAGTTTAGATTGGAAAGTTTGACATATTCTCGTACTAATAATTGGGCAATTTTGTTCAACTCTGCAAAATTAGTTACAAAAGCGCTTAGTTGATGCAACTTGTGACCAAAGGGCTGGCAGTTTTCTCTCTCAAAGAATCAGCTTCGCTATTCAGCGAGGCAACGCTGTCAGCCTTTTGGGCACTATGCCACGGGGGCCTTATTTAGATTTAATTTAGTTTTAAGTTGTAGTTTATTTAGTTTAAGCTTAGATTTAATGTCATTGTAAATTGCTTTTATTATGTAAATAAAGTATTATCATATGTATACTCTGCAACATAATGACCGAAGGTCAAATTTTTTGGCAGGGAAAACCCACGAGCTCTAAATGTATTTTTTTATATTCCAAATACCTACCTAGTACGAAACGGTTCGCTCCAGGATATTATATGTATCCTAATACGCACAGAGGTCCGAGTAACGAGTAAATACCTAAACAAGTAATCCAGCGTAACGTAATCGAGTAGTAACGTTATCGAGTTTATTTTATACTAGCAGCCCGTCCCGGCTTCGCACGGGGTAGACAATTATAAAATGAAAAAAGTTGTTGTAGTGACATAACTACAATAGTTGGACATATGCTACCGCGGAGTTTTTTGTAGACATTATGATGTTCTTCAATATTGTTGTACATTATTTTGTTCTATCGATAATAGTTTCGGCAGCGCATTCGACGAAAGACATTTTAAGACTCATTTTTCTACACCTTCGGTTACATTGTTCAAATTTTACCAAGGATCCCTAATTTTTTTCAAAATTAAATGTAGCCTATGTCAAATTGGAAGAATGTAGCATTCTATTGGTGAAAGAATTTTTTTAAATCGGCCCAGTACTTTTTGAGCCTATTCATTACAAACATACAAACATACAAAAATAGGTACAAATCTTTCCTCTTTATAATATTAGTGTAGATGGAACAGCGCCCGCTCGTGAGCGTATGTGGTACTAAAATCTTGTATGAAGTTTCTCGATTTCGACACGTTAACGTTACGTTACGCAGGATTCGAATATTCGTACTCGGGCCTCTGCTAAGGAATGGAATATACTGCCGTCGTCTGTGTTTTCAGACAGATGCAATCTGGGTCTCTTCAAAGCTAGAGTTAAGTACATTTATTTATTAGAAAAAAGTTAATACCCATTAATTTCTAACGAAAATTACAGGCATTTAGGACACTAACAAAATAATTGATACTTCTCCACGGAGTCTAGAATCAAGTCTAATTACATCATTAGGGACAGACCTACAACTTTTGATTACCTAGACCGAACCCATTACTTAGGTAGATTACGTATATTACGTATGCTACATGTTCGGTGTAGGGTTACCCTGGATGCATTGACTTACTAATACCATGGACTTTGGGTCTAGTACAAAATTTTCGTGAAATGTGTCCCAGTGTATGTACAACACGGCATTTTACGATAACAGCCATACAGCTACGTCATAGCATAGCGCTGTCGTTCGACCAGACTAAGGGATGTGCTATGCTACGTTGCTATGGGTGCGTTTGATATCCACCAATCGTATTCATTGCACCCGTTTCTACCACTACTATGCTATGTGGAGCAATGAATAATGATTGGTGGATATCAGCGCATCCATAGCAACGTAGCATTATAGCACGTCGAGCACGACTTTACGAATGCTGCGTAACGTAAAGTCGAATAGTAAACGTTGTCGAGTTTGTATGTATGTAATTTAAGTACGAGGTTTCTCGATCTCGATACGATAACCGTAACGTTACGCAGCTTTCGTGAAGTCGTGCTCGACCCTCTGTGATGGAAAGGCACCCTAAGACTGGCTGGCGCTAAGTGGTCTTTAGGTTCGGACGTTTTCAAGCGCTAACCCGAAGTCCGTGGTGTTGGTAATCAATGAAAATAATCGATTTATTGATTATTTTTGTTTTATTTTTATGAAACATTCATAGAATTAAATTCAACATACAATGACAATGCTTGCATGCGATTTGTACTAGACTTTTGGTCTTCCGTCAGAACTTTTTCCAGCTTTACGAGTATTATCGGTATGTTAGTGGACCGGGATCAGCAGTGCGGAGCAACTGATCCGGATGGCTCAAGACAGGGAGAAATTTTAGAGCTAACGGCCAACCTCCAGTAATGGAGTGGCACTTTAAGAAGAAGAAGAAGATAATAATGTTCGAACTTCTTCTTAGATGTCTGACGTTAGAATTTACTATGAACCAGTACTAACCCTAGTCCCAGCACATATCCTTGTGCACACGCAATTAAGCGCACGTTAGGTTGCAAAATGACTACTGGACATCCGTCGCGGGTTAATCAACTTAATTACTTACTTACTGTACCTTAACTTTAAATAACCCTGTTATTTATAAACCTATTTTACCTAAAATGCCGTTAAAGTTCGTTTGTCCTTTTTTGTCACATTGACATTTCCGTTAGTGAGAAGAAGACAAAACCTATTTTAGCTAATAGAGGCTTGAGTAACGTTTATGAATAAGGCCCCTAGTCTTCAAGTATAAGGGCTTAGAGTTTGAGGTTACTTGGTGCGTGAATCTAATCTGTCATACGCTAATGTGGACAATGTTTTCCTGCCCGGGAAATGGCTAGTTTTTATAAGAGTTTAATTTAGATTCGATTAGAGTTACGGCGCTACCTGAGATTGTACTATTACTTATTCTGTGCCTGGACTATACCTATAATGGAAATACAGTCTGCAACAGAAGTAGCTGAGCAACTGAAGCGGTCACAATGATCTGCACAAGGTCTTATGTCTATAACAATAGAGCCGTGCTTAGATCATTGTGAACGCGTCGGTTGCTTAGCTACTTGTGCTGCTGGCTGCAACTCTATCTTTCATTCATTCATTCATTTATTCTATGCAATTCACATGTCAATAAGGTACAATGCAAACATATGAAACCCGGATGAGCGCAGCATTTTAGAGAAAGAGAGATACAATAAATTAAAAATTAAAATAACAATTAAACCACAATATAAAGGAATTAAGTATATATATACATATATATATAAATAATCTCGTTCAATCATATTGAAATAAACAAGTAGGTATACCAATAAGATGGAGCGGCGACCTGGTGAAGATCGCGGGACCGTGGTGGATGCGGAAAGCACAAGACCGGTCTGAGTGGGGAGCCTTGGGGGAGGCCGCCGGCCAGCAGTGGACGTCTTTCGGCTGACATGATGAGGTGGTTTAGGCGATTTCTAGATACGTCAGTTCTATCAGTACTGTTGAAACTAAACTGTAAATTTCATGATTATCTGCTCAATATGTAAGCAAAGCCAGATACTTACTTGAAAGTCTTGCATAACTTCTTGATCGAACCTAACATGCCACTTAGTGAATCATGTTCGCCCAGCGAAAATAACCACCTACAAATACCTCATTAAATCTCGTCTGTCATGTGAGATACATCGAGATTGTGTCCAGCGGGTCAAGGCATTAAAGGTCAAAGTTGCACAAACGCAAGACACAGCTAATTGACGCGTACGGTACAATGGGACGTCTCAATGTCACGCGATTCTGACTTGTAACGACGCGGAACGTCATGTCGTTTGAACAAAGGTGTATTGGTTTCGGATAATTGAGAGGGGGGGGGGATAAAGGCCAAACATGTCTTAGGAGGAAGTATTTTTAACCCCCGACGAAAAAGAAGGGTGTCATAAGTTTGACCTGTGTTTCTGTGTATCTGTCTGTGGCATCATAGCTCCCAAACGGATGAGGTTTCGGTGCAGTTTGTTTTAATGGAAAGCTAGTTTAATTGAGATGATTCTTAGCTAAGTTACATTAAAATCGGTTGACCCGTTTTTGAAGTATTGAACTTTGAAATGACAGTGTCGGGGTTTTTCAACTTTTCTGTGTTGGTTAGGTTATATTTGTACCTACTTGATTATCATCCATACAACGCAACTCCAGAGCTGCGATATTATATACAGTCGTATCATTTCATTCCTGACTTCCTGACCCACCGTAGAACGTTCTCACAGTAAGTGTCATAATGATCTTCCTTGTCAGGCAAAGCGATGTCACCATGATATTTTCTAGGAAAAGGTTCCAAAATGGGTCACGATTAAGTTTGTTCGATAGCACATTATAAATTTCCGGTTAATCTAACATCATAGGCATGATGCATACACTTAGCCAGAAGTGTCTTTTTACGGTAATTTTACCAGCGGGAACGTCAAGCTATTAATTCAATTAAAGGAAATAATACCCATTAAAGAAACCACTTTGACTTCCGAAATAATCTGTAACGCCACTTTCGTGACAAACTACTGCATTAATCAATAGCGAGTGTCGGACAACATGATTTGTTATCTAGCATTACATATTAACATATTATATTATTACGTGTGAACATGATAATCAGTTTAAATCTTGCTTAGGTAAGAAGAACCTGAACATTAGTTATTTCCTATGTGAAATACCTAATCCTATATCATAGAGATTTATGTAAATATTACAGGAATAATAAAATTGGCTCTTAAGAGCACGGTTTTTCAGAAATCATAAAAACAACATTAGTTCCAATAACGGACAAGAGATGGCGCTGTGTGCCTCTCTTATATCTTATGTCTTACATCTTATCTTAAATCTCCGACTCGCTCTTGATCGATTTTTAGGGTTCCGTACCTCAAAAGAGAAAACGGAACCACTTTGTTGCCAATCTATCTGTCTGTCAAGACCCTTTTCCTTCGGAACGCGTAAAGGTAGTGTACGATTACATCGCACATGCGTCAGTGCGCCATCAGCATGTTAGTAATATAAGGTTTTTAAGCAATAAAGTTCAGTTCACGTTCGTATTTATATAAGTGTGCACACGTATCAAAATAAAGCAAGTTATCAAGTTTAATTCGTCTTTCCTGTTCTCATCAACAAGAAACCTATCAAGCAAGTGTACTAGCTGACAAGAGCTCGTACAGGTAGTGTGCTGAAATTAATATCGAATACTCGAGCCTGCAATTCCAGCTGTGAAAAAATCAAACTTCTATGTCAGCGCAATCAAAAATTAAAAAGGGTGTTTCCGTACAAACTGCCGTGATATCAAAACCTATAGGGTACTTCTAGTTGCCCTAGAAACTTGTAATTTGGTATGAAGGTAGCTCTTATAGCACAACCAATGGGATAATTCTGAAAATCTAAATTTTTTATGTCTGTCTGTATAATGACAGACATGAACTCAGAAATTACCCAACTGTGCATACATTCTACTTTGGAGCAGGACTCTGCTAACCCTGGACAACTTAAAACACTGGGGAATACTATTTTTATACGTCAAGGAAGGCAAACGAGCAAGTGGGTCACCTGGTGGTAAGTGATCACCACTGCCCACATAGACACCCGCAACTCCAGAGGTTTGCAGATGCGTTGCCAATCTAGGAGCTAAGATGAAATGCCTCTTGTGCCCGTAATTACATACAGTCACGCCTGTTTCCCGGAGGGGTAGGCAGAGACCACGGACTTTCACTTGCTACGATCCGGAAGTCCGTAATTACACCGGCTGTTACTCTCCATACCGGAACACAACAGTGCGAGCACTGCTGCTAAGCGGCAGGTTTACCGAGTAAAATGATGTTAGCGATCCGGACGGACCTCGCACAAGGTCCTGCCATCAGCAAATCGTCGGGACTAGATTCCCGAAATATTTACATACTTACCTACAAATTTGTAGGAAACCCTTGATGCGACTCGCGCCATCTATTACTTATCCATCTATTCCCAATCTTGTAATACCTACATAAATCACGATAATTATCAACAAAGTCTCAACTCGTATGTCAAGCCAATCATCTCTTTCGCAACATAGTTTTTGCAAACTTATCTAATAATAGAGTCCTCAATTGGCTGCCATTAACAAAAGGGGCCATTACGCGGATCGCTAAAAAGTCAGTGTTGCCAACGTGGAGAGGACTGAGGCCCGAGTACTAATATTCGAAACCTGCGTCCCGTAAAATCGAATAGTAAACGTTATCGAGTTTGTATGACGTTTAGAACAGCGCCCGCCCGCGAGCGTATTTGGAACTAAAATTTAGTATGTTTCTCGATCTCGATACGATAACCGTAACGTTACGCAGGATTCGAAAAGTCGTGCTCGACCCTCAGCCCTCAGAGCACATTGCACGCCTCTGCCGCTTGTGACTTTGACCCTTGATTCGATTTCCATAGCTTCTGGAATTAGGGTCATTTGAAAAAAGTTGTACTTACCTATAAAATAAACACTTTATTTTGAATTTTGAATTTTTTATGTTATATTTATCTAGCTACTCAGAATCACAAGCACTATCGATTTTAATACTGAAAAAAAAACAGTGTCAGAATTTTTTCACACATTTTTGTAGGTACTTCCATTCCGTTTCTCTTTCCTAATATACTTAAGTGCATATTTGAAAAGGGCAACGGTATTCTGTATAATATTTTGGGACATTTTTTTCACGTATTAAAATCAATAGCACTTATACATATTTCGCCCCATGTTCCTTGGGAAAAAATATTCTGTTTCATGTGTAGTCACTGGGTTTCGAATCGTTCACCCATTTTGTTACAGCCTGTATACGTGAGAGATCCGTTTTATTTCACTATGATTGAGTCTCACGGTAGTTGCATGTTAAAAGTAAGTAAGTAAGTAAGTAAGTAAACACTTTATTGAACAAAAAATAGGATAAAACACAAGTTACAACAATAACATTTGAGTACAAAGGCGGACTTATCCCTTTAAAAGTATGCTACAAAACACCCGATTATTACGACATGACCACAACTCGTATGTAGAATGTACTCCGTAACGTATAAAGTTATAATATCCATATCAGTGCCCTAAGCACGACTTGTCGAATCCTGCGTCACGTAAAATCGAATAGTAAACTATAACGAGTTTGTATGCCGTTTGGAACAGCGCCCGCCCGTGAGCGTATTTGGAACTAAAATTTAGTATGAGATTTCTCGATCTCGATACGATAACCGTAACGTAACGCAGGATTCGACAAGTCGTGCTTAGGGCGCAGAAACTATTACAACCGATCAGGGCGATCGAGAAGCCGCCCACACGACAAGTCTCGATGTCGAGATTTATCGCCTATCTCCGACCTTGAGACTTATTCACGACGCGAGAAATGTCGTGCTCGTGCAGCTTCGTTACCGTTACATTGCGCGGTCTCGTTCTCGTGGCTATTACATTACATTACAAACCGTAAGTGATCCATCCACGACGGCAATGTAACGCAAATTTTCTTGTGAAATAAGGCCATGTACTTACGTAGATTTCTCGAATAAACATTTTTTTTTTATTCGAAGCCTTAAGTTTTTTTTTATGTTAGTGTTTATACATATTTTTAACTGACTTCAAAAAAAGGAGGAGGTTCTCAATTCGTCGGTTTTTTTTTTATTGTCAACTTGACAATAATGAAATATTCGTGTAACATTCCTGTCGAGTTAAGCGCTCTTGCTGTTTCTTTTTTATTTTAGGTTGACTGTAAACAATGCACTTCGCCTCCTGATGTTTTTAGAAAATGTTATTCATGTTGCTAACAATAGTTACTGTCGTCGTTAACAGATGGCGCTATCGTGCGACTGCCCGATGTCGCAGCCGGGCCCGACGCTGGCGGCGACGTGCGGCGGCGGCGCGTTCATGCTGTTCATGGGGCTGCTCGAGGTGTTCCTGCGCAGCCAGTGCGACCTGGAGGACCCGTGCGGCCGCGCCCAGGTCAGTTGACGCGTATCGCTAACAGATGGCGCTGGTCGACTGCCACGTAATGGGAGAATAGTCCCAAATTAGGCAAAGCCTGCACTATGGGTACCAGACAAAGGATAAACATACTTATATAGATAAATGCATAGAGAACAAGCATTCGTATTCATCACACAAACATCATAGTCATCGCTTCTAACCACTAGGCTATTCGGTCGTCATATGGGGGAGGATGGGGTCAGATGACGCGTGTGGCTAACAGATGGCGCTAGTCGTCTTCAGTCGTAAAAAGTGAGGACTTGAAGGATTTCTGAGCCACCCACTAATTTCAAACATACTTAACATAATTGAAACAATTTTGTTTTAACTAGGATTTCTGTAATAATATTTCTGTCTATAAGTAAGTACATTATCATGATACTCGGGACTTAATCGCGTAAAAAACTTTTATATTTCAACCGGGAGGATGGTTTCAAGCTTTCATCTTCGTGGAATCCGGTAATCAGTATGTGTAAGCGTCATCAAATATCGTCTCATAAATCGCCGGATGTTGTGAGTGTTGTGTGTCCGACTGGTGGCAACCCTGGTGAAAAAACTAATAAAAAAGACCAAGTGCGGGTAGTTCGAGGAACCCGTGCAGCTAGATGTTGATACCCGCCTCTTCAGTCCTTTCGAGACCATGAACGCAACGTCGCGTCCGAAACGTCGAGGTATTTAAATTCAAATTTAAATATAAAAGTTTTTTACGCGATTAAGTCCCGAGTATCATGATAATGTGTGAAAATCGCGAAAGTTTAAATCAATATTTAAGTAAGTACATCATTGAATATAACGATGCACAATCTCAGAAATACAAACACCATGACAACCTCGTTATCCTCGTTAGTACATTGTGTATTTTGTGAGGATAATGCTGTGTGGTAAGCTTGTCGAACGCGCAATGAATAGAGAATTCGCTCGCCCGCCGGCCAATCGTGGCCGGGCTGTAATTTCGTGATGCGCCTGCGTCGTGCTCGCGATCACGGCACACAATCACGCGCATTGTTGCGGATGCAAATCAGTAAATTGCGGGGAATTGCTATTTGGATCTAGATGGGAAGATCGATGTCTGTGTACTTTTGACAGGGTTTTGCGATGTAGGGTTTGTAACATAAGTAGGTAAGTGTATATAAGAAATCTTATTTTTATCCCCCGACGAAAAGAGGGGTATCTGTGTATCTGTATGTGGCATCATAGCTCCCAAACGGATGGACCGATTTCGATGCGGTTTTTTTCAATCGAAATCTAGTTTAATCGAGATGGTTCTTAGGCAAATTTCATTATACATCGGTTCACGCGTTTTTAAAATATGTATTGAACATTGAAATTATAATGTCGGGGGTTTTCCACCTTTTCAAAGATTTAGTTCATCAATGAGACGGCTAATACTTACAGACAGTCAAGCAATGTCCAAAGCAGATAAAACGTCTGCTGAAAATCATTGCGTGGTACAGTCAGTGTCAAAAGTCGCTCATCACTTTTGTACCTTGTCGCAATAACACACTTGTCAATCACGTATGACGCGTAGTACCTGGCCGTAGAGCGAAAAGGTACAAGTGATAAGCAACTTTTGACGCTGACTCTACCTATTCTACATTTACTCTTACGAAGCTCTACAACTGGAACTAAGTATCAAGACACCTTGCTAAAAAGAAAAAGATGCCTAACACCAATTTCTTGCCAATTTTCCTCTAAATTGGTTCTAAATTAAATTACTTATACCGAAAAATTGGGAAACGAGACACTTTCCCATTCACAATACTTACTCCGTTTTATTTGCAGCTTACATAATACTTCGTTCCTATCGATGTTCGTTCCGCTAGAGTAGTTCCGTCGCTTTGTCACAGACAGTACTAATGGCATTGCCACCGGTGTCTCTCAATGAAATATCTGTTAGCATCTAATTAATGGAACTTAGAATAAACAAAGATTGATAAACCTCCAATCGTGCGAAACTCGCATCTTAAACAATCGAAGTTTTTATTAAAATAGGAGGTTGTTTATAGTTCGGAGTGGAAACCAACTAGAGACTTAAGTATGAGATTGTTAAACGCTTTTCAGAATTCCGCATTCAACAAGGAACCCTTATAGTTTCTAGTAGTTATAGAACCCTCGGAGACTCTTGGTAGAGTCAGCGTCAAAAGTCGCTCATCACTTTTGTACCTTGTCGCAATAACACACTTGTCAATCACGTATGACGCGCTGTATCTGGCCGTAGAGCGAAAAGGTACAAAAGTGAGAAGCAACTTTTAACGCTGACTCTACTAGCAGTACTAGATAGATAGCTGTTATTTGACATGAACATACCAATTTACCATGCCCATAAAGTGGTAGAATAAGATTTTGAATTAGTCCAAAACAAGGCGGGCTCAACTCGAGTAAAATATCATGGGACAATTGACACCAATTGACACCAATTGACACCAATTGACACCAATTGACCTAATCCCAAGTTAAGCAGAGCTTCTGTTATAGGTACTAGACAACGGATAAACATACTTATGTAGATAAATACATACTTAAATATATTTAACATCCAAGACCCAAGTACAAATATTCGTTTTGGTCATACAAACATCTGCCCTGACCGGGATTCGAACCCGGGACCTCAAGCTTCATTGTCAGGGTCTCTAACCACTTGGCTATCTAGGCGTCCGTGCCGGGCGGCATATGTGAGCGATCCGCTTATTTCATTATGATGGAGCCTCACGGTAGTGTCATAATGCTAAAAGCCTGTAGCGACCTTGGCGCCACCTGTGATCCATTAGAAGAACTTATAGCGACTCCCAGCGCCATCTAGTCATCCAAGTGCTGTTCCCAATCGCGCTGACGAAGTTTCTAAAGTTGGTTGCTTATATACAACTTCCAACTCTCTTCCTTCGGACTTCGGTCCCCTGGCGTAACATCTGCCTGGAGAGAGATCTCTCTATTGTGGTCCTCCCCACAAGCCGTTTTAAAACTAGTTCTTTGTTCCAGTATCGGCGGCATATGGACTCTGTGTACGATTTCATCGTGGTCGGCGGCGGCTCAGCTGGGTCGGTGGTGGCTGCGCGGCTGTCGGAGGTGCCGCAGTGGCGAGTGCTGCTGCTTGAAGCTGGTAAGCATCAGCTGTAGATTGGCTACTCGAGCCCGAGCTTCTAATGTAACTTTTGACACATGGAAACATTTTGAGCACGTATTGGCAATGTACCATTTTCATAGAATTTGACACGTTAACACAGAAGTGGTGGGGGATAGTTGGGTCTAGGTTCCGTACCTCAAAAGGAAACACGGAACCCTTATGGGATCACTTTGTTGTTCGTCTGTCTGTCAAGCCTATTTTTATCTGAAACGCGTGCAGGTAGCAAGCTGAAATTAATATCAAATACTCATGCCCGCAGTCCCTTGAAGCTGTGTAAAAATCAAAGTTCTAAGTCAATACAATCAAAAGATATCTACAGCTACACACAAATTGCCGTGGAATCAAAACCTATGGGAAACTTCCAGTTGTTCTAGAAACGAGCTTCAAATATATGGTATGAAAGTAGTTGCATTGAGATAAATGTGATTTTTTTGTCCGTAAGCGTACATTTTGCTTAGGAGCGTAGGCTCTTCTAACACTGATGGACATTAAAAACACTAGGGAAAAACGGAAAAACTTTGTACCTATACCTACTGAACCCTCGGTACGCGAGTCCGGCTCGTACTTGGCCGTTTTTTTGTACCTAATCTCCTTGTACTGTAAATAAAGAATGTTTGTATTGTATTGCATTGCTGTGCTCCCCAGGCTTCGACGAGCCGACGGGCACTCAGGTGCCCTCCATGTTCCTGAACTTCATCGGGTCCAGCATCGACTGGGGCTACCAGACGGAGCCCGAGCCGGCGGCCTGCCTCGGCGAGACCGACCGCAAGTGCTACTGGCCCCGGGGGAAGGTGCGCTGTTCTGATTCAATTAAGTTAAAATTGTTTGTTATGCTATACGACTACATGAATCCGTAACAATTAAGTAGTTTACCACGCACGGCCTCTCCTGGCGAGGAAACCACGTCATCCGGAGGGCTTTTACCAACGTGCCGGCCATTTTAAAGCCGATCGTGACACTGGCAAGCGACCGGACGGCATGACACTCGTTTCGTGGAAGCAAGGCAGGACACTAATCTTGGACACCCTAGCGGCATCACACGTCCCAGCCACATGCAGAAAGGCCGGCACGGCGGCAGCAACTGCAGAGCAACTTAAAACGTCGCAAATATGCAACTCCAGCCCTCTCCAAGGGCTACATCTTTTAGCCGTTTGGTGTTGATACCCTGGGACCGTAGGGCCCTGGCGTGCGAGATATCGCCAAGGAGATATCCACGCGCCTGATAGATGCTTCCGTTGACCAGCGGGCTGGCAGCTACATATTTTAAGCAAAGAATTAACCTCGCGATCCGACGCGGCAATGCTGCCAGTCTTCTGGGCACAATGAGCATTGACCGTGACCTGGGGGGGATTTTTTAACTGGAGGTTAGGTTAGGCTAGGATTAGGTGCTTTTGTACATAGTTTTTAATATGTATTGTACATATTGGGTAGGTATTTGTACGAACAAGGCTGTCGCCACAACCCTTCACTCCTAACTGGTTGACTTCTGTCTCCAGGTCCTCGGCGGGACTTCAGTAATGAACGGCATGATGTACATGCGAGGCTCCCGTGCAGACTACGATGGCTGGGCGGCCGCCGGCAACGAGGGCTGGGCCTACGACGACGTGCTGCCCTTCTTCCTCAAGTCCGAGGACAACAAGCAGACGAAGGAGATGGACCAGGGGTACCACGGCACCGGCGGCCCGCTGACCGTCTCGCAGTTCCCGTACCATCCGCCGCTGAGCTACAGTCTGGTGAAGGCTGGGGAGGAGTTGGGTTAGTATCGCGGAGTCCAGATCTATATCGGGATAGAATGAAGTGTAGTTATGGGTAGGACCTTGTGCGAGGTCCGTCCGGATCACTACTCTTACTCGCTAATCCTGCCACTAAGCAGCAGAGCTTGCACTGTTGTGTTCCGATGTGGAAAGTAAGACAGCCGGTTTAATTACGGGCACAAGAGGCATTTCATCTTAGCTCTCTAGGTTGGCAACGCATTGCAAACCCCTGTGGTTGCGAGTGTCTATAGGCAGTGGTGATCACTTACCATCAGGTGACCCACTTGCTTATTTGCCTTCCTTGTCGTATAAAAAAAAAGTGAGTTCATTGATTTCTATGGGAACCGAGCGTGTGGCATTTTGCGCGGGTATTTTGTCGTCACGAGTGTAATTTAGTGAGGAAATACCTCATTAACAGCTCCAACTTTTGTGGCTGCATCAGTAGCACCCTGCAGCTTAGCTATGCAACAAACTAAGTACGGTTTTATTTTAAGAGCGCTTATCTCAAACTTATAAGGGATGGCGATTGGTAACAGAAGATACTTTTAAGATGCTGCTACTGCAACGTTGCTTTGGCTCGAAACTCAGCAGGAAAATATCATTCGTCAAAGCCATGACTTGGGAATCCAATCTTGGGTAAGCAAGATTCCTCTAAAATGGTCGATATTGATATCGACTCGCATACTAGGTAGGTACTAATTGTCATTGTAATGTTATTGATAGTCATGGTTATTTAATTTATTTTTCTCTGAAACTATTTACTTGTTCAGGGCTGTTATAAAATAAACCTAACCTAACCTACAGAGTTCTATAGGATGGTCATTTAAAATTTTCTGAAAAATGTACGGTTTCGGCGGGAACAAAAAAATAATAACATTACATTATGACTTAAAAAGTTATGAGCGAAAAGCGCTCCCCCTCGAGAACCCCAAACCATATCAGTGCAAAATTATCAAGACAACGGAACCGCTAGCCTAAACATCCAGGTACACCAATCTTGATACTAACCAATACTAACTTCTGGATTCCCTCAGGCTACCAAGCCCGAGACCTCAACGGCGCCTCGCACACCGGTTTCTCCATCGCGCAGACCACGAACCGGAACGGCTCCCGGCTGTCCGTGGCGCGCGCCTTCCTGCGCCCGGCGAAGCACCGCGCCAACCTCCACGTCATGCTCAACGCCACCGTCTCCAGGGTCCTCATCAACCAGACCACACGGCAGGCGTACGCTGTAGAAGTGAAGAACAGCTTCGGGGGCACGGAAGTTATCTTTGCTAATAATGAGATTATTTTAAGGTGAGTTTTTAATTTTTAGTTTTTTCGTCAGGTTTCCTAATTTAGTAGGGAAGTATAAAGATTCAAGTAAGTATAGTTATGAGAAGACTGAAAAAATTGTATAAGTATATTTTCATTAAGTGTGATTGAGTTCGGATGAATGACAATAATATTTATACTTACTGCCTGCTTATTCCTTTTGGTGGATACCCTAAGATGGATATTTAGGGGTAAATGTAGGTTCCAATAATACATCTTCTGATGGTAAAACTCCATTTACTAACTTATTTACACGTTATTACATAATTGCGGGCGAGAGGCTGCTGACGCTCCGGACTGCGAGCAGGCGCATGTTAGCGATATCGCTAGCTAAGCAATCCTGTGTCGCAACAGACACTCGGAAAGGCGTGTCTGAACGGGTTGCATGAACGGGATGGATAGACGGATACCTTAGGGTATCTATATAAACGGAATAAGCCCTCAATCCCACTGACTTGACCAAATCCAAAAGTTAATAGCCAATCAACGTCCCCCGTGTCCTTCAGCGCGGGCGCCGTGGGCTCCCCCCAAGTGCTCCAGCTGAGCGGCGTGGGCGCGCCGAGCGTGCTGTCCCGCGCCGGCGTGCGGGCCGTCCACAGCCTGCCCGGCGTCGGGCAGAACCTCCACAACCACGTCGCGCACTTCCTGAACTTTCACGTCAACGACAACAACACGGCGCCTCTCAACTGGGCCACGGCGATGGAGTACCTGCTGTTCAGAGACGGACTCATGTCTGGGACTGGTGAGTAGTGTCCACAAGGGAGGCGAAGTCGTAGGCTTTGTACATGCTCGATACATCATCATCGCACCAGCCTTTTACGGCTCCTCTTAAATGAGAGGGCTTGGGCTATAGTTCCCACTCGGGCCCAGTGCCGATTGGGAACTTAACACACATCATTGAATTACTTCGCAGGAGTGTCCAGGTTTCCTCACGATGTTTTCTTTCACCGAAGAGCTCATGATAAATTACAAATATGATTCCGTACATACCTAAATTCCAAAAAACCTACTCGCTGATCCTACACACCAGTGCTTGCCTGGTGTGGAGAGTAAGACAGCAGAGGAAATCACTGGCACAAGAGGCATTTCATTCATCTTAGGTCTTTAGGTTAGCAACACATCTGCATTCCTCCCGGGTTTGCGGGTTTCTATGGGCAGTGGGAATAATTTTACCTTCCTTTCCTTATAGTACAAAAAAAAATTGCGGACGAAGAAGAAACCTTGTCAATAATACCTTCCTAATTCCGAAAACTGTTCACAGGCATATCAGAAGTGACAGCCTACATAAACACCAAATACGCGACCCCTGCGGACGACAACCCTGACATCCAACTATTTTTCGGCGGTTTCCTCGCCGACTGCGCCAAGACCGGCATGGTGGGGGAGCGCCTGGACAACGGCAGCCGCTCCATACAGATCATACCCACCGTCCTGCACCCCAAGAGCCGGGGCCGTCTGGAGATCCGCAGCGCTGACCCCTACGAACACCCCAAGATATTTGCCAAGTATGTCCCTGTTAAAGTTACCAAAAATAACCTCTTGTCTTGATGTAAGTACTGACGAATTTTTTAACTGAATTGACGTACAGTTTGCTATCTATAGATGGCCACCATCGATAATGAACAGAGAATGGATTGCCTACCAACAGTAAATTTATTGAGCGCGTTCAAATCGGTCCATTAGTTTAGGAGCTACGTTGCCAGAGTTAGCGTGGGCTTGCGTTGCGACAGACAGGCTGCTTGTCATGCAGTTCTACACCGCATGCCAAACAGGATCCACGTAATATCAGCGTCGAGTCATCTTTAGTGACCGAAAGCTGTATTAACTTATGCTTTATGATTGTCGCATACGTAACCGCTCCGCACCGGATCTGCACCGCCTCAACCCGAGCCGTTCAGTATTCTTTGTAAGAAACTCCATACCATAACGCACACGTATCGGCTTCGGAACGGCATCGCCCCGCCTTGCTTTTGTTTGGTTGATGGCGCCGATCCGGTGCCGAGCGGTTACGTGTGCGACAACCTATGAGCTGTACCTATATGTTACTGATGCGAAATAAAGACTTGTAACCAAGTAAACCCACTAAGGTAATAGCGGTCAATATGTATCCTTGATTGTAGTTACCTGACGCACCCTGACGACGTGAAAACCCTGATCGAGGGCATCAAGTTCTCCATCAAACTGTCGGAGACCAAGGCCCTGAAGCGCTACGGAGTCAAGCTCGACAAGACTCCAGTCAAGGTGAGATTGTCTTTTCTTTTATAGGCGCCATCATGTTTAAGTGAGGTTACCGTACTAGTGCCCCGGGAATGTCGTGAATATTCGAATCCTACGTACAGTCACCAGAGGATCGAGCATGACTTTACAAATGCTGCGTAACGTAAAGTCGTATAGTAAACGTTGTCGAGTTTGTATGACGTTTGGAACAGCGCCCGCCCGTGAGCGTATTCGGAACAAAAATTTAGTATGAGGTTTCTCGATCTCGATACGATAACCGTAACGTTACGCAGCATTCGTATAGTCGTGCTCGACCCTCAGCAATAATATTACGACTATGGACAGCGCTGCATAAATACATGGGTAGTGATAGGTACTGACATAGGTCTGCTCATGATGGAAGGTAAAAATGTATGTCTACACTCGACGGCATTAAAACCGGCTTTACGGCTGGCAAAAATAGGCATTATCATAGGTCATAGGTCAAACCACTAGGCTCCCACGCAATCGCGGTTGATACAGAGGGTCAAGCATGAGTTTTCGAATCCTGCGTAACGTTACGGTTATCGTATCGAGATCGAGAAACCTCGTACTAAATTTTAGTTCCAAATACGCTTACGGGCGGGCACTGTTCCAAACGTCATACAGACTCGACAACTTAGGTACTATTCGATTTTACGTGACGCAGGTTTCGTATATTCGTACTCGGGCCTCTGATTGCAAAACTTACCTTCGTCAGGGTGGTACTGATTGTAAAATTTACTTTCGTCAGGGTAGTGCTGATTGTAAAATTTACTTTCGTCAGGGTTGTGCTGATTGTAAAACTTACCTTCGTCAGGGTTGTGCTGATTGTAAAACTTACCTTCGTCAGGGTTGTGAGAAGATAAAATTCGGCTGCGACGCGTACTGGGAGTGCGCGGTGCGGATGCAGACGGCGCCGGAGAACCACCAGGCCGGTAGCTGCAAGATGGGCCCGCGCGGCGACGCCAGCGCCGTCGTCGACAACTTGCTGCAGGTAGGCTAGCTAAAAATCAAAGGTAGGCCTAGCTGGGCCAGTAGATCCATTACTGGCCCTAGAAGTTACACTGTACTCACTAGGGCCCTTATTTCACCAACTTTACAATGTCAGTTTTCAATGACAGTTCGGTGTCAACTGCTGACTTGAAGAGCTTTTGTTTTAGTGCGCTTCATATTGTCAAAGAAATGTAGTTCGAATTGTCGTATAAAACCGATAATTGTAATGATGGTGAACTATTTCAAAAACGGGTGAACCGATTTTAATGAAACTTTCCGTCGGGGGTTAAAAAATTATTTGTGCCAAGTTTCTTGCGGCGCATTCTTCTTGGCATACGTGTCCTTTCCGGAAGCGCTGGTGGAAAAAATAACGTGTAAAAGAGCATTTAACTGCCTGAATTTACTTACTGTATAAATTTTGAATATGGAACGTTCCCAGGTGCAAGGGCTGGACCGGCTGCGCGTGGCCGATGCGAGCGTGATGCCGACCGTCACCTCTGGCAACACCAACGCGCCTACCATCATGATCGGGGAGCGCGCTGCCGACTTCATCAAGCAGCGCTGGCTGGCCAACACACAGGTGACTGCTGCTGATCTGCCATAAAAGAGTCATCATCACCAGCTTATTTTTGACCCCCGATCCAAAAAGGGGGGTGTTATAAGTTTGACCTGTATCTGTGTATCTGTCTGTGGCATCATAGCTTCCAAAACGGACGGACAGTTTTTACAAATACGAGTATAATCAAGGAAAATAGGGTGGGCGATTATTGTGTAGTACGAGGGTGGAGCGACCTTGGCGCCATCTGTGATCCAGTAGGAGAATTTGTAGTAGCTCCCAGTGCCAAGAAAACGAGAGAGAGGTCTCTGTTGTGGGTCCTCCCCACAAGAGTATTATTTATTTATTTATTTTTTTACACGACCGGATAGCCTAGTGGTTAGAGACCCTGATTGTGAAGCTTGAGGTCCCGGGTTCGATCCCCAGTCGGGGCAGATGTTTATGTGATGAATACGAATGTTTGTTCTCGGGTCTTGGATGTTTAATATGTATATAAGTATGTTCATCCGTTGTCTAGAACCCATAGTACAGGCTTTGCCTAGTTTGGGGCTAGGTCAATTGGTGTCTATTGTCCCATGATATTTATTATTATTAAATCCTTTTATCTACGCACACATATCATCAGTCCTCTATAATGCGTACAGAAACCGTAGAAAATGACCAGCCTCCGCCCGCCCTGCAGGTCCAGCGGTAAAGTAATAGTCATTACGACATCGAACTTCATCGAATTTCATCGGATTTCGACTTTTCGATATCGAATTCGATTTTTCGAATTTGACAACCAACGTAATTTACAATCATAGTGAAATAAAACGGATCACTCACGTATATAAGTCGAGTTCAGTCCGACATGTATAATTAATAATGTGACATATGTTTTTTTTTTTACAAAAAAAAACAGTTTACGAAACGTCAGCTCGGTGTGTTTGTCTATGGTTTTAAAAAAACAATCAAACTCGTGACAGGTATGGGTATGATGTAAGTCTTCGGCTTCTGAACCCAATTTAGAGTACTTATAATATGTGTGTAGATAAAGTAATGTATGCAACTCCACATAATTAGGCCTTAAAACACTCGTGTGATTCTATTATGAAACTCAGCTTCGCCTCGTTTCATAAAAACACACTCGTGTTTTAAGGGCCCTCATTATGTAGCAGTTGCATAAACTACTATTTTTTCAGTCCCCGTTCCCGCTAAGCACGCACGGAGGCGTGAGCAACACTCTCCAAGCTAGCGACTCACAGCTGCACCCCGTCTGGCAAAGACATTGAGGCTACAACTACAACACTAACTACCACACTCAGAGACGTTAGTTACGATCATAATTTTCAGTTCAAACCTTTATAGTGAGGCATGGAAGGACTGTCAAAATCGTATTACCAAACTGGCAGGCAGGCAGTTTACAGTATTTTTCAAACTTAAATGCACCTGAAGTTACCACCTGTTAGTCTCTGTGCGTCTAGCTTCCTTTACAAGTGACTGACTTCACTACAAGCTTAAGTTTGACACCAATAATTGTACATACAATGACAATGCAAAGAAAAATTCGTTAAGCAGCTGGACTTGAACCAGCAACCTGCGGACGGATTACCGAGGTTGCTGGTTCAAGTCCAGCTGCTTAACGAATTTTTCTTTGCATTGTCATTGTATGTTGAATTTCATTCTATGAATGTTTCATAAAAATAAAACAAAAATAATCAATAAATCGATTGTTTTCACCAATAATTGTTGTAGTTACATGATAAGTATTCGCTGGCTAACTGGCGTTTCTGAGCGCGGTAGTGTGTCATAGTAATAATTATACCTAAGTTATTACTCGCGAGAAGCTTATTGAAAGAAAATGTATAGACTTAGACCTACCAAAAAGTCAAGAAAACGGAGAAAAGAGAAACTGAAATTTCTCATGCAAATTTCTAGCCATTTTTGCAATTTACGTCAAAAATATGAGATTACGAAGAGAGGTGGCGCCCTCATTTGAGAGAGGGAGAGAGAGATTTGTGGCGACCTGGCGCCATCTGTCATCGAGTAGGAGTACCAACATACGACTTTCTAACGACTCCTAGCGCCATCTAGTCATCGAACGTTCGACGCAGTTTCAGTTCTAGATCGCGCTGACGAAGTTTCTCAAGTCGGTTGCATAAATACAACTTCCAACTCTCTTCCATTGGACTTCGGTAGATCTCTCTATTGCGGTCCTACCGCAGATTTATTCACACAAATTCGGCACATACACAAGAAAGCAGTACAGTTGAAAGAATAAAAAGCTTAATAAAGCAAAAGCAGAAACATCTCATTCATTTCATTAAGCTTTTTTCATTTAATTTCTTGACTTTTTGTCGGACTGTAGTAGATATAATTGCACAAAATGAGCGGGCAGCGATTTTTAAATTCTTGAAGAAACTATGCTAGGTACTGTTCTGACTGTATTTAGATTGGAATATCTAGTTTTAATCAGTTATGCAAAATCCTTGCCAATATTCTAAAAAGATACTTAGGTACCCGCATTTGTTCATTCGAATTTATTTGTTACATTATAATTTTTTAAATATTTAAATAGGTACTTAGTTGTTTATCATTGCATACTTTTTATGCACTCTGTGAACAGGTTTTAACTAAATATGAAAGTTTTTAATGATTCGCGGTTAATTGCATCGGGAGCTCATCAAACCTATTATAATAAGGTAATCACAGTCAATATCCAGTTTTCATTATGTTTAACTACTTATGTAAGTATGTTTATTTCTGAAATTTCAAACTGAAACGTAGTAAATAAATACAGAAAGACCAGAAAGATAAACTCTCGAACTGGGATTCGAACCCAGGATCTCCACCATATCGAGGCCTCGTACTACCAACTGCGCCATCCAAGTCATCATTGCTTGCAGCGAAAAACTCCTATATGTTTCAGTTTATTTCAAATTATTTAGCGAATACTGATTCGCTGAATAAAAATACAAAAAGTTGGTTTAAGTAATGTTTTTATTAATCAGCAATTTTGATGACTCGAAAATAAAGGTTGTAAGTGTTGTAATTACCTAACCGTAGTTACCATTTTAGTTACCTCTAAGTTAAGTTTCGTTAATTGTACAAAGTGTAAGTTAGTATAAGATAAGTATTCTTTATTTATTGATAAATGATTAAGGAAAATATAGATAAGCTTATAGTCGTCCCACGGTAACTCTGCAACGAACTGACAACAGTAGAAATCGAAAGTTTGTTTATGGCAACACTGATTTATAGTCAAACAACACGTTTTGAACTTTTGATTAGATTAAACATTAAACAGGTCATCGTTCATTCACCATTCACCATTAAAATACCTCTCATATTTCGTTTAAAAAAACCAATCGAACCATATTTAAAAAAAACAGCAACTTTTGATTGCTACTATCATTATTATTAAGCGACTTCAAAAAAGGAGGAGGTTCTCAATTCGTCGGTTTTTTTTTTATGTATGTTCCCCGATTATTCGAAGACGGCTGGACCGATTTCAAAAATTCTTTTTTTGTTTGAAATGGTATACTTTCTAGTTGGTCCCATTGTCACCAAGTCAGGATCTGATGATGGGATCCCAGGGAAATCGAGGGCAACCCTCAAATTTTATAGGGACGTATCATGTGCTTTATATATTTTCTTAAGCTATTCAAGTACTTGCGTCTGGTAGTCATCATCTCGTGTTGATGAGGTGATGATGGAAGGTACAACTCTTATATTCTTGGAATGAAGCAAGATTTTTTTTATGAATTAATGAAATGTCTGACTGACATGAAAAAAGTATTACCACACCGTGATTTTTCTGGGTTGCCAGTTAATATCTTATGCAGAGTTATCGTGGGACAATTATAGCTTACTAGGCTAATGGGTACAGTTGACCAAGAAAGATATATACGCGATGAGAAAACTTTAGACACCTCTTTAGGAATGAGTAGTAGGTAAGTAGGTATGAGATTCGGCGTTTGTATTATGGTGAAGCACAGTCAGCAGCAGAAGTAGCTAAGCAACCGAAGCGGTCTCAATGACCTAAGCACGACTCTATTGTTATAGACATAAGAGCTTGTGTAGATCATTGTGACCGCTTCGGTTGCTTAGTTAGTTCTGCTGCTGACTGTAAAAAAACTAAAATTTATGTTTAATAAGGTACTAAGTTATTAGGTACCTAATTTAATTAGTTGTCTACCTTATTATCTTGAATAATTAAAGTGTTTTCTTGGCCAAGTACACGGTACTTAGAATAATTTTAATTTGCTTTTTTAAGCAACTGTTCCCAACTCCATTTTTGTACTTCAATTAGAAATAAGTTTTGAATAAATGTGACGATTAAATGCTAGTTTTCATTCAAGAATCACCATTTATTTGAATATTTTTTTTATAAATTAGATCGTGATTTCTGTAATTCCAATGATGTACGAGGGCTGTTTGATAAGTACCCGTTTATGGAAAAAAAAAACATTTTTTTTTTGTATATATGCATTTATTTTTCTACGTAGTCACCTTTTAACTCTATACATTTGTTCCACCTATACTCAAGCTTCAATAAACCATCCAAAAAGTATGATTTTGGAAAGTCATTAAAATAGGCTTCTGCGGCGGCAATGACTTCGTCATTTGATCCAAATCGCTTGCCACCGAGCCATTTTTTTAGGTTGGGAAACAAAAAGAAATCGCATGGGGCCAAATCTGGAGAATACGGGGGGTGAGACAATAGTTCGTAGCGTAACTGTGCTAATTTAGCCGTCACAACTCTGGACGAATGAGCCGGGGCGTTGTCGTGATGAAACAGTACTTTTTTTTCTTTTTTAAATGGGGTCGTTTGTCCTTCAACACGGCGTCAAATTCATCCAATAAATTGGCATAGTACTGCCCTATATATTTTTTTTTTTATAAACTCACTGAAACATGAATACACAGAAAAAAACCAGAAAAATGCCAATCCCGGGAATCGAACCCGGATCCTCGACACTCCGGGTCGTGTGCTTTTCCCCTACACCACGATTGGACATAGAGGAAAGGCCGAATTTTTTCCATGTATTCAAATCTTAGCTTGTTTTTATCACTTTTTGCAGTGACTAAAAAAAAAAAAAAAAAAATTGAAAATTGGGAGAAAAAATACAAAAAGATACTCCTACTGAGATCATGTAGTACTGCCCTGTTATTGTTTTTCCCTTTTCTAAATAGTCAATATGCAGCCGCATGCAATATGCAATATCCAGCCGATGGGACGGTTTTTGCTTTCTTTGGAGCAGGTTCACCCGGTAAAATCCACTGCTTCGACTGCTCTTTCATTTCCGGGGTGTAGTGGTGGACCCACGTTTCGTCCACGGTCACGAAACGACGCAGAAACTCCTTCGGGTTACGTTTGAACACGGCCAAACACTGCTCCAAAGCAGTCAGTCGGTTCCGTTTTTGCTCCTCCGTGAGTAAACGCGGCACTCACCTCGCCGATACTTTCTTCATACCCAATTTTTCTTCTAATATGTGTTGTACCCTCTCGATTGAAACGTTTACAGCACCAACGATTTCTCGAAGTTTAATTCGGCGGTCGGCTAAAACGATATACTAAATTTTCTTAACCATATCGTCTGTAGTCACCTCAACTGGCCGGCCTGGGCGATCCTCATCAAAGACGGTTGTTCTCCCCCGCTTAAACTCGTTATACCAATATCTGACGGTTGTCATAGAAGGAGCACATTCATGGTAAACCGCTTGCATTCTTACTTTTATTGCATCACATGTTTTTTCTTCCAAAAATAAGAATCTAATTACAGACCGATACTGTTCTTTCTCCATTTTAAAAATTTTAAGTTCACGCCTTCACTGACTCGTTGTCAAATGAGAAAAAAAAACAAAAGAATGCCATTTTTTTTTAATTTTCCCGCCTCTGAAAAATGGCTTAAAAAGGTGGTATACTTATTTGCGGCCAGTGATATTAAAATATTTAGAAAACAGCCCTCGTACTTAAGTGGGTACAGTCGAAGAACCTGAATCGCATAACTCTGTGGAACCTTTTCATAAATAATTTCACATTGTATGGAATCTCAATGCGACATTTGCAGTAAAAATATTCTAGTGGTATGTACAGTTGTGGAAATTAATTCCCGGCCCACCATGGAACCTTTTCACAATAAACGTCATAGAGACATCGCATTGCTTGACAAGGAAAATCGTTATGACGTTTACTATGAAAATGTTCTATGGTGCGCGATCCAGAGCCTTTGACTGTAAATAAAACTTTATTTGAAATACTTAGGTCTAAATTTGTTCTTATAAGAGGGGGCAAACAAGCAGGCGGCTCACCTTGTGTAAAGCAATCACCGCCGTCCATGGACACCAGCAACACAGGGAGAATCACAGATGCGTTGCCTTTTTTCTTTTGTTTCTCAATCATCATCATCATCATCACCAGCCTTTTCTATGTCCCACTGCTGGGCACAGGCCTCCTCTCAGAATGAGAGGGCTTGGGCTATAGTTCCCACGCGGGCCCAGTGCGGATTGGGAACTTCACACACACCATTGAATTGCTTCGCAGGAGTGTGCAGGTTTCCTTACGATGTTTTCCTTCACCGAAAAGCTCATGATAAATTAGAAATGTTGAATTCCGAAAAACTCAAAAGGCGTTTCTCAATAATTATTCAGATTATCAGTGTATTCCTTGATAAAACTGGCTTGCGACAAGGTTACGTGTTGCAAATGTTATGGTAGGTGCAAAAAAAAACAAATCCAATCCGATAGCAGTTCCTTTATTGCGAATTATTTTTTTCAAATTACTTTAGGAAGACTAGAGCTCGTGAGGAGTGAATCGAGTGGTCCAACAATAGGTGGCAAATCTATATTCTAGCTACACTATACTTAGGTACTAAGTACTACTACTGTCACTACTCGTATCCTTCGAGTATGCCTGTAGCCCGCACATTTTCATGCAAGTACCCGACATGCGATGTCAAACGGCATACAAATATGACAAGCATGCAAGTTACTTGCACAAAAATGGATGTATTTGGGTGAATCAACTTTTTATTGCCACTCGTTGCCATGGAGATGTCCCCTGGGTAACTCGTCTAAAATAAGATTTTCTAAGGCACCACTCCCCTGAAACTCAGGATTTGCATGCTTAGTTGATGGAGTGGTGCCTTAGAAAAATCTTATTTTAAACGAGTTACCCAGGGGACATCTCCATGGCAACGAGTGGCAATAAAAGTTGATTGACTCATTTAAGGTCTTACCTCGAGCCATGGAGCCCTGCACTGCGACCCAGCGACCCTTTAGTACGGACAGCAAACAACGCTTGCTATTTCTTTATTTTGTCAAACTTCTGATATCTAATGTCAAATGATTGTCAAGATTTAGGTTATTATTTCTTAAAGAAAATGTGTAAAATAAAACAAAACGTGCTAACACACAACACAAAACTTTTGAAAATGCATTTTGAACAATTTAAAAATAGTTACTATTTTTTTAGTAAACTGTACACTGACGCCATTTTGAACAATCTAGTCTACGACGGGCAACTCTAAGGGACAGATAGTATGTACAAAGAATATTCAGTAATAGTATCATTTTTATCATATTCTAAAGCATACGCCGATACTGCATCGCGAGAAAAAAATCCGCTACGTTCGCTAGTGGGGCCTTTCTGTCAATTTCCACCAATCATAGGCTAGTAACTTGTCTCTTATTGGAGAACGACAGATAGACCTCAATCGACACTAGCGGATTTTGACTCGCGATAGCCCACATTATCATTAAGCTACAAGAATTTCACCAAAAACCAACAGCTATCTTAGTTTTTTCAAATGTACTGCTATTTCGTGTGTTTTTCGATTCTCGTAAATAAAATCTCTTTCTCTCTCTCTCTCTCTCTCTCTATTTCATGCATGACTAATGAAGATTAGAATTTACTACATAACCCATTGACGGTTTAAGCCGTCTGTACTATAGCGAACACAAGATTACTAATATTTTTGCCTAATACTGTTACGATAAAAATAATGCTTAATTTAATAACATGAAACTACCGTGAGACTCAATCATAGTGAAATAAAACGGATCACCCACGTATATACTTAAGTCGAGTTTAGCCCAAATGTTTCGGACTAATTCGTAATCTTTCCTCTGGGAGCGCACGACCCTACGCCAAGGCTCTGCTCGCGCCTCTACTAGGCGCAGGTGTGCCGACTAAACCAAACTCACAAACTGGCTAAACTCGACTTATATACAATACAATACAATACAAATATTCTTTATTAAAAACCACAAAACAGTTCAAGGAGATTACAGAAAAAAACAGGATGTATGGTAGACAATAGGCGGTCTTATCGCTCGCTTATAAACGTGAGTGATCCGATTTATTTCACTATAAAATGCATAATAATTAAAATGTTCTGTAATGTGGTAAATTGCCTAAAATTATACCATATCTTAACATGAAACTACAGTGAGACTCAATCATAGTGATCCGTTTAGTTCACTATGATCACATAAATCACATTATAGTTTCACAGCACTAAGTATTTATTGCAATGATTCAATGTTTATTTCGGCACAAACGGTACAAATTTAATACGTCAGACATAATGAAAACGGGATATTGACCACGATTACCTAATATTACATAAATTTAATACGGTAAAACATTATTAATTTGTACAACACCAAAATTAAGCTACAAGCAAATGCTACATGTTTTATAATATTAAAAGTTCTAATTTTATTAATAATGGAATATGCCTATTACATCGTTTATTTTATCACTAAAGAGAAGGAAACAATCTTGACAAGTCTTTTTTATTGAAAATCGCTTTTTAAAAATGCCACACGTTGCCATCGAGATTTCCCCTGGGTAACTCGTCTAAAACAAGATTTTTCTAAGGCACCACTCCCCGGAAAATCCCCCGAAGAATGAAGGAATATCACTGTTGAAAATCCTAACGTTTGATGGAGTGGTGTCTCAGAAAATTTTATTTTAGACGAGTTACCCGGGGGACATCTCCATGGCAATGTGTGGGTGTGCCAATAAAGTTGATTGACCCAAATAAGTAACCGTTACGTTTAAAACCATATCAATATAAATAATTAAATCTCATTGCTATTTAATCGTTACTTGCCGTTACTTATTTTATAAAAAAACATGTAAAGATCTTCTTTTTAATGCTAAAATACACGAAGTATAAAACGCGGATAAAGCATTTCATTTCATCTTACAGGCTTATACAATCTAATTATTCTTATGTTTACATTAGTTAGTACATCACAAATCAGGACTATTAAAAATACTACTCACTTCGTTAAAGCATTGTGCCTATTACAATTGCATAGTGGTATTTTTGTGGCTTGTGTCGTGCGACAAGTTGGATTTTTCGCACTAGTGCTTTTTACTTTTCCAATGCGCTGGTGGGTGCACGCGCCTGGCCCACCGCCTCTGGTTTCATTGTATTTTTTTCTCAAATGCAATAAAAAAACGTCGTTTGGTACACGAGCAGAAGTAATTTTCGCACTTTTATCAAAAAAGTACTATTTTATTCGTGTCATTTTTTTAAATCACCATAGGCACAATGCTAGAGCGAAGCGAGTACAAGCAAAATTCATTGAAAAAATACCATCGTCTCCTTATTTAACCTTAAAATCTATCACAAGTTTGCGCAAAATACAGTTATATTTAGACATTTAAAAATAGGCTGTAAAACTTTTTGACATTACGTTTCATTTTTAAAGCACACTTTTTGTTATCGGTACTATCTTATTACATTGTCATCGGGTCTACATAGACCACGCAAATTTCAGGTCAAAACGACCACGAATTTAAGGCTATGATTAAATCATTAATTACACCTTGGTTACACCTGAAGCCTGAATAATATGGCCGATTTACACTGGCCAGGGCCGTATTTCATAAAGCTACAAGTTACAATTTACAAGTGGAAGTCTCTTTTTAACAAAATGTGATAGAATGAGACTTACGCTTGTAAACTGTAACTTGTAGCTATATGAAACACGGCGGGGGTTTACACTAACTCGCGTATTTTTTTATATTTGTATCCTTAACCTAATATTAACTCCGGATTAATGTCTAACCTGGGTTGACGTTAGTAAAAACACGGTCCATAAAACCAAGAGAACTGCCGATGTCTACACAATGTTGCGTTCCTTTACAATAATAGGCTGCTGTAGCTAGTTTCACTATAGAAAGGTCTCTGTAACATTCATTTCGTATGACAATTAGACCTCTGCTTAACACAATAGCGCCATCTCTGCTTGACATGCCTTATGTACCCAAGCTACTACTACTAAGCTAGGTGGTAGTATGTTCCAATAAATGGGAGCCTTATTAACCTTTTGCGTCATGAACCGACGTGCCTGGCGTCCGGCTGCACAGTGCAAATGCGACCTACGTACGTATGCTTAAGGTTCAAGTCCGCGTTGACGTTACGCCAACATGGCGTGTGGATGACAACTTTTGCAAGCGTCATTGGCGTTAAAAGAGTCAAGGGTTAATCACATGATAACAGCGTTTAATTCTCTTACAGATTATATTGGCAAAGTGAGCAGTCACTAAGTGTAAGTGTAACTGGTCACTTTGCCACTTGATTTTAAAATGTTCTACAATACAAACTAATGCAAAGCTGCGACTTTGTTGAGCAACATTCAGCATTGAACTACCGAAATAACACAGCATTTACAAATGAAAATACTTATTGCTTTTCGTAAAAGTGACTTGACGTCACTCCAGGCGTATTTAAGTTATATATGAACAGTAGTTGTTTGGTTACGTTATATTTATGTTACTTACAACCCTTAAAACTAAACATACGTTTGGGTCGATCAACTTTTTACTGCCACCCGTTGCCAAGGAGATGTCCCCTGAGTAATTCGTCTAAAATAAGATTTTCTAAGGCACCACTGACCCGAAAGTCAAAAGATGAAGCATGAAGGAATTGGCATTTAACTGTTGAAAATTCTAACGTTTGATGGAGTGGTGCCTGAAAATTTTATTTTAGACGAGTTACCCAGGGGACATCTTCATGGCAACGAGTGCCAATAAAAAGTTGATTAACCCATTTAATCATTTTACTGTTTCCTTCTATTAATATAACTAGACAACGGGTCAGTTTCGCAAACGGCACAGAAAATAACGCCTCACTTGTCGAGTGAGATCTTATTTTTAATCAAACAACGCAAACAAAATCGCACGTTACTATTACCGCCTAAGGATTATATTACATCGAAATAATTACTTAAACTTAACCCATATAGCATCCTGGCAGCAAATATCAAACAAATTTCAACTAAATAAATTACATCATAATCATGACCCGTTGTCTAGGAATGCCTTCAACAAGGGTTGTCGCGTATAGATTCGCCGCTAGAGGCGCTAGTGTCGAGTGAGGTGTGAAATGTCACATAGTACTGAAAGTTGTACTTGCCGGGGTTTTTCGCGGTTTTTAACAGACTTCAAAAAAGGACGAGGTTCTGTGTTCAACTGTAAGGATTTTGTTTTACTAATTGTTGTAAACATGTTTGTTACCTATCGCTTGTTCGAAAAAACGTTTCACCGTCGCGTTTCGACTTTTTTCCGTTTGTCCCAATACATTATTTTTTCTGAAACTGTTAATATTTCTAAATGAAAATAATCGATTTTAATGATTATTTTTGTTTTTATTTTTATGAAACATTCATAGAATGAAATTCAACATACAATGACAATGCAAAGAAAAATTCGTTAAGCAGCTGGACTTGAACCAGCAACCTCGGTAATCCGTACCACGCTCCACCAATTAAGCTATACTTAACGTTGGTGTACCTAACAAAAACCAACCTAAAGTGTTAGGTACACCAACGTTAAGTATAGCTTAATTGGTGGAGCGTGGTACGGATTACCGAGGTTGCTGGTTCAAGTCCAGCTGCTTAACGAATTTTTCTTTACATTGTCATTGTATGTTGTTAATATTTCTGTTTTTTTTTTTTAATAAAACAAACCTAATCTACCTAAAGGGTTCTACGCGACGGTCCTAAAATAAATCCTGAAATATTTATAGGTTTTTTTCAGAAATTTATTTTTCGGGGTTGTTATATGTTAGCAATTTTATCTTTCGGAAACTTATAACCTCCTTTTTATCCGAACAACACGGGACTGCGCAACAATGGCATGCTCGATATTTTAACAATACGGTTCTGCGGTATTAAATATGGTTTTAATGTAAAGTTTGCTTACACACCCGTAATAACCCTTTATTTGACAATGCATATCATGATATTCATTGGCAGTACAGACAGCAGCAACAGTTGCTAAGCAACCGTAGCGCTCGCAATGATCTAAACACGGCTCTATTGTTATAGACATAAGAGCTTGTGCAGATCATTGTGAGCGCTTCGGTTGCTTAACAACTATTGCTGACTGTACATAGCACAAGTCATCTTTGAATTATTCTGCTGTTCAAAATTATGTTATAAACCAAAATAACTGAATGTCAAATATTATTATCATTAGCAATAGAAGTTTGCTTAATACATTTATTTATTTATGGTAGAGATCCCTTTAAGGGATAAGTACGCCTTTGTACATTTGCTTTAGTTCTGTTATCTATATTTTTTTGTTTTATGTGCAATAAAGAGATATACATACATACATACATACATACATTTTTGATTTGAACCATCATCAATATCTATAGCAGTCTTTTTACATTTTTATTTTATCACACACAATCTGTTGCCCGCGACTTCGTCCGCGTAGATTTTGGTTATCGCTATCCCGCGTGAACTATGCAATTTTCCCGAATAAAAAGTAGCCTATGTTATTCCTCAATATTCAAACTATCTTCTTACCAAATTTCATCTAGATTGGTGCAGCAGCTTTTCCGTGAAGATGTAACAAACAGACAGACAGAGAGACAGAGTTACTTTCGCACTCATAATATTAGTTTGGATTTTCAGTACATATAAAATCGGAAGAGACCAGAATTCAGGTTTTCTCTTTTCAGTTCTGTTAAATAAAGGCTTAACAAACTTGGCCAGCCATACCTCAGGACCTCACTCGACAGTGACGCCAACTGGGCCCTGTTTCACCAAGTTTACAAATGTCACTTGTCAATAACAATTTGGAGTCAGTTGCTGACTTGAAGAGCTTTTGTTTTAGCGCGCTTAATATTGTCAAAGAAATACTAGTTCGAATTGTCATTTAAAACTGACAACTGTAAAGTTGGTGAAATGGGGGCATGGGCCCTATTAAAGCGATAGCCCTCATTTAGAGATCCACATTGTTCAGATTAGACCCCGAATGTGTGGGCAGGTCATCCTTAACCAACAAAGTGCCAATAGGCACGACCGCCTCGTCTCTCTCTTTCAGTTTCAGCATCTCGTTCCTCAGTTTCTCGAGCACGGCGTAGTTAGGTTCGTTGTGCCTCGCTTTGTCCTGCAATAGAGTTATCTGTTGTTCTTCTATCTTCTTCTCTTTGCAACTCTTGACGGAACGGGAGCCGTACAGCCGGAGGAGAGAGCCCCAGGAACGCACGTGCGGGTGCAGCGCCTGGGAATAAAAGATAATTGTCAAAAGTGTCAAAAATGTCAAACTGTCGTCCGCTTTCTTGGATCCGAAAAATAATGTCAAAATCACGCTCACCGCAGCCAAATTACATGAAACCGACACCCACAGCAGCTATTAACAGACTTCAAAAAAGGAGGTTGTACGTTCCACTGTACGTATTTTTTAGTCAATAATGTCAAACTGTCTTACGCTATCTGGGATCCGAAAAATAATGTCAAATTCGCGCACACCGCAGCCAAATTATATGAAATTACCATTTTTTTTTGTCAATAATGTCAAACTGTCTTACGCCATCTTGGAACCAAAAAATAATGTGGAATTCGCGCTCACTGCAAAATGGTACACATGCGGAAGTGTCATTTTCACTCGTCCCGAGGCTCGACCCTCGCCGCACGGCTCGGGCTAGACACCTCGGTACTCGTGCAAAATGACATGCTTTCCGCACTTACATATCTGTTTTTTTTTATACGACGAGGAAGACAAACGAGCAAGTGGGTTACCTGATGGTAAGTGATCATCACTGCCCATAGACACCCACAACCCCAGAGGGTTCGCAGATGCGTTGCCAACCTAGAGAGCTAAGATGAAATGCCTCTTGTGCCCGTAATTACACCGGCTGTCTTACTCTCCACACCGGAACACAACAGTCCAAGCACTGTTATATACCTACATGTCATAATAATAAATCGCCAGTCAGTTACGGACCGCGGTGTTTCATTCACGCATCCTACCCGGCTTAACCTATATTTAACTCACTTATATCAGTCGAGTATAGCCCGATTAGTCTCGGACTAATCCATAGTCCTTCCTCCAGGAGCATACGCCAGACGCGAGACGTAAACTGCAGTGAGTGATCCGTTTATTTCACTATGATAGAATCTCACGGTAGTTTCATGTTAAAAGTAGTATTGTGTTGTAATGGTGTCCGGGGGTACCTGCAGTATGGCCTGGCTGGCGCGCTGCTTGGCGGTCTTCTTGTTCTTGCAGACCACGGTGGCGGAGTGCCTGCCCACGCGCATCGTCAGCTCGATCTTCTGGTACTCCAGCTTCTTCATCTGTGCACCATTCATAAATAACAGTTCTAAATGGTTCGCGGTTAATTGCATTAGACATAAACGTATAGAGTCAACCCACGATAACTCTGCGACGAACTGACAACAGTAGAAATCTAAAGTTTGTTTATGGCAACACCGATTTATAGTCAAACAACACGTTTTGAACTTTTGATTAGATTAAACATAAACATGTCATCCTCATCCACCATCCACCATTAAAATACCTCTCATATTTCATTTTTAACCCCCGACGAAAAAGAGGGGTGTGTGTCTGTGTATCTGTCTGTGGCATCGTACCTCCCAAACGGAATTACCGATTTCGATGCGGTTTTTTTTAATCGAAAGCTAGTTTAATCGAGATGGTTCATTAAAATCGGTTCGCACCCGTTTTTGAAATATTGAACTTTGAAATGACGATGTCGGGGGGGTTTTCAACTTTAAGTTGGTTAGGTTATCTAGATTTTTTTCATCAGGACCAGGCAAAAATCAATCTTATGTCAAGGACAAACAGTTTGACATGCAAAAACATTTCACAATTCAACTATACCTCGGTGTGTATGTGGCGGTCCTGCGCGCCGAAGTTGCGCAGCAGGCAGGTGCGCAGGATGGCGTGCGGGGACGGCTCGCACGTCGCCGCGCAGAACTCTGTGATGCGCGGGTCCTCTATGCCCACGTAGTCGAAGAACTGAGGGAACACATGGGAGCAATGTGGGAGTTTTCACCTATAACCTGTCTATCTGTCTATGTGTGTCTGTGTGTGTGGTCTTTGACGACCGAATAGCCTAGTGGTTAGAGACCCTGACTATGAAGCTTGAGGTCCCGGGTTCAAATCCCGGTCGGGGCAGATGTTTGTATGATGAATATGAATGTTTGTTCTCGGGTCTTGGATGTTTAATATGTGTTCATCTATATAAGTATGTTTATCCGTTCTCTAGTACCCATAGTACAGGCTTTGCCTAGTTTGGGACTAGGTCAATTGGTGTCAAATTGTCCCGTGATATTTATTTATTTATTATTTAACCTTTTCAACGTCAAGAACGCTTAAAAGTGTCATGAGCCGACGTGCCTACGACGCCACCAACGCTTAGGTGTCCCGCTTCACAGTGCAACTGCGACCTTCGGACGTATGCTTAAGGTTTAAGTCCGCGTTGAAGTTATGCCAACTTGGCGTCTGGATGACAACTTTTGCATGCGTCGTTGGCGTTGAAAGGGTTAAACATAGTTAGCAAAGCGTTCTCTCTATTGCACTTTTGTATGCAAATGAAAGGGACAAGAAACCGTCAGTGGGCGTCAACAATCGCACGTCGATGGCGGGCTCGGCTTACATGCCGTTTGTTGGAATATTCGTAATATCTCACGCGATTTTTGTTTGTAGTCCTCAAACAATTAATCTATTGTGTAATTTAAAGTAGTAAATAATCAGAGCTCGGACAGGTCATAGCAAAATAATTGCCAAACAGTGCAATAAACGAGCAAGGCAAAAAAATAAGCACTTGAAAGCGTCCGCACCGTACGAGAGACAGATGTTGACTAGTTTTTGACAGGCATGTAGTTTATGCAACTGCTACATAATGAGGGTCCTTAAAACACGAGTGTGTTTTTATGAAACGAGGCGAAGCTGAGCTTCATAATAGGATCACACGAGTGTTGTAAGGCCTAATTATGTGGAGTTGCATACATTACTTTATCTACACACATATTATAAGAACTCTAAGATGGGTTCAGATGCCGAAGGCATATATCATACCCATACCTGTCACGAATTTGACTGTTTTTTTTAATCATAGACAAACATACCGAGCTGACGTTTCGTAAACTGTTTTTTTTTTTATTGTAAAAAAAAATATCACATTATTAATTATACATGTCGGACTGAACTCGACTTATATACGTGAGTGATCCGTTTTATTTTACTATGATTGTAAATTACGTTGGTTTTCAAATTCGATACATCGAATTCGATATCGAATGTCGTAATGACTATTACTTTACTGCTGGGGTGATGGTTGGGGGGCGCTGGCGGCGAAGGCGTCCTCGTGCTGCAATGCTGGTCATTTTCTACGGTTTCTGAACGCATTATAGAGGACTTATGATATGTGTGTAGATAAACCTACCTTGTGCCTGTGCATCGTCCTTATCGCTGACTAATTCCGTACATTCTCTGTTTTCTATTACTAACTCTGTTAAATAGACAGAGTATAGGTACATGGCCGTGACGAGGGACCCCCTTGCCTCTGCCCCTGAACCCTGGATCTTACAATCAAACTTAAAAAAAAATATGTACAATAATAGTATACTAGACGTTGCCCGCGACTTCGTCCGCGTAGACTGCGGTTATCGTTATCCCGCGGGAACTATACAATTTTCCCAAATAAAAAGTAGCCTATGTTATTCCTCAATATTCACACTATCTTCTTACCAAATTTCATCTACATTGGCGCAGCGGTTTTTCCGTGAAGAGGTAACAAACAGACAGGCAGAGAGACAGAGTTACTTTAGCATTTATAACATTAGTTAGGATAGTTAGGATGAATTAATATTAATTCGGAAATCATTCGAAATCTTAGCGCAAATGCACTCTTCCGTGGAAAAAGTGCTTGAAATTCGAACGTGAAGTTTTTCTACTACCGCGGCTGAAGAAATTTTCGTATTATTAGCATTTTCACCGATTCGCGACTTTAAAGACTTTAAAGTCGCGAATCGGTCGAATCGGACGAATACGTCGATTTATTAAATATGGAAAACAGTTAAAACAAAACTAAACATGTCATCAGTAAATAAAAACTGCAAAAAAATCATGTCTGTCGTATCAGAGCCCCACTTTTAAATATTTATTTAATTGTTTATAGTATTTGTTGTTATAGCGGCAACATAAACTGCCTAACCCTCATGGTTATGAGACACAGCCTGGTGACAGACGGACAGACAGACGCACTGACAGCAGAGTCTTAGTAACAGGGTCCCGTTTTTTACCCTCTGGGTACGGAGCCCTAAAAATGGCATACTTTTATAAAAAAGTACTATTGTAATAATTATGCAGTATACCGTGAAGTCCGTCTCGGGCTGCGGCGCGTCCAGCTCGGCGCGCATCTCGGGTATGAGGATGTGTATGGAGGCGCGCGCGGCGGCCGACTTGGCCTGGCGCTTGCTGGAGCCCCGGCCCGCGCCGTACTGCATGCCGCCGATGTACACCGTGGCCTGGTACGGGGACGACGCGTTCTCTGCACAACAACGCTACACTTGTATGTATGTGTATGGAGGCGACCCGCTGGCTCGTTTGCCTGCCTCTTTCAATAAAACAAAACTACTGTACATAAATAGATGTACCTAAGCTAAATTTATTGAAATAAAAAAATAAAATTAGCTACAGCCGGCTGTGGCTAGTTTCTAAAGTTTAAACGCATGTTAAAGCAAGTTGACGACCGGATAGCCTAGTGGTTAGAGACTCTGACTATGAAGCTTGAGGTCCCGGGTTCGAATCCCGGTCGGGGCAGATGTTTGTATGATGAACGCGAATGTTTGTTCTCGGGTCTTGGATGTTTAATTTGTATATAAGCATGTATTTATCTATATATGTATGTTTATCCGTTGTCTAGTACCCATAGTACAGGCTTTGCCTAGTTTGAGACTAGGTCAATTGGTGTCAAATTGTCCCATGATATTTATTTTATTTATTTATTTTAATTGAAGTTTAAAGTCGTTGAAGAAGCAGAACCATCCTGAACACCGGGCATCGCGGAGATTCTAAGGAACGCCTATCAGCGCCTAGCAGTGGACGTCTTCCAGCTGATATGATGATGGCTTATCCTTATCGCGAACAGTCCCTGGTGTAGGCGCCACTCACCCAACTGCTTGAACTCGTAGACGGGCTGCTTCTGCAGCGCGCGCCGCACGTACTCGTGGAACACGGACAGGTAGCTCCTGCCGTTCATATTCATCACCCAGTCGCGCTTGCTCGCCTTGCCACCTGTGCAGTAATAGTACTTAATCTACACACAAATCATAAGTCCTCTATAATGCGTTCAGAAACCGTATAAAATGACCAGCATTGCAGTACATCGTCGCCTCCCCCGCCAACCACCTCCACCAGCAGGTCCAGCGGTAAAGTAATAGTTAATGTCGTAATGACTTTAGGATATCGAATTCGATTTTTCGAATTTGACAACCAACGTAATTTACAATCACAGTGAAATAAAACGGATCACTCACGTACATAAGTCGAGTTCAGTATTAAAACTTGGCTACACCTTTGAAGTGTCATAATGATTTTTCTTGACAAGCAACACATTTTCTACGAAAAGGTTCCACAATCGCGATTCAGTTGGTTCGATAGTACATACATACACTATTTCCTAGCCTACCTACTCACTTTTTCTATACCTAGATCATTGACTTACTAAGATCATGGACTTTGGGTCTACAGTATTTTTCACCTATGATGAATTCTGTGACGCTTGCAATTACAACTCTTATGGCGATGTAAATAAAGTCTATAATGATTATTTGATTTGTCACTTAGTTTTATTAGGCTTTATTTACGTAGCCATAAGAGCTGGCATTACAAGTGTCACAGAACTCATCATAGGTGAAAGTAGGCATAGTACAAAATTCACGAAACATGTGTCCCAGTACAATACAGCCATAATACGTCATAGCGCTGTCGTTCGACCAAACTAAGACTGACTGACGCTCGATTAGTGCTCTTTTGGTTCGGATGGTTTCAAGCGCTAACCTGAAGTCCATGGTGTTGGCAAGTCAAGATAGACCTCGATATAGTTTTGTGGGCTCTTGTGATGGTGGTTCTCACCGTTCTCCGGGCCGGAGGCGGGCTGGGCGGGGATGGTGATGAGCTTAGTTCCCTCGGGCAGTGTGGGGCACTGCAGCGTCTTGCGCGCCTTGGCGTACTTGCGCCGGTCTGCCCACCGCCTACAGAACGTAATAACGGGGTTTACTATAGTATAAGTAAGTAAACACTTTATTGTACTAAATAAAACACAGGATACAAACATAATATGCAAAAAATCAAATTCAAGTACAAAGGCGAGCTTATCCCTATAAGGGATCTCTACCAGGCAACCTCATCAAATTATCGACACACGTTTCATAGCTGAAGGGTACACGGAAAGAACACGTCTAGTCACCTTGGCAACTTTTTGAGTCACCGCGATTTGAAAGTTTGGAACCATGTAATTTTCAATATTAATTTTCGTATACGGGTATGGCCGCGAAACTTTGTACTTTTCAATTGAAGCTCGGACTTCACCATTTATAAAAAAATAATATGAAGGTATAATGACATAAAACTTGGAACGTTATTCTCTAAAACGTTTTTCCCATACGATACAATAATAAAATACTATAAAACAACATTGGTTCAGTACCAAAAACCCGATGAAAGGCTAAAAAGTTGGCAAAAAATGACCAATTTAGTGTTACCTTGCAGAACTTAAACACACATAATTTCTTAACGAAAGCAAGTATAGAAATAAAACCAGGCTCAGCAAATTTTGCAATAAATTACTCTTAAACTAATGAGGCTAACAATCTATTATCTGAATATTTCAGAATAATAAACGTGTTTTAGTTCGCGTTCCCGAAAATGGTTCCAACCGTAACGCACACTTTTTATTTGAGTGTGTAATTTTTGTTTCTTTTTGTAGCAACATTATCTGACGTTTTTTAAGTAGGGCAATACCATCACTTTGCTGGTAGTTATTTTGGATCGGATCTCGTTTCATTTGTCGCCACCATTTAATGTTTTATCATCGACAAAAGTTGATTTTTGGAACAATTGAAACTTAGATGGAACTTTTTGACAAGCTATGTATTGAAAATAAATGTAATTTCTTATTGTACTTGAAGTATGGACTATTTTCTTTATTTATTATGAACACCAATAACAGTAGCATCAAAAATGGCTGCCGTAAAGCAATTTATAAAATTTTTACTTCTCGTATTTTCAGTGTGTTACGGTTAGTGCGTTATGTGTGTTACGTTGTGTGTTATGTGTGTTATTGGAACGTAGATAAAGGTTAATTCACACGACGCTTTCATTATGAATGTATAATTTATGCACCTGCACCATGACAAAATACAAATTAATAAAAATGGATATAATTGTTATTTATAATTGATTATCGTTTACAATGTAGGTAACAATCAGTTACAAATAACAGTATATCCATAATAAGCAATTCACTAACTATATGATACTGCAAAAAAAACGATAAAAGTGTTATTTATAATAATAAATAATAGTACGTATGTTATTGTTATTCTGATATCCCTGTGAACAAACCGTATTTTTAATTAACTTTATCCGACCAAAGAGTAGGTATTCAAAAAAAAATTTAACACAGTTACATACAACATTTATAGTATAAAGTAAAAAAAAGTTTTCAAGTGGTATTTTTTTTTTTGTCAAATGCCATTCTTCTTACATGTACCTACCTAACAAAAGTTGTAAATTTTTTTTTTTCAGTAAACAACAATTGTGGCACAATTTCGACAGCTCTTTTAAGGTTCCTAAGCGTTCCGAAAATTGCATAAATTGTGTCCCCCCCCCCCCCTTATCTAGAAGATACGGTTTAGAAACTGTAGGTCCAAAAACATGAAAAAATTTCGAAGGTAACGCTTAATAAACACTTTCAATGAAAATTGTTTTCAACATGATCGGATTTACCGTTTTTGAGTTATTGAACAAAAAAAATAGACAAGTATGTACTGATGAATTGAGAACCTCCTCCTATTTTGGAGAGTCGGTTAAAAAGTCACCATGTGAACTCACCGTATAAAATCGTGTGTTACTTTTTCCAGTGTGTTATGGGACAACTTTTCGCGGCCATACCCATACATCTTTTTTTAAAGTGATAAAAAAGGCAAGTTACATAAATATCCCTATATGTAACTGTGTGGTAACTTATAGTCTATTAAGTGCTCTACATTTTGAAATTAAAAGCTCGTTTCAAAAAAATTACTGGACATGTTATTTCCGTGTACCGTTCAGCTGTTTCATTTTATAGCATTTTCATTTCATCAAAAGCTTATTTTCTGACTTTTTTTATTTAAAAACTAACCTAACCTACCCTACACAACAAACAATAAAATTATCCTGATTTCAGCAGAAAACAGCTATCCGTGAAAAGAAAGAGTTATGAAACATTTGTCGACGATTCAAGGCACCAGCAGTGGCGTTAATATTCTGATGATGATTTTATTTATTTATTTATTATCAAAACAATTTTACAGCATTACAGCAAAGCCAATGCGCTGTAAATTTTAAATATAAACAAAACACAATACAAAAAAAGCACAAATAAAAAAAAACTACAACTATTTAGGAAGTTTTTAATGTCAGCTTCGCTTCCCTAAAGCGACGGAACACCACACCCTCCGGCCAAAAGTCGGAGCGCAGGAACATCTGCTGGTGCTCGGCAGGCTCTTGGAGTCTAGAGGGACTAAAATTGTTAGCCCTAGATGACTCGATGATGATAATGAAGAAATTAAATACTCACTTGAAATGCATGACATTAACTGTCTTGAATTTGAAAAGCCTTTTGCAGTAGTCGTTGACTTGGTCGTGAGCGAGTTGCTGAGTCTTCCAACTGGTATTAACAGTCTCCACCCTCGGGGGAGGCATCACTATACCCCCTGGCAACACCACAGGCTGTCTGCTATAAGGTACCTCATTGCAATTTTCGCTATCATTATTTTCATTATTCCCTTCACCAATACCATTGGTTAGAGGGTTTGCATCATCGTTAGACTCTCCTTCATTACCAATATCATTTGAACTATTTCCTACAAATCTAAACGGGCATCTTTTCATTGTAGCATCTTGGGTGCTATTTGTTTCATTGGCTAATTCATTCGCTGCTTCATTAAATACTTCGCTGGGTTGACTCTCTTGATTTTTTTCATTATCTTGACTATCTTTTACTGGACTATCATTATCATTATTTATACTAACTTCAGCAACCTCAGCTGTACTTTCTGTTTCAGCGCCTCGTTCTGAAGCGCAGGCCCAGGAGCCGCTTTCGATCTGTTCTTTTATTTTTTCGTCTATAACTTTTTGTTTTTCTTCCTCTTCTAACGCACGGCGGTAGGCGAGACAGGGTATCGCGCTTATGGGAATGTCGTGACGCTGAAATGGTGGACTATATGGTTAGTTTCATAACTAATTTATTTAAAAAAAAATACAAGTATTGATTGAATCTGGTGTTACTTAATAATTTATAAAAAAAAATCTATAACTAAATTAATGTCTGTACGACAAATGTATGTCAGTAGTGTAACTGGTAGCATGTTGAACAGTTGTTTTGGTGCCTTGCGAATGGCCTCGTAGAGTGCCGAAACGCTAAGTTAGGCGTTTTGAACTTCCACAAGTTGTGCGAAATCGCGTCATCAGAGAAATACCACTAGAAGATAACGTTTTTTTTTTACTGATTTTCTAATTGCATGTATGTAAAAATTTTCGTTTTTAAAATAAAATTTGAGCTGTTTTTTTTTGGCTTTTTTCCTTAGTGTGCATTTGTATTAATATACTTATATTATAACCCGGCATTTTTCGTGAAAACCCTTTCAAACATCCTAGACTCCAGGACCTAGAGGCAACTTTTATTTCACTAAGATCGAGTCTCACGGTGGTGATAGGAAAAGTAGAACTCTGTCGACTCACCCTAGTGTTACCCTTCCCCAGCGAGTAGGGCTTCGCCAGGGTGCAGACGCGCGTGCCGCGGTGCATATAGACCGGCATGCCGCTGTAGTGCCGCACCAGCATCCAGTCCAGCGGTAGGACTTCGAACTGGTTCACACCCTTCTCTGGAACGTGATGAGAGCCAAACGTCAACCACTAGGAACCTTTGCCGATTTTCCAACAGTACCGTGACTGACTGATTGACTGACAGACAACGCTCAGCCTAAACTACTGGTCCTAGAGACTTGAAAATGGATGGATACGACTTGTATCAAATTTCAAGTAATATTTATGAATAAAAACATATGCATCAATTGTAGTCATATCCATATAACGTATATCGTTCGCCATTATTTTGGGGTAATTTGCATTCTTCAGCCGCCCACTGATTATGAACCCCATAGGTAGTATAAAAAACACAGACCACCATTCAGTAATTATTTTTAAATAAAATACAATAAAATTTTACGACTAGTTAAATAATTGAGTATGAGCAAGAATTAAACTTTAATGTTAGCGTCAACTCCACTGCTCATATTCATTTTAGCAAGTAACGTCAGTACCCTGGTAATAACTGATCATAAAACAGCATACCCTCTAAGACGGTCTTCTGCCGGGTGATGTAAGGCTTCTCCTTGGGCTTGGGGGCTGCCTTAAAGTCCTCCGGAAGGTCCTCTTCCAGCATTTTTTCAATTTCATCTTCCGGCACTCCTTCTGACTTGCCTACAAACAGAAGCACTATTCTAATAGATTTAAAATTATTATAGTATTACAATAATATGTTGTTATTTCCAAAACATAATATTTTAATGCTATAAATAAATATAAAAGTAATTCCAATTAATCAGTAATTTCTATTGTATAAACTAACATGAAACTAAGCCACAAATCACATACCTCAGAAAATTTTAAAAAATAAGACTGCCACAGGAATAATTGATTCTATTCAGAATTACCAAATACTAGGCTGTAAATTGTAACTGTAGTCAACAAATGATCCATCCGCAAGCAGGTAGAGACAAAATACGACAATTTCCTCCTCCATACCATCATCATCATCATCCGTCTCGTCGTCCCCACTGTCCTCATCATTGGACTTGACTTCATCCAGCACCGTAAACTCCCTCAGCTTCGCCAAGTCCTCAGGTCTCACGAAGTTGTTGAATTGCTCTCCAACGTGGAAACTCCCCGCTTCTGGGTCTAAGTCATCAGTGAAATCAGGCTCGGTTTCGGATTTTGGTTTCTTGGATGGTGGAGCTTCGTCACACATGTTCTAACCTAAAAATAGGGCTTAACTAAACACGAAGCTATTATACTGTGATGAAAAAAGCATTACGTTAAAAAAAACATTTTTAATACAAGCTTTTTGCTGACCATACATTTTGTTGTTTAGTAGCAATAAATAGATTCACAAAACAGTACAATGCATGTCACCTTACAATTACCTGCTTCCTGCTGAAAGTCAGTTTACATAGTATTTCTAGAGATTCAAAAACCAACATTGTATCGAAATAAAACTAGTAAAACACAGTAAAACATTACAAAAACAATATGAACATGTTATTGCGACTTGTTGAATTTCTACTGAAATAACATGTATACTCCTATTGATTTTCTTGAATTTTATTTTCCAAATTTTCATAGAGCAAAATATTCTATCTACAATAATTTAAGGTACTTTCGCTACATGTAGCATAGTCATGGAACACCCTGTATATGCACACACTAATGGTCAGGATTTTAAATAGTTATTATTAGAAAAATCGATTTAACATAATTTGCAAAATAAAATTCAAACATTGACAAGTCAAAATACCTAACAGTAAGGCCAGCTTCCTATTTCACCTGTGTTACAAACAAAATGTCAGTTTACATTGACAATTCATTGTAAATCGCTGACTCAGAGAGTTTTCGTTATAGTGTTGATGATGATGTGTTCCTGTAATCCCTCAGCAGGGACATAGGGCTCCTAGTAGGGACTTCCATGCATCACAGCCCTGTACTGTGGCTTCAAGTGCGCTCATATTGGCAACGAAATGTAGATTGAATTGTCACTGTAAGCTGACATTTGTCGGTGAAATAGGGCCCTGGTATCTATTATGGTGCCTAGACAAAATTTGAATAGAAACACCAGTTGCATAAAAATTATATCTAGTTCCCAGTGGAATTAAATACAATTTGAGCTTTAGCAAGACAGTTCACAGAGCACTCGCAACGGCCATGCTCAAATAAACTGAGGAGTGTTTGTAAAGCTTCAATTCGTACTATTTCTTACCAGGTTCTGCAAATTGACCAACAAAATAGCTATATACTTCTGTGCCTTATTGTTCTACAGCCAATAATATGGTTGCAAAATGCAGAATGGCGAGAAAAGGAATAAAAGTGCATAGCTATAGATGAATTAGCGAGAGCTTGGAATTGCATTTGTAGTGGTTGTACGGTGCGCATGAAAAGGAGAATCAGCCGTTAAGATATACACACAGCATAAATCATATTTTGAATTTGACACTGACATTATTTTGGAATTTTCTTCTTCAATGTAATTATTACAAGCCTCTTTTTATACTGATGGTACGGGAAAAGAGAAACTTCAAATATAGAATATCTATAACACACTACACTACATATGCAATTGCATATGGTCTCGTTAGCTAATTCATCATGAGGTTGTTGCATCTGAAAACCGGAACATGTTCATAGCAACCTTAATTAACAAATTCTACCCCACAAGCAGTCAAGGCAGTCCACAAATAACGATGGCAGTCAAAATCCAATGCGGTAAAACAGTTGGATTTCACCCATCGCTACGTGTACACCTTCGCGGTCGTTGACCCCGGCGGCCGCCGAGCAGAAAACAGCAGAGTTACGAAAGACGGTCTCTGGCTGTGCCAGACAACTAACAGAGGCCGGTCTGTTGTAAAACTGCTAAATAACCTTCCCAACTCGTCCTGTGCTCGCGTCTGTAAAAAATGTCAGGGCCTCCCTGAACTTTAATTTCCAAGTATTTTCTATAGCTGATGGATGAAAACTGAAAGTGAACACGCTTTTTGGGCATCAGGGACTGAGGACACGGAGTTATTTTAGTAATGATCTGAAATTTGACCTGGTTTAGTGTACTTACGACGTACGCGTGGCCAGTTCGCAAAACACAGGTGTGACAGAGTTGCTGATGTAGTTTGTCGAAAATAAAAATTAGAAATAAGGCACAGTTTAATAAATCTAAGTTTAAATTGAATTCAAAGACTTCAGGTAGAAATAAATCAGTTAATTAACGGGGTTAGCGTCACCGAGTCACCACCTTTTGCAGGTAGGTAGTTCTTTGACACTTGACACTTTTTTTTTTCTTTTTTTTTATTCATCCCATAAGGGATAGGCAAAGGAACTGAGTCCATACAGCCACGTCTGATGTGTTTTGTAAATTTCTGTAAAATATATTAAAGTCCTGTCACCGTCAGAGGTGTCAGTCTGTCCTAGTCACGTCCTGTCAGCTGCTCATGTCTTCCGTAAAGCGATAGTGTACTTTACGGCGAGCTACGGCGAGCAGCAGCCGGCGGATACTTGGGGGTCACAAACAGAGGGAATACGCGTTTTCACTTGAATTCTTCATTTGCTGGGCACTGTCACGTTAATTTGTTGTATAATACACTATCTTTATTATCTACCAAACAACATTAAGCACAGAAACAAAAAAAAAAAACATACAGTGGAACGTAGAACGTCCTCCTTTTTTGAAGTCGGTTAAAAATTCAATTAACGACACTTGACACTTCTTTTCTTTCTGATCACATTTTTCAAATCCATCCCTTCAGGGATAGACAAAGGAAAAAGTCCATGCAGTCACATATGTTGTTAATTTTCTGAAAAAGCCCACTCACCCGTTCTTCTTCACCCGTCCGTTTGACCCCCTAGCATATTGATTTAAAAACTTAACCGTGCTAGGGTGGCTGATCTAAATTAAAAATTACGACTTTACCGGACTTTACGTTACGCCCGGTGTTACCACCCCTGCACGCTAACGTTTATCCACGACATAAAGCATTTGTCCCTCTCGCACTTGCTAATATTTATTAAAAAGTGACCAATACTTTGTCGTGGATAAAATTTACGGTGCTAGGGGATCAGAAAAGTCAAAGGGGTCATGCCCATACAGCTCCGTCTAAATTTGTCAAATTCAAATTCAAATTCAAAATTTTATTCAGCAAATAGGCAGTTGAATGCTCTTTTACACGTAATTTTTTTGAGTCTACCAGCGCTTTCGGAAAGACCATGATTGCCAAGAAGAATGCGCTGCAAGAAACTTGGCACAGTCATTTTTTCTAAAAACAAGTTACATCAGATCTTACAATACGTAACCACAGATAAATTACACAAAGAAAGCTCACTCTATCATAAAAAAAAGGAGAAAAAAAATACCGTATTTTAGAAAAAAGTCAAATGTGCAACTCGTGCCAATCGCCAATGGTTCAAACAATTCGTTACACTGCTCATCGACAGAGAGAAGCGACGACATCTTGAGGGCTTGTAAAAAATTCTGCATCATGTGGAGGAGGGAAATAAATTGCAATCAAATACTTTCTTATATTTTAATTAAATTACAGATGACTACAAGTATAGACTATACAAATTAACTCTGGAATACTTTACACAATTTACTCTTTAAACCTACATCTCCTTATTATGAAAAACTACCGATTCCACTATTTGCAATAGTAGTCTATGCAACTGTTACATAATAAGGGTAATTAAAACAAGAGTCTGGTTTTCAAAAACGAGTCGAAGCCGAGTTTGATAATAAGATCACACGAGTGTTTTAAGGTCTAATTATGTGTAGTTGCATACATTACTTTATTTACAATTTGTAACACATACCCCATAAGGAAGCTCAAAGTCACTCAGATGGCGATGGAGAAGGCTATGCTCGGGGTTTCTCTGTGGGATAGAACGATAACGATATAGCCCGAAGAATTGCGAAACTTAAGTGGCAGTCGGCGGGGCCCATTGCTCGCAAAACTGATGGCCGATGGGGTCAGCAGGTTCTCAAATGGCGTCCGCGGACCGGGAGACGAGCTGTCGGTAGGTCGCCAACAAGATGGAGCGCAGTGGATGCGGAAAGCGCAAGACCGGTCTAAGCGGAGAGCCGCGGGGGAAGACTATGTCCAGCAGTGGACGTCTTTAGGCTGACATGATGATGATGATTTGTCTACATTTTAGCGTGCTAGGGGGGGCTGCGGTCACGTGACCGCGCTAGTTGCGACATTCTAAACTAGATGGCGCTGACCGCGTGTGGCCAGCTACCGCCGCTTGCGGCGCGGCTTGGCGGGCGCGACGCTGACGCTGGCGCCGGCGATCTCCTCTGCGCTGGCGCCCTCGGCCCGCTCCAGCTGCCCCCGGGCCTCCACGAAGAACATCACGTCGCGAAGCTGCTCTTTCAGCTCTGTCACCTGGACAAATAATGCACCATCGGACCAAGCCTTACTTACCTACCGAAAGGGTAAAAAAACTGGACCCTATTACTAAGACTCCGCTGTCCGTCTGTCTGTCTAGACCTCCGTGATAGTTAGAAAGTTGAAATTTTCACAGATGATGTATTTCTGTTGCCGTTATAATAACAAATACTAAAAACAGAATAAAATAAATATTCAAGTTTTTGATTAAGGTGATTTTTTGCCGTTATTTAGTACGGAACCCTTCAGTGACTGTGAGCTGTTACCTGCGCGGAGACCTCGGCCTCCCGCTGCTGCGCCTGCTGCTGCCAGCCGGCCTGCTTGCTGGCCAGCGCCGTCGCCAGCGACCGCTCCTCAGCCAGCGAGCTCTGCAGCGACGAAACCCTAGCAAAAATATTTTTGTTTAAAATTTCCGTACCTCAGAAGAAAAAAACTTAACCCTTATAGGATCACTTTGTCGTCCGTCTATCTGTCTGTCTACCATTTCAAATAAAGGGTAGTTCCCGTCGACCTAGAATCGTGAAATTTGGCAAAAAGCAATGTCTTATAGCTAAAGTAAAGAGAAAAGTTCGAAGGCCATTAACCCATGCTCATACTCATACTCATTTATTCGTATTAAGGTATCACATGTCATTTAAATTAGCGCGTTAATTCGCTGCAATGCAATACAAAATAAATTATTACGTCCATAGATTACAATTCGAATTAAATTAATAAAACAAAATGCTATGTCATTATGCTATTATCATGATTCATCACTAATTATACCACCTAATAACTAGTGGGTTAAGGACTTAAAGTTAAGGAGCTCGTCAAAGGTGTAGAACAAGTGGTCGACAAGACAACTCACATACGAGGAGTTGAAATTAAAAAAAAGCTCGTAAAAATATAGAAAACCGCCGGCCAAGATCAAGCTAAATGTGAGTCTGTAGCAATTGGTGCCCTGACCAGGATGAGCGGCGGAGTACTGACTTGGCTGTGAGCTGCTGCAGCCGCCGCTCGAGCGCCTTGTTGTCCCGCCGCAGCGCGACCACCTCCTGCGCGCGCGCCGCGGCCGCGTCCTCCGCGCCGGCCAGGCGCGTGCGCAGGTCCGCGCACTCCTCGGTGTGGACTGCTTCCAGTCTGGACACAAGCAAAATAATATCGCTTGGGGACTTTACACTCAATAACGTACTGATTGCAAATAAGATAATAAATAAACGAATCTTGGACAAATTAATTAACCCACTGGACACGCGAAATAAAAATAAATCTATTTCAATCAGTATTGTACGCATCACGATCGCTTCCGAATGTCCTAATATTTAGAGAACAGTAATTGCCCAAATATTGCCGTCTCCAAATTCGGACATTCCACGTTGTATAATGCACGTAAAGAATTGAAAAGAAAACTATCAAGGTAAGAACAGACTTTAAATGAATAAATAAATATCATGGGACAAATTGACACCAATTGACCTAGTCCCAAACTAGGCAAAGCCTGTACTATGGGTACTAGACAACGCATAAACATACTTATATAGATAAATACATACTTATATACCTACATATTAAACATCCAAGACCCAAGAATAAACATTCGTATTCATCATACAAACATCTGCCCCGACCGGGATTCGAACCCGAGACTAGACTAGGCTATTCGGTCGTCAAAACATGTTAACGAGTAATCTCTGCGACGCGCGCCTCGTAGTACTGCCGCTGGCTGTCCAGCTGCTGTGTCAGTACGTGCGTGAACTGAGGTTAACTATGCCCGCACTAACTCTGCGACGCGCGCCTCGTAGTACTGCCGCTGGCTGTCCAGCTGCTGCGTCAGTATGTGCGTGAACTGAGGTTAACTGTGCCCGCACTAACTCTGCGACGCGCGCCTCGTAGTAGTGCCGCTGGCTGTCCAGCTGCTGCGTCAGTATGTGCGTGAACTGAGGTTAACTGTGCCCGCACTAACTCTGCGACGCGCGCCTCGTAGTACTGCCGCTGGCTGTCCAGCTGCTGCGTCAGTATGTGCGTGAACTGAGGTTAACTGTGCCCGCACTAACTCTGCGACGCGCGCCTCGTAGTACTGCCGCTGGCTGTCCAGCTGCTGCGTCAGTATGTGCGTGAACTGAGGTTAACTGTGCCCGCACTAACTCTGCGACGCGCGCCTCGTAGTACTGCCGCTGGCTGTCCAGCTGCTGCGTCAGTATGTGCGTGAACTGAGGTTAACTGTGCCCGCACTAACTCTGCGACGCGCGCCTCGTAGTACTGCCGCTGGCTGTCCAGCTGCTGCGTCAGTATGTGCGTGAACTGAGGTTAACTGTGCCCGCACTAACTCTGCGACGCGCGCCTCGTAGTACTGCCGCTGGCTGTCCAGCTGCTGCGTCAGTATGTGCGTGAACTCCAGCTGCGCGGAGTCCAGCTTGTCCCCGCCGCAGGCCTCGCCCGCCACCAGCTTGCCGTCCGCCTTGTTCTGCACCAGCCGGTGCACGAAGTTGTCACCTGCACACAAGTTAGCTGTTGTATGCGTATGAGTGAGGTTTATCTGTCACTCTCCACCAATGAGAGACAAGCTACTGGCACAGTGTAAAGAGATTATACCTAACAGTGGTCCGACGCCTTTGATGTTTGCGTAAATGCCGACACCGCAACCGCATGGCCAAGCACCAAGGGTTGCCACATATCTCTGATTTTAAATTTAAACTTACAATAATTGTTTTGTTTATGTGTAGACAAAAAATATTTCCATTTTCAAATCCAAAATGGCGGACAATGCTTTTGTTCAAAATCGATATAGGTGTCAATTTCTATGATTTCTGGGCCGCGTTTTATAAAGATACAAGTTACAATTTACAGCGGAAGTCTCATTCTATAATCTTATATTAGAAAGAGACTTCCGCTTGTAAATTGTAACTTGTAGCTTTATAAAACACGACCCAGGGGTGCTGCTTACGAAAATGACACCCATTTTCAAATCCAAGATGGCGGACACATTTTTTTGTTCAAAATCGATACGGATGTCATTTTTTATGTTTTTAGGGGTGCTGGTTACGAAAATGACACCCGTTTTCAAATCCAAGATGGCGGACCCATTTTTTTTTGTTAGAAATCGACATGGTTGTCATTTTCTATGTTTTCAGGGGCGTTGATTACCTCCTCGAAACTTATACCTAACCTCGAAAATTAAACCCATAACATTTTATAAAAAAAACATGCTCGCCATCTTGAATTTGAAAATGCTCGTATTTTTTTGTCTACACACAAAACAATTAAGCGAAATTTAGGTCCAAATTTTTTTGCGATGTTTCATTTTAATTAAAAATAATTAACGCTAGTCACCGACAGCCCTAAAAGCAGAGAGTTAAAGTATCTAACCTAACTAATCGGGCAGTGGCGGCGTATGCAAGGGGGCTCGCCCTGCCCCCGCATGATCGACCTGTCTAGAGTCCTTCGTCGGACGACTGTATAGACTGTGCTACTGGCGTATAATTGATGGAAATTGGCAGATCTCACTCAACAATAGCGAGCATTGGTCACTTTTAATGTTTATCAGTGTCGTTATAGAGGTAGTTTACTGCTGCATGACGCATATTGCTTGCATCAGCGACAATCAGAACGCATAAATAAATAAATATCATGGGACAATTGACACCAATTGACCTAACTACACAGGCAAAGCCTGTACTATGGGTACAAGACAACAGATAAACATATTTATATAGATATGAAAAATCCAAGACTCGAGAACAAACATTCGTATTCATCATACAAATATCTGTCATGACCGGAGATCGAACCCGGGACCTCATCCTTCAGATCCAGGTTCTAACCACTAACTACTAGGCTATCCGGTCGTCAAATAGAAAACTTATTCTATATAAAAGTCTTGGACACTAGAAACAGTACCTGCATAGTCCCACACTCTGTTCGAGCCCAACTGCAAGGCGTAAGTGTGGTTTGAAGCCAAGAAGTGTTTCGCGGCATGGCCGTTGGCATACCTACAGCAGAAGGAAAATACACATAAATGGTTATTTTATTTAATCGTATGGCGTACATACATAAACATTTCAAATACAAAACGAATAATAATCAATTAAGGATAACAATAGATCAAAACTCAGGATATAAAAGGTTATAAGCAACAAACAGATTTTATGTATGACAAATAAAAATAAAAACATTTCTTTAATGTTTTATATGTATATCGATGCAGGGGAAAGCTTTTCTCACTAACTATACCTGCCACAGCCAACGTTGCCACAGATGAGACAGATCCACAACGAGCCGCCTTCTGTGTCCTGGCCCTCAGCCAAGTCGCTGTGGTCACGACTCGACTCGTCGCCGTCCTCTGAATTGAAAAAAAAAATTGAGTTCCGAATCCAAAAAAGAAACCCTTATGGTGTGAGTCGGTCTGTCTGTCCGACACAGCTGGCTATGTCAGAAACTACTGGTGCCATCGACATGATATTTGGAGTATTTCGTCAGGGTCTGAAAGAGGGTCTTAAAATTCCAAATTAGGGTTAGGTACAATCAGCAGCTAAAGTGGCTAAGCAACCGGAGCGGTCACATCACAATGATCTAAGCACAGCTCTATTGTTATAGACATATGACCTTGTGCAGATCATTGTTACCGCTTCGGTTGCTTAGCAACTTTTGCTGCTGACTGTACTAAGTCAAGTCGGGTATCATATATGAAGGGGCTCTGCTTGCATATTCCAAGTTTTTTTTAAGCTCCATAGTTTTTGAATAACACTTTTTTCAATACGACCCGCTGGCTTTCTGATCGCCGAAGTTTGCACAGAGAGAAATCAGAAATTTTGTTACACATACACACACATTTACCAAAAATTTACAGGAATAACCAACTTAGAAAAGTTGAAAAACGCCCGACATTGTTATTTCAAAAACGGGCAAACCGATTTTAATGAAACCTGGCTAAGAACCATCTCGATTAAGCTAGCTTTCAATTAAAAAAAACCCCATCGAAATCGATGCATCTGTTTGGGAGCTTTGATGCCACAGACAGATACACAGACACACAGATACACAGATACACATGTCCAACTTATAACACCCCTCTTTTTCGTCGGGGGTTAAAAAAAATCCTCACCAGTAACGCCGTCGTGGTCAGCGTCGCACTGCGCGCAGCGCGCCCCGCCGCGCGGCTCGGGCGTCTGCGCGCAGCGGCACACCGGGCACGACGCGTCCCGCCAGCGCACCAGGCAGTCCGAGTGGAACGCGTGCGCGCACTGCACGCTCAGCACGCCCGCCACGCTCTCGTCCATGCGTTCTGCGGCGGGGACAGTGATCAATGCAAGCACACAGACAGACACACATCCTCCTCTATTTCTGTTCTCTTAATTCTTCTTCTTTTTAAATTAAAAATTACGTTTATCCGTATCTTAAAATAAATGTACTATGGTTACTAGACAACGGATAAACATACTCATATAGATAAATACATACTTATATACATATTAAATATCCAAGACCCCAGAACAAACATTTGTATTCATCATACAAACATCTGCCCCGACCGGGATTCGAACCCGGGACCTCAAGCTTCATAGTCAGGGTCTCTAACCACTTCAGTCAGGGTCTTTGGTGAATAAATAGATTTATCCATTAATTATTAATATGATTTATATGATTATGATTTATTTATTTAATATGTATACCATGTATACATGTGTAAAATGTCACCCTTGGCCCACCAGAGACGTGTTTTATAAAGCTAGAAGTTACAATTTACAAGCGGAAGTCTCATTCTATCACCTTTTGTTACAAAGAGACTTCCGCTTGTAAATTACAACTTGTAGCTTTATAAAACACGACCCTTGTTTGTTTCTTCTTTTTTTAATATACATATATAGATTAAAATAAGCTATGTTAAGTAGTTGTATGTTTTGTGTAATTTTTTGTTCTTTTTTTTTAAATTATTTATTGATGTTGTTAAACTAAGGTGTAGCAATAAAAACAATTCTATTCTATTCTATTCAATAGGGATGTTGCCTCTTGGTCAAATCAGCAACTTTTTTGAAATGTCAAAACAATCTCATCGGATCCGTTAGTATGAAGTTTGTATTGAAATACAGACCTATGACGTCACAATTTGTAGTGATCAAAGTGCCTCCTTTTATTATTTTTTGTTAAATTTAATTGCAGTAATAAGTGAGGCGTCGGTTTTTATGAGTATTCTCGGAAACTTGATGAGTGGAAATGTAAAATGATTTTATTTTGACACCAATAAACAACCCTATTAACTTTAATGAATATCATGGGACAATTGACATCAACTGGCCCCAATTTCACCAACTTTACTAATGTCAGTTGTCAATGACGATTCAGAGTTGAAGAGCTTTTGTTTTAGCGTGCTTCATATTAACACAGAAATGTAGTTCGAATTGTCATTGTAAACAGACAATTGTAAAGTTGGTGAAATTGGGGTCTGACCTAGTCCTAGTCCCAAACTAAGCAAAACCTGTATTACGAGTAATAGACAACGGTTAAACACACTTATACAGATAAATACATACGTAAATACAATTATTAAACATCCAAGACCCGAGATGAAACATTCGTATTCATCATAAAAACATCTGCCCCGACCGGGGATCGAACCCGAGACTTCAAGCTTCATAGCCAGGGTCTCTAACCACTGGGCTTGTAATTTATGACACAGGAGGTGCCTTTGGCCTATCTATGCACTACAAGTTTTGTGCCATTTTTACTCACCAAGACACACGGGGCAGGTCGGCAGCTCGGTATGAGCCGGCGGCGCGGCCCCCGAGCGGCCGCTGCTGACGCGGGCCACCCACGCCGCGCGGCACAGCGCCGCCGGCTCCAAGCTGCTGTACGGGACCCCATCGAACGCGCTGTGGAACTCGCGAGCTGCCTCGTTGCTACGGAATCTGAAAGTTGCACGAGATGGTCTGATAACGGCAAGAGTCTAAGGGACGTTTTTTTATCCCTTCAGGAATAGGCAAAGGAGACAAGGTCATACAGTCATGTCTGTTGTTTTTATTATCTGAAAAACGGATGACGCTAAGACTTTGTGGGTGGTAAGACCTTGTGCGAGGTCCGTCCGGATCGCTAATCCTGCCGCTCAACAGCAGTGCTTGCACTGTTGTGTTCCAGTGTGGAGAGTAAGACAGAAACAAGACGCATTTCATGTTAGCCCTCTAGGTTGGCAACGCATTTGCAAACCTTCCAGGGTTGCGGGTGTCTATGGGCAGAACTTTACCTCAATATTTTTTATCTTTATTTTCAAATGGTAATTAAAATTATAGTAACTTTTCTTTGCACAATTTATTTATGGTTATGTATTGTAAAAGCTATTGTAACCTGTTTTTAGCAAAAATTCATGTTGTGCCAAATTTAATTTTCATCATCAATCTGGTCTTTCCGAAAACGCTGGTAGACTAAAAAAAAAATGACGCGTAAAAGAACATTCAACTGCCTATTTCACAACACATCACCAACCTTTTTTACGTCCCACTGCTGGACACAGTCCTCCCCTCAGAATGAGAGGGCTTTGGCTACAGTTCCCAAGCGGGCCTACTGCGATTGGAAACTTCACACATATCATTGAATTGCTTCGCAGGAGTGTGCAGGTTTCCTCACCATGTTTTCTTTCACCGAAAAGCTCATGATAAATTACAAAGGCGTGAGCCGGAATTGCAGGGGAGCGGGGGTGGGTGCGAACTGCCTATTTGCTGAAAAAAACTCTTATTTTGATGGCCAGCCATACCAAAGGGAAAGTATAATCCTCACGTGAGTAACGCCATGTAGTGGTCTGGCGACCCGTCCCGCAGCACCCTGACGTGTGCTATGTCCTGCTGGCAGGCTGCTGCGAAGGCTAGCAGGTCGCTGGCGCCCAGAGCCCCCGGCACGGAGAGGAGGCAGAGCATCTTGGCTTCCGGAGCTTCTTTCAACTCGCTGGGAACAAAAAACATTGTCAAATTAATAAATTTCAACAACGAAAACTAATTTACAAAATTTGTTTAAACACTAAACATTCATAATATGTGTATTCCATATGAAAAGTAGCTTAAGTGTAGCCACTTTTGTACACTGTTTAGCTGCACAGCCAGGTTTAAAATAACATACATGATTGACACATCTGTTATTGCAACAAGGTACAAAGGTGTGTTAACATAGACAATAGCAAAATACTCCACGCAAAAGAGCAAGGATGAAACCAACAACAAAAGTGATAAGGTACTTCTGATACATATCAAGTATGTGAATGGTTAGAGCCTGTCTTTAGTGGTATTATGTCCATTAAAACACCATAACACTTGATAATCGGTTTATTGAGCTAGGGAGCTGTACTTAGTGTGTTGCATCAGAATATGAGTGTACCCTACATCAATCACTTTTTATTACTTTTTTTTTTTTTTTATTCATCTCATAAGGGATAGGCAAAGGAACTGAGTCCATACAGCCACGTCTGATGTGTTTTGTAAATTTCTGTATATTAAAGTCCTGTCATCGTCAGAGTTGTGTCAGTCTGTCCTAGTCACGTCCTGTCAACTGCTCATACCTTCCGTAAAGCGATAGTGTACTTTACGGCGAGCTACGGCGAACAGCAGCCGGCGGATATATGGGGGTCACAAACGGAGGGAATACGCGTTTTCACTTGAATTCTTCATTTGCTGGACACTTTCACGTCAAATTGTTGTATAATACACTATCTTTATTATCCACCAAACAACATTAAGCACAGAAACCAAAATTCAATTAACGACACGATCCACTCTCATCGGTTTCCCGCTAAATTCCCTTTTTATTACAAAAAGCAAAGGAGTTCTACCCCCGTATTATCATGGATATGACAAGTGGCAGCACTATTCCCCTTTGATTCTCTCTTCTTTGGTTCGGACTCCAACAGTGATTTATGTATTAATAATTGGTGTAAATATGTCAATAAATGTATGTCAATAAATGTATGTCAATAAATGTATGTCAATAAATGCATAAAAACTAAGAAGATGCATGTGAAAATACTGCCTTCCAACCTATAACATCATCTTTCCTACAATATGAAAGCTTTAATATTTTTTGACTACAAGTCTGGTTGAACCTGGTGAAGCATCCTACTGCTGGGCAAACGCCTCCCAACATGTCCTTCATACATCCTTGTTTTTAGTGGTTGCAAGCCAGTTCCAAACTTACTTTTCCTTATACAAGTGCAGCACTCCCTTAGTGACCTCGACCAGTGGATTCCCACAAAAGAAACTAATGGTCTCGTCATCGTCAGAGATAATGCTCTCTTTAGGTGGAGAGCGGCGAGAGCTGGTCGGTAGAATACCAATGTCAGGGTTAGGGCCCAGTAAGACACTGGCATACGTCTCCACGGTGATGGTCTTGGATTCTCGAGCTCCACGGTCTTTCTTCTTCTGCTCTTTGGCAGCTTCTGCAATAAGTTTTAAAATAATTGGTAAGTAAGTAAAATACAGATTAGTAGCAGATTCTGTGGATGTCATGATTATGTGAACATAAATATCTAGATATTTTTTACACGCAGTAATATTTCACCTCCAACAACGTAATGTCAGTGTGGTCAAGTGAAGAACAAAGAAAAGTCAGTGCCCTCTGAAAAAACAAACTAATATTGATCAGGAAGGCGCGAGAATGTTTCTTACCGATTTCTGCGGGACTGTCACCCATATCGGGAATATCCTCGTCTATTTCTATACTCAAAACACACAAAGAGACGGACATTTACGGATAAATGTTTTCGCGAAGTTAAAAGTAAAACTCAACAGTTATTGAACCCTGATGTGTTTAGGTCACACATGGCAGTTTATAAGCTACTCCACGAGCAAGCACAGCACAACAAAATAGTTTTTCTGCGTATTGAGACGAATGAAAACAATAACACAGTACCTACAACAAAACTATGGGGAAACATCAATCAATAACGAGATGAGTTGTCAAATTTGTCAATTTATCAGCTGATTGTCATTGTCAAGCTGAGGCATAGACAATATAAGTAGGCTAAATCGACTGATTATCGATTCGTCCTTGAAACTTATTAATTAAGAATTATTGAACACTGATATTTTAGCAGTACCTCAGAACTTCCTAATTTTTATTTGTGTAGATACTTCACAAAATGTTTCTAAACCCACTTCCAAACGTAAAACCGAACGTTAAACAAATCGCTCAATCGCACCACCAATCCGAATGTGTAAGTGGAAAAAAAAATAAAAATATTCAATATGGCTACGGATCAGACGACGTGAGCTGTCAGCTGTAATAATTTCTCTTTCTTTGTGTTTATTAAATGTTTTAAAAATGTTATGATTGTTGTGAACACGCGAATATGGGTGCTAAAGACTCAAAGCCTAGTTTTATATCTTACGAGGATGCAGTGAAGCGGGGTATGCTTGTTGTGCGATGTTTTGAAGTGCGACGAAGATGAATTGAGCTTATTTAAATCGTATTCGTATATCATTATTTGCAGTGTCTGATAGTGAGTTCAGGCGTATCAAGGAGGCGTTTAAGAGATGTGCCGGCGCGAATGGCACGTCCTTGAGCTTGGAAGCGTTCGTTCGCGAAGTGTTAAGTGACGGAGTGCCCTTTGAAGTCGCGGATTGGTTGTATCAGGCCTGCGGTGGCACCAAGCGTGGAATCGCTTTCAAGGAGTTGTTGTGCGGAATTGTGGTCCTTACCAAAGGGAATATTGAAGAAAAGATCAAGTAAAAATTCTAGTTATAGCCATAACTTTATGACTAACACTTTACTTTCCACACTTAATAATATTTACCTTAATCATTACAGTTTAAATTTACCTGTTATTTAACTTTTGTGTCTAGGAGTTTTTATCGTGATTTATTAGCTTACTGAACATTGCACTGAAATCCTATCTTTTTAAGTAGTTTCTAACACATGGAATGACTGAATCGCAAGTGTTTAACAATTCTTTTTGTTAAAAGAAGGTACATGGTAAATTTGTGACTTATTTACTTTTCGTTATATTATTTTGTGGTAGGCAATCATTCCATGAGTTCAGTTGGAAACTTCTAGACAGATTTAGCTTATTACGGCACTTATTATGCATGATTGTAATTCTTATCTCCTAACAGTGACTTGATAATAATTTATAATGCTTTTATTTACATTTTCACCATGACTTTTTTAGAAATTTTATTTTCACTGTTGATTATTTCCCTAGTAGGTATGTTATGGCAGCACAGGCATACTTAATTTAAATAAGTAATAATGTTACATTACAAACTCCATTGCCAAATACCTGTAGGTACAGCTTTACAAACGAAAAAATCATGTCAAAATGTTTATGGTAATGAGCTGTATGGCAACAAGTCTTAAAAATCAAACAATTTTTTTCTTGCCAGCATAGACATAGACATTGTTTACTTCATCCTTTTTTTTATTAACCTAGCCTGTTATAGTAGTGTCCTACTACTTGGCAAAAGCCTTCTCTTTTTAGTCCCTTGCATACATATACAATAATAAATTTCAAATTATTATCTACATAATTTTTCTCATTGTCTGCTGGACTTGACTAGATCATGAAAGTTGTTAATTATTAAAGTAGTTGTAAGGCTTAATAAATAAATAAAAGTAGGTGTAGCTGGCAATTGAAGAAACCATGTTGACCTACAGCACGAAAAGGGCCCCCTAAGAAAAAAACAATGCTGGTACTCACAATTCACAGTCAGGGCTGCCCCCATCGCCCCTCTAACTACGGTACTGACACCATCACATCACATTCTACTAACACAATACTTTTCAGATTCCTTTGGACATTGTATGTAAACAATAACAGCGACAATGGCATGTACATCTACAAATGGGACTTCAGCAGCGCCCTGCACATGGAAAACACGTCTCTGCCTATATCAGCGTCACACAGAAGTGCGGAGATACTTACCAGCCTATTTGGGCTGAACGAGAGAGTAACATTTGAGCAGTTCCGATCATGGCTGCTTATACACAAGGAAGCGACGGTGCTCTCAAAATGGCTTTTGTTGGGGAAAACCAATGCGGTGCAAGAGTTGGACACACCAACTTTTTATCAGAGTTTGGCCGGTGTCACACATTTAGAGGAAAGGGTGAGCAAACATAATAGTAATATTTTTGCAATTTAAACATTAACATGGAAATTATACCATAGAACTCGCTTGACACATGACAAATCAACATCTAATTTATCTGAATTGTAAATGTGGAACTTTTTTCACAGCTTCTATTGTTAAAGAAATTTTATATTAATATCTACATATATGTATACACAGGGTGTTACAAAAATACCTGTAAAGCCGAAAGGGGGTTAAATAGTCCATTTACAATATTTGAATCACTGTATGAATTTAAAAAAAAAACTTTTTTATACAATATATGCAAATCCCTACTCTATATTTTTTATGGGTTATTTTGTAACATGTTGTATAATATTTAATAGGTACCTACTTAACTCCCAAAAAAAATACTTACGTGTGTATTTCTGTAAAGTATTAGTTGCCTACAGTAGTCCTGTCAAAAATTCAAATGTAAGATATGATCCAATAACTATTTCAGAGTAGGTATATTAAGAGATCTTCAGTTCTGAGAAAAACAAGTGTTTTTCCTTATCTCATGTCAGCCACTTGTATTGCAGTGTTAGCACCTAAACTTGTTCAAGTGAATTGCTGTCTAATAAAAAAAAACTCAGAATGCATATTGATATGGCTGTTATATTATAAAATATGGTTATGACTTATGACATGACAAGATCCCATATTTTTGTCACAATAGGGTAGTTTAGGGGTTTATGGAAGTGTTAATTCCGTTGAACACCAATAGACTAGATTCCCGTATTAATTAACACCGTTCCATTTACTCCCCAAAGTACCCTATCGTGACATCATTGCGACAAATATCCAGGATCTAGTTATGACAAACGATAAAAATAACATCACATCATCATCATGAATGGCCTAAAAGTCAAAAGTCAAAGTCAAAAGTATTTATTTGCTAGAATACAGTACAGGAAGGGCTTACATGAGGTTTTACCAGTGTATTCAGCCTGCATGCAGGCGTGCAAATATTTCCTTGAGAGGTCATTAATTTAATAAATATACAAATTCATACCTGATGTCAATTATAAAATTAAGATATTTACATTAAAATCACAACAATAATCATAATAACAAATTCACAAGACCAGTAATCATAAAGTTAGTAATAATGACACCAAACTATGTTATTTGCCTACACTCCAAATACCCCTTAACACTATAAAAACATTTGTAGAGAAGCCACCTCGTCAACTTATTCTTAAAAACATTTCCCTGGAGGGCCTTGATGTCCTCTGGCAGGTTGTTATACAATTTAATGCACATGTTGACCACATTTTTAGCATATAATGCCTTGCTCGCCGGGGGCTTGTGCTCAGGGCAGGTCCATGATCCTTTTCCTGGTCTGTCTGTGCATCATGTCACCGCGTTTTTTGAAATAATAATAATATAATATTGATGTGTATTAACAAAGACACATACAACTCTGATGTACAAGCCATTGATGTGGCCATTATTATACAAGAGTGTCCCAAACATCAAGGTGAAGCCGGAAAAACAATTCAAATCTTAAGATAATCACCAACTACTGTTACTGAACCAGTGAGTTACACCTTAGGCCTCATCTGCACCTTCCATCAAGTGAGATAGGGGTCAATCACTGGTCAGTTTATAGTTAAAAAAAAAACTACCAAAACGTGCTTTAATGACCTAGCTGAGTAATCTTAATCATGCATGAAATAACAAAGTGTGAGCTAACCTAATGATCCCTCTTAGTTACCTAGACGAGTGACCTTGCGCGCTGGCTAGCCAAAGATATTGTAATTGTAAAGATATTCGCGAATCGTAATGTGGATACAGTTTTATGGCAGATAGGAATTTAATGTGATAACAAAAATGCCTATTTCCGACTCTTTTGTAAGGTCAACACTTTGTTAAAATTTTCATCACGCTTGCGTATAAAGGGCCATACAAAACATGGAGTTTTAACCCGTGGAGCATCTCAGGGCAGGGATTAGACATAATAAAAACGGGATATTGATCGCGATTACCTTATAGCTTTAGGTGTTTGCCCGTGATCATGATGCATGCAACTGCATCGAAATATCGGTAGCTCATCAAACGTATAAGGTAATCGCGGTCAATTTCCTGTTTTCATTATATCTAATGCAATTAACCGCGAATCATTTAGAACTGTCATCTCTGGGATAGCATTGGTCCCACAGAACTATATTGAGATAGAAGGTAAGAGTGTATGTACATCGCGTGCCGAAAAGAAAGGCTGAGAACCTTACCAAAAAGAGGGTCGAGCACGACTTTACGAATACTGCGTATCGTTACGATTATCGTATCGAGATCGGGAAACCTCATACTAAATTTTAGTTCCAAATACGCTCACGGGCGGGCGCTGTTCCAAACGTCATACAGACTCGACCACGTTTACTATTCGATTTTACGTGACGCAGCATTCGTAAAGTCGTGCTCAACCCTCAGCTTTCGCGTTCCAGCTCCCGACCGCGCTTTCCGCGCGCGACGTCAGGTTTTAAAAACGAAAAGCCTTGTTATCCAACAATTATAACCATTCAAACACCACCACAAAAGTTGGATCTGATAATCGTGGCATTTCCTCGATAGATACATGACTAGGGTTACCGTATTTGAGGATTTGTCCTGAGTTTGAGGCTCTTCTCAGGATTTTTAGAATTTTCAGTAAAATACATTTACATTTACGAAAACGAAGAATAATCTTCTCTATATTATAGTATTCATAAAAATCAAGTCAAATAAAATCAATATTTAGTAATCTATTAAACCTCATAATTGCCTTTTTCCACAAAATTATGTTTGCAAGAAAATTCGCAAATTGTGACAAAATCTCAGGATTTTTCAATGGGAATCAGACTTTTTCTCCGGACTTTTTAATTTTTCCTACTCGTGAGCTCGTGACGTCAAAATACCTACGCAAAATGTTCCCGGTCCCATACTAATCCGTGAACTCGTCTATATACCGGCATAGTTCTGTCATTGGTATCTAATCAGCAGTCAGTCAGTAATCAGTCTTCTCCTTCTTCTTCAAGTGCCTCTCTATTACTGAAGGTCGGCAGTCAGTTATCTGAACTTTTGTTTGTCCAGGGCTAGCCTGAGCAGCTGTTCCACGGTTTTGATGCCGGTCCACTATCTTATGTTGCGACAGGACATTTTCCTTCTTCCAACCTTCCGCTTTCCAGCCACTTTTCCCATCATTACAGTCTGCAATAGATGGTATCTATCATGTCGCAGTACATGACCTAAATAGGCAACCTTTCTCTGCTTGACAGTGCGCATCAGTTCCACCTTCGCCATACCTAAAGTGACCTAAAGTGTGTGAGTAATCAGTAGTATCTCTCAACCCTCTCAGGACATAATCGAGCTGGAGAAGTTCTTCTGGTCCCTCCGCAATTCTGCGCCAACGGACCAGCTGGACGCGGAGAGCCTGGCGCCGCTGCTCTCGCCTCCGCTGCCCCGCGCCGCCGTCGCGGGCGTGTTCCTAGCGTTCGACGAGAACCGGGACGGGCATGTGGACTTCAAGGAGCTGTGCTGCGGGCTGAGCGCCGCTTGCAGGGGCCCGCGGACTGAGAGGCTGAAATGTGAGTGGAAATTAAAACTAGTTATAGTTGAATTGAGAAATGTTTTTACATGTCAAGGTGTTTATGGCATTGACATTAAGATTGATTTTTGCCTGGCCCGTTAGTCCTAATCCTAACTGATAATATAAATGCTAAAGTAGCTCTGTCTCTTTGTCTTTCTGTCTCTCTGTCTGTCTGTTTGTTACCTCTTCACGGGAAAACCGCTGCACCAATCTAGATGAAATTTGGTAAGAAGGTAGTTTGAATATTGAGGAATAACATAGGCTACTTTTTATTCGGGAAAATTACAGAGTTCCCGCGGGATAGCGATAACCGAAATCTACGCGGATGAAGTCGCGGGCAACAGCTAGTGATATTATAAGTAAAGATACGTCATATGCTGAGAAGACAATCGAAAAACATGTTCCGAACATTTTGACATTTGCGCGCAAGTTTGGACTTTATCTGAGAGAGATTTTGTGGCCGAAGAGGCTACAATTTGTAGACTTTTCTGCGCTTCATTTTCGGCGTGCTGATGACGTATTATCAAACTCTTTTTATATGTAATATTAAGTATCATTGTGGCCCGTGGGCCGTGATAGTTTACAGGGTGCTCATTTAGACTTACTCAACCCCTGGCTGAATTTTTGAAAAAGTGATAAAAACGAGCTGAGATTTGAATACATGGAAAGAATTCGGCCTATACCCATCGGCCCATATGCCAATCTTGGTGTAATCTTGGTCTTGGTATGGCACGCGACACGGAATGTCGATGATCCGGTTTCGATTCCCGGGGTTGGCATTTTTTTGTTTTTTTTTTCTGTGTAAAGTAAAGTATAATTGGTTCATTAACACGCAATTTGTGTACGTGAGTGATCCGCTTATTTCACTGTAATACGTATTGTCTCACTTGTACGTACAGCGTCCTAACGATATCTGACATCTGCAATTAACAGATAAACTGAGTGACGAGATAAAATGTTTGCTTTGCTATTTTAAGATCTCTTTTTTTCTACGCCATGTGAGACGAATAAATAAACGGAAGTTTGCGTTTCGTAATGGCGATTTTAACAATAAAGAAGATTGCACTGAACTATGTGAAATATTCCCCACTGAGCATAATGTTGCTTTATTGAATCAGGCGTTACTTTGCGGAGGTCCATATTTATGAACTAAAAATAAGATTGATTATTGTCTGGCCCGTGGGAAAGGTTTTTCTACAATGTCTTTAACCTGCTAATATTATTTGAAACTGTTTGGCAAATAAACTATTTTGTATTATAAGATACGCTCGTATCGCTAAGATGTGTGCTATGATAGCTCGCCTCGGTAGGTTAAGCTACATCATCATCATCATCATGTCAGCCGAAAGACGTCCACTGCTGAACATAGGCCTTCCCCAAGACTCCACTCTGACCGGTCTTGTGCTTTCCGCATCCACCGCGTTCCCGCGATCTTTACTAGCTCGTCTCCCGGTCCGTGGACGCCATTCGAGAACCTTCTGACCCCATCGGCCATCAGTCCTGCGGATCTGACACGTGGGCGCTAACGATGGGCCTCATAAGGAAGCTCAAAGGCACTCAGAGGGCAATGGAGAGGGCTATGCTCGGGGAGGTGAAGCTTCATTAGAAATATTTTTAACATGACACTATTTAATCATAAATATCATAATCATTAATCAGGTAGGTACTATGACGTTAGACTTAGGTAATCATACTTTCGAAAATACGCTTAGTTCCAATACAAGATGGCCTCACACTGCGTACATTTTGCTTAGGAGCGGGGCTCTGCTAACACTGGACAACTTAAAACACTGGGTAAAACCACCAATGAGAGACAAGCTACTGGCCTATGATTGGTGGAAATTGACAGATAGACTTCACTCGTTACTAGCGAGCCTAGCGTATTTTTGACTTGTTTGGAAGTGAGCGCAAAAAGGCATAATCTCGGCAACTGTAACTTTTAAAGCATTTAATCGCTTCAGAACAAACCGTTTATATCTGAACTCTAAAGGCTTCGTCATAACTAGGGTTGCCAGGTGGTCGGGATTTGGCGTGTTTCTCCCGAATTTTACTTTTTCCCGACAAAGTAAAAAATCTCCCGAAAAACAACTCGTTTTCGTTATCTGGATGTGGTGAAGTGAGGGGCAGGGCCGACATTTCTATCGCCAGTCGACGATGTAACGATAATGTTAAATGTTATTGTTTTTTAATGTATTTACTTTAATATGATTTTATTTTTGTTTCTCCCGACCTAAGTCCCAAAATCCCGGAAAAATGTTTTTTTGTACCGATAATGGGGTCATTCGATCTGGCAACACTAGTCATAACTCGGTCAATTATATTCAAAGGAAGTGGTTTAGCCCGTACGCTTAACTCGTAAAGTTTATTTCCCAGGCATTTATAGAAACATTCAAACAAATCTCGTCTCGTGTTGACGTCACTCGTGATGACGTGCCGTCATTCGCTTGATAAACAATACAAATGCGATATCTGATAAACAAGTAATTAAAAAATCTACATCTGCTTCTTCATTCGCGTAACATTTTAAACTTTAAAAGCATGGCAATCAAAATAACGTGTAAAATTTTATAATGTGTAAAATTTTAAACATGTAAAATTTTATAATGTGTAGACAATGACCCCGTGGTTTTTTTTTTCTGCCGTCTGTATTTACTATGATTTACGCAATCGCGTCCGTTGTGTAATAATAAGTTGTTTATTATGTTGTGTGCCTAGCCCCCCAGGGGTTTTTACACTGCTAAGGAATGGAATTCGCTCCCATCGTCTGCATTTCCGGACGGGTACAATCTAGGGCTCTTCAAGGCTAGAGTGAATAGGCTGTTACTGAACCAGTGAGTACACCTGGTCAGTTTATAGCAAAAAAAAAACCTGCCCAGTGCGAGTCGGACTCGCGCACGAAGCCTCCGTAGAAAGATTTTAACGCTTTTCCCAGTGTTTTAAGAAGTCCAGTGTTAGCAGAGCCCTGCTCTTAAGCAAAATGTACGCAGTGTAGGGTCAACTTACATTGGACTGCGAAATCTACAGACAGACATAAAAATTTAAGATTTTGAGACTTTTCGGAGTGGTTGTGCTATAAGAGCTATCTTCATACCAAATTTCAAGTTTCTAGGACATCTGGAAGTACCCTTTAGGTTTTTGGAAATCGGCAATTTGTATGGAAATGGCATTTTTAATTACTGTATCTTTTGATTGGGTTGACTTAGAAGGTTGATTTTTTCACAGCTTCAAAGGACCGCAGGCTTGAGTATTTGATATTATTTTCAGCATGCTACCTCCACGCGTTCCAGAGAAAAAGAGTCTTGACAGACAGACAGACAGACAGACGGACAACAAAGTGATCCTATAAGGGTTCTGGTTTTTTCCTTTTCAGGTACGGAATTGATTTTGGTTGATTTTTTAAAGTGGAATGAAAGCCGGCCAGATTATTTTTGTGTGATAGGATAGTTTTCATTTGCCTATTTCGCGTTAATGTGAGAGCATTTTTTTTTTCTTGAAAATGGTAAGGGTCCCCTTACATCTAGCGTTTTTCGAACGTCAGCATTTTATTAACGCCCGCGCAGCGTCTCTTGCGGTTCGCCACTTTCGACGCTGCGTGGACGTTAATGAGACGAAGGGTTGGATCATTTTCCCCAAATCATTATTTACCTGTAGCATAATTTCCAGTGGCGTTTTTTCCTATTCTTAATATACACCAGACGTTTTATTCCTTACATGATTTTTCCGTTCGCAGGTTTTCCCATTTTATTATTTTACCAATCGCAGATTTCATAGCAGTGCCCTAAGCACGACTTGTCGAATCCTGCGTTACGTTACGGTTATCGTATCGAGATCGAGAAATCTCATACTAAATTTTAGTTCCAAATACGCTCACGGGTGGGCGCTGTTCCAAACGTCACAAACTCGTTGTAGTTTACTATTCGATTTTACGTGACGCAGGATTCGACAAGTCGTGCTTAGGGCACAGTTAATTTAACCTACGCAAAAATCCCCGTAGCCTTTTTCCCCAGACCCTTATTTTTTTTATGCAAATCCTTAGTCAAACCAATATGTAGGTTAGGTTGGTTAGGAAGCTTCAGATGCCTAATCCTAACTATCCAATCCTAATCGTAACTTCCTAACCAATATTATAAATGCGAAAATGACTCTGTCTCTCTGTCTGTCTGTTTGTTACCTCTTCATGGAAAAACCGCTGCATCAATCTAGATGAAATTTTGGTAAGAAGATAGTTTGCATATTGAGGAATAACATAGGCTACTTTTTACTCGAAAAAAATTTATAGTTCCCGTGGGATAGCGATAACCGAAATCTACGCGGACGAAGTCGCGGGCAACAGCTAGTAAATATATAAACCTTGATGTGTTCAGAAGGAATGACACTTTCGATGTCTATATTATTTTTCTGGTTTGTCAAGGAAAGACTATGGCCCTTAGCTTGCCTTCGGTTTTATTTATAAATCCTCAATACACAAATTGTCTGTAAAACAGTGTCAATACAGGACATCCTCTGTTTGTTGCATTACGTTACGCAAACTGGAGGTGTCAACTAACAATGAATAATGGTGACCTGCGGCCTTGACAGCTAAAACTATTGTCTACGTAACTCTTTAACAGGTTTTCCTAGCTGTTTGGAACGAAATGAAAAGTAACCTATCGTCACTGTTCTTAATTTGTATTGCAGACAGACAGATAGGTAATATGGGGGGTAGCCACGGACCAACCACCCTCTGGTCACCAAATATCAGGGCGAACGTTTCCGAAACGCATCTGCTCATTTGCACCTATAAATTCAGCGAGATGACAAGCTATGAACCAATCACGACGCATTCCGCATACCTTTGTACACGGAAAGAACATTTCGTTTAATCGAGATGGTTCTCAGCTAACTTCCATTGAAATATGTCCACCCGTTTTTGAAATATTCAACTTTGAAATGACAGTGTCGGGGTTTTTTTTTCTAAGTTGGTTAGGTTAGGTTATTATTAGTTATATGTCATAGACTTTCCGAGGTTCCGACCAACCGTCCGTTACGCAAGCTAAAGTGTCATTCTATGGAACTTGCTAACTATGTAAACAAACCGCCGTAGTAAATTCATCATTCAGTTCAGAGACAATTTCAGTATGGCGGTTTGCTATAGCAAACTGGCTTTTTTTATTTTTACTGTCATCCCGTTCGAAATTATTTTTCACGAATTTCAAACTGACGCGTAAATATACAGAAAAACTAAAAAAAAAAAAAACTCGAATTAGGGTTCCAAACCGAAACGTTTAGTAAGCCGCGGTAACACGCTAATCCAATTACGCTATTCGAGCAATTGGTAGTTAGCACGAAAAACTTCAATATATTCACGCATCAGAGGATCGAGCACGACTTTACGAATGCTGCGTCACGTAAAATCGAATAGTAAACGTTGTCGATTTTGTATGACGTTTGGAACAGCGCCCGCCCGTGAGCGTATGTGGAACTAAAATTTAGTTTGAGGTTCCTCGATCTCGATACGATAACCGTAACGTTACGCAGCATTCGTAAAGTCGTGCTCGACACTCAGTTCTTGTTAATTTGCGTAACAGTTTGAAATTTGTGAAAAATAGTTATAGCAAGTTTCATAGAATAAGACACTATACACGCTCGGTTCCCATACAAATCTATGAACTCTGACCTTCTATCCCGATGTAGTTCTTGCAACAAGGTACAACGACAACATTACCTTAGTTAGATACTTACACTTGTCACTTGATAAACTCGAGTGCACAGACACAATACACGAGTGACATCACGCCGTAACAAGTAGCGAGCAATTCAAACATACAATTATATGCACTATGTTATGCATCATGCGCGTAACATATCATACGACCGTCTTTAGCTTCGTACAAGGACAATAAAGGACCACCAACGATCACTCACGTATATAAGTCGAGCCGGTCTCGCTAAGCAGTTGGAATTAAGCTGATACGTGAATATATAGTAGTTTTTCGAGCTAACCACCAATTAGCGCTCGAATAGCGTAATTTATTGAAGCGTATTACCACGGTTTGGAAAAGATCTAGGTTCGAATCCTAGTACGAGAAATTATTTTTTCTGGTCTTTCTGTAATATTTACGTTCCAGTTTGAAATTTAGAAAAAATATGTAATTTGAGTTTAGCCCGACTTGTTTCGGACTTAATCGTTGTCCTTCTCCTGGGAGCGTGCGACCCAGCGGCAGTGAGACGCACACTGCGCGCCGCGGCTTTGCTCGTGCGACTACTAAGCGCAGCTGACAGCGGCGCGCAACTACCCTCGTTTTCATCGAAACAGTCGTGCGCTCCTAGAGGAAAGACTAAGGATAAGTTATGTAACTTTTTATGAACGAATTGTGTACCTAACATACTTAAATGATTATTGCACTTGAGGAAAAGTGACAGCAAGAATTTATGAGCACTTTCTTCTCCCAAGAAACTACTTACGATTAAGTACTTATGACTATTAAATTCATACAAAGATAAAATCTAAAAATACACTTAACCTAATCCAACCAAATCCAGACATCCCCAAACGCACCATGTTACCAAAAATAATCTATATTCTATACGTAATTAAGATAACATTTATCTCCCCAATTGACATGCCAACTTATCTGTTGATAAATGTCGAATTTGCATCGATATACTTATCTATGTGGTTTGTTTAGTATCGGTAGCGGCGTAGATAACGGCAATGGCACACTTTGTAAATCTTCTTTAATGTTTTACTTTACATAGATTTGTAACCCCGCGAAGAGAGACACACGTTTGAAGGTGGGAGGCACTTGTGCGAGGTCGAGCACGACTTTACGAATACTGCGTAACGTTACGGTTATCGTATCGAGATCGAGAAACCGCATACTAAATTATAGTTCCAAATACGCTCACGGGCGGGCGCTGTTCCAAACGTCATACAAACTCGACAACGTTTACTATTCGTTTTTACGTTACGCAGCATTCGTAAAGTCGTGCTCGACCCTCTGTGCTTCCACTGCTGTGTTCCGGTGTGGAGAGTAAGACAGCCGGTGTGATTACGGGCACAAGAGGCATTTCATCTTAGCTCTCTAGGTTGGCAACGCATCTGCAAACCCTCCGCTGTTGCGGGTGTCTGTGGGCAGTAGTGATCACTTACCATCAGGTGACCCAGTTGCTCGTTTTCCTTCCTGGTCGTATAAAAAAAAACACACCTTACCTGTGACGGCTGTCTGTAATTCATATGTGTTTTATTGCATGCAAACGGGTAGAGACTTTGGGTCAGGGTCCAACCACCCTCTGGACACTTCCGAAACGCATATGCTAATTTGCACCTATAAATCTCTAGCCTCGAATCGCGGCTCACTATCGACCAGATGACAAGCGAGATGACAAGCTATGAACCAGCCAGCTTCCCCCGGCCAGCTCACCGCAGCGTTTTTAGTAATGACTTTCCAAGTAAATTATAAAAGATGCGGTGTCCAGTAGATGGTAATAACAACAATTACTAAAGAATATGACCGTAATCTACCATGTACGGTCAAGTGCAACAATAAGTATTGAATTAATCCACCACAACAACAATACCACGACCTTAATTCGCTGACATGAGAGCTATGGGACATATTTTGAGTAAGTTGTATGCCAGTGGCGAAGCGTGCTAACAAGCCGATTTCCGATAGCCTCCCTAAAATTTTGAAGAACCAAACGCATCTCTAAAGAACCCGTTGTAGGATAGCCTTACTCGCCCGTAATAAGTTTCAAACATTTTTAAAGTACCACACAATGCATATAAACAAAACGAGAAATTCATTCATTCTTTCACTCCAAATACCCACGCCCTCGCACAAAATCGGTTTAATTCATAATCATTGGTAATGCGGCCGAAAATATCAGAATCCTGCACTCACACATTTACAGAACTCATTGGCTAAAATTGCACACTATCGCAAAATTCCACCTATGGAATTAGTAACTAGTTAAACCGATGTTTAACGGGTTATTACATTTAAAATTAGACTTTGCGTGTTAATCATAAGGTTGACTTCTTCAGAAACTTTTTTTTGGGAGCATAGCGCGCGAAAGACTCCAATAATAAGCCAAAATTTAACTAGTTATTACATTTAGAATTAGAATTTATGCAGTTAACCATAAGGTTGACTTTAGCAGAAGCTTTCTTTTAACGCAAACTTTGTTACTTGAGAGCGACGCGTGGCGGCAGCACCGCTGCGCGAGTGCCGCATGATGTACTTGTCGATGACTCGATGTAGTTGTTGCCATGACATGATGTACAGATTTAAAATTACGGCGACGAAATAAACAGGAGAAATTATCGTTTGATTAGAATTTCAATTTAAATAACAATTTGACTACTTATAACTAGAAAATTATTATCAAAATGGAAACATTACGATTCAAAATTTGGCGCCTTAAATTCCCTTTTTTTTCACTAGGTACTTGGCGCTCAGAAATTTGTTTAAGTATCCTTTTCTTGCAAATGGTTGTTTTTATAAAAAATACATATCGGTTCAGTATTGATAAGTAAAACCAGTGAAAATCAATGTTTGTCATTGTCATTATGTCATTGTTTTGTGCAGTGTGTGTTTTACCGCCGTGCGTGTCCTGTTTGGAGGTTCGTTTTAGTAAAAACTATACCTGTAAGTGTACTTATATATTTTCATTTTTAAAGATTTTAAGGCAATTGTTTCACTTGACAATTATTTTGAGGATAATTGATTTGATTGCTTACATTTTTTAAAACGAAAAGACGGGTTCTTTAAAAAAATATATAATATATTTATGTACTTAGCTCATTTCATTACAACGATAAGTATAGGTAATTGGTTGGCCGATACCTACCTGTTGTGCCGATATTTGCTTAAAATTTTTTTTGTATGCCATTTGCCATGCCATTTTTACATGTTGTTATACACCAGTGATGTCAAATATAGCGAAGGTGGTTTAACTTGAGCTGTAAACGCAGACATCGGCAGCGGTGGCGGGGCAGCGCGGCGGCGGTAACAGTTGTTGTACCTAATATTCAAACTAGTACCTACCTACCTACCTAGGGTTTTTTTTTTGCTCCGGCTTTACCTACGAAAATTTTCACGCCCCGCCACTGTTGTATGCACCCATATTTTTGCACTTGACTGTACATGGTGTACAAAATTGGAGAATAATTAATATTACATTTTGACTATATTAATACATAATTAAAATGTCTAGAATATAACAACAAATTACAAATGATAGTAAGATGTCACGTATTACAATATAAGTTTTACATTAAAACGTAAATATTGTAAATAATTTATTGAATCAGGCGTTACTTTGCGGAGGTCCATATTTATGAACTAAAAAACAATTACTTTGCTCACCCGCGACCACTAATGACAAATAGTTATATCTGTGCGGCAAATGTATGTTTCCATGCAACACCTCCACCTCCACTGCTACACGAATCAACACATGCCACACAGACCCAACTATCACCACCACCACTATACTAAACGCTGACGCGTTTCGGCACTCTCCACGAGGCCATTTACGAAGCACAACAACAACCGCTCAACATGCCACCACTTCCACTACTCAAACAAATGATACAAATGTTACAAATGATAGTAAGATGTCACGTATTACAATATAAGTTTTACATTAAAACGTAAATATTGTAGACAAACTGACGTCACTGTCACAGTATGCCGTTGACAAAATAAAACATTATTATTTTACTGTGGCCATTGTGAAATTGTGTTAATAAAAAAAACTGTGTTGTGGTTACACATTTTTCGCATTGGTTTTCCTTATTTACCCGTTTTTCAGAATTTTCCTTCTAAAATATACTTTGTCGTTAGTTAACAATTAAACTATGATATACCTATGCTATTCTAGATGAATGTTTAATATGTATTTAATTATGTCTGTACCTATATGTATAAGTATGTTGATTCGTTATCTAGTACCCACAACACAAGTTCTGCTTAATTTAGGACTAGGTTAGCGATGGGCGAGTCAAGTTGTCTGATTCGGATGATCCGAATCAGACGCTACGCGAGTTGATCCGAATCAAGTTCCTTCGCAACTCGAATCACCTCGACTTGCCGGTTCCACTCGGCGATTCGAATCGCGCAACCGCAACCGGCAGCCAACTCGGGTGACTCGGCTTGATACGAATGCGAATGCGAGTTATGCGAGTCGCCAACTCGGCGACTCGTATACGCCAACTCGAATACGCCGAACTCGACTCGACTCGCCGACTCGCGGACTGAGCGAACGCCATCCGGTTGATCCGAGTCGAGTCAACTCGTATTCTGATCCGGATCAACGTTCCAAATCAACTCGAATTATCAGACTTGGAAAAGGGTCGACTCGTAACATCGCTAGACTAGGTCAATGGGGCTGCTACCTACTTGGTCAGACCAGCAACTTTTTTTTAAATATCAAAAAAATAATTAGGTACTTTGCTCACCCGTGACCACCCACGGTTGCGGGTGAGCAAAGTAATTATTTTTAGTTGTTAAATTTAAATCGAATGCCGATCCCACCGGCGCAGAGTGCAACCAAGCGTAGGTGGCTACAATAGCGTACAGCCTGGTCCAGTGGAGCATGAAGCGACTGTCCATACTATACCATCCCCTTTCTCTTTCAGTCTGCTTCAAGATCTTCGACCTAGACAGAGACGGCGTGCTCAACAAGAAAGAGCTCCAAGACATGGTCAGCATCCTCTGCACAGTCGCCAACGAGAGCATCAAGAACCAGAGCTCGCGAGCCTCCACACCCTCGGACGACTCCGAGGCCGACAAGAGCTTCGACCCTGACGGGGTGCTGCTGCACTTGCGGGGGAAGCTGGTCCGGGCCGTGCCCAAGAACGGGACGAAGCCGGTGTTCCAGCTGGGGCCCGGTGCGGAGGGCGAGGGGAAAAAAGAGGTTGGTATGGCTGTACTACCCATGTTCGTCCAACTACAGGATATTTAACTGGTCAGATCTTGCAACCCGATCACTGATGATTTACCAGATGGTCTACCTTGCGGGAGGCAGCAACGCTCCAGAACCTTACGGCGCCAACGGACATCAGTTCTGCAATCAATTTGCCCCGCCCACTGCCACTTAATGTGTGCGATATGCCAAGCTGCGTTTTGTTTTTATTGAAAGAGGGAGGCAAACGGTCAAGCGGGTCACCTGATGGTAAGCGATCACAGCCACCCATGAGAACCAGCAACCCCAAGAGAGTCACTAGTCCGTTGCCGACCTTTAAGGAGGAAAAGGCATAGAGGAAGAGGGGGGGAATCGGGCCTCCGGCACTCTCACTGACCGAACAAAACGCAACAGAGGTGCTGTTGCTTCACGCCGATTTTCTGTGAGACGGTGGTACTGCGCCGGATAGCCGGTCCTTTCGTACGGCAGCAAATAGCAACAGTATGGCTCTCCCACTACAGCTATATCGGTGACTTTAGTTATTCTACGGATCTCCTCACCAAGACCAACCTCCATTGAGATCACGAACACACGCCTCATCACACGTCCTTTCCAGATAACCGACACCACGGAAACGCTGGACTTGATCGCAGCGGACACGGCGTTAACGCTGGAAGACTTCCTCATCTGGAGCGTGGAGAGCGCGGACAGGCTGGTGGCGCCGTTCCTGCAGCTGCTGTTCGACGTGTGCCACATCGTGCTGGGCCTGCGGCCGCACTGCAAGCACCAGGAGCGGGGCATAGGTGAGCTCAGACTACAACACGTGCTACTGAACTTAATAGGCGTAATATATATGGGAGCGTAGCTAGGCCCAAAAAGTGGCTCCACCAAATAGGTGCCGCTGTAAGTGGGGAAAAATATATGAACCTCGTATGCAACGTGTTGCACAATAACCCGTAAAAAATATAGGGTTAGGGTTATAGTGAAATTGTAACCCTGCCAGTGCGGCCTTTATATGCGGTGGTTATGTTTTTGGTGGCAGGGTAAACGGATCACTCACATATGTCAGTCGAGTATGACCCGACATGTTTTGGACTAATCCGTAGCCCTTCCTCTGGGAGCACACGCTACGCCGGTGGCGAGACGTAAACTGCGCGCCGCGGCTCTGCTCGCGCGGCTGCTCGGCGCCGCTGACGGCGACTCACTCACGACAGGCTACCCTACTTTTGACAATAATAAAAATGACGATGAAAACGGAGGTAGTTGTGAGCCGCCGTCAGCTGCGCCGAGACGTCTTGCCACCGGCGTAGCGTAAGCGTGCTTTATATACCTGATTATTAGCTTATGGGCATAAGCGATGTAGGAACTTTAGGAGGCGATACAGGGGACTATTAGGAATAGTTTGAAGCCTATATGTCTTAGTCCAATATGCGATTGTTTTTTTTTTTAATCGAGTTTTACCGATTACACACACACACACACACATCACATTATACCTTATAAAACAACTTGTACTTTACATTGTGGAAGAGCAATAAAAAATTGAGTATTGAGTATTTTTTTTACTTAATACCAAAAGTTGACATAAAAAAATAAATTTGGAACAAACTGTGGAAAAGTCTAAATTTATTTCAACATACAATGACAATGCAAAGAAAAATTCGTTAAGCAGCTGGACATGAACCAGCAACCTCGGTAATCCGTACCACGCTCCACCAATTAAGCTATACTTAACGTTGGTGTACCTAACGAATTTTTCAATGCCTTGTGTCATATTTTATTTGGAAGATCTCTCCTCAGCGCCATCTATGAGTAGCTTAATCAAGCAGCTCACCCACTACGGAACTTCTACAGTTACGCATTAGTGGCAAGAGATGGAGCTATTTTCTGAATCAATGAAAATAATCGATTTATTGATTATTTTTGTTTTTATTTTTATGAAACATTCATAGAATGAAATTCAACATACAATGACAATGCAAAGAAAAATTCGTTAAGCAGCTGGACTTGAACCAGCAACCTCGGTAATCCGTACCACGCTCCACCAATTAAGCTATACTTAACGTTGGTGTACCTAACGAATTTTTCAATGCCTTGTGTCATATTTTATTTGGAAGATCTCTCCTCAGCGCCATCTATGAGTAGCTTAATCAAGCAGCTCACCCACTACGGAACTTCTACAGTTACGCATTAGTGGCAAGAGATGGAGCTATTTTCTGAATCAATGAAAATAATCGATTTATTGATTATTTTTGTTTTATTTTTATGAAACATTCATAGAATGAAATTCAACATACAATGACAATGCAAACCAGCTCCAGCTGCTTAACGAATTTTTCTTTGCATTGTCATTGTATGTTGAATTTCATTCTATGAATGTTTCATAAAAATAAAACAAAAATAATCAATAAATCGATTATTTTCATTTTAAATTTATTTCTTTATAATTAACACCGCAATTAATTGATTAACCAATCACACAAAAGTCAGCCCCCCACTGGCTACACATTTTTTACCCTATTACATATTGGACTAAGACATATAGGCTTCAAACTATTCCTAATAGTCCCCTGTATCACCTCCTAAAGTTCCTACATCGTTATACCAAACACCCTGTATAAGTCGAGTTTCGCCCGAAATCCTACGTATCATTATATCATCGACGTAACGACCAACGAGGAAACTCGCACGTACTGTAAATGGGAATACTATTCTAGATAATCGCTTGATTAGAGCTGATTCATGTATCTATTGCGCTGCGGTTTTAACACAAACAAATAGATAATTTGATATTGTAGGCTAATACTTAGTGATTGAGTAAGCGGGTACTTACGTATTTAGTAAACACGATCATTTTTAACCCCCACGAAAAAGAGGGGTGTTATAAGTTTGATCTGTGTGTCTGTGTATCTGTGTATCTGTCTGTGGCATCGTAGCTCCCAAAAGGATTCACCGATTTCGATGCTGTTTTTTTTAATCGAAAGCTAGTTTAATCGAGATGGTTCTTAGCTAAGGTCCATTAAAATCGGTTCGCACCCGTTTTTGAAATATTGAACTTTGAAATGACGATGTCGGGGGGGTTTTCAACTTTTCTAAGTTCATCATCATCATCATGTCAGCCGATTGACGTCCACTGCTGGCCGGCGGTCTCCCCCGCGGCTCTCCACTCAGACCGGTCTTGTGCTTTCCGCATCCACCGCGGTCCCGCAATCCCTACTAGGTCGTCGCTCCATCTTGTTGGAGGCCTATCAACAGCTTTTCTAAGTTGTATCTAATTAACTAAGTAGCTTAAGTAACGTATGTAACATTGAAAAGTAAAAATTGATTTAGTCCTAGAACTAGAATTTAGAACTAGAGAATAAGGCACTCGACTTGTAAAATTTCACAAAAATTTTGCTTGTTTACAAGCTTTTACTAACTTTCTTCCGTCCAGATGCATGTCTGTCTGTAATCAAATCTTGCAAGGTATATTAGTTACTGCATATATTTTTCCATTAAAGATTTCCATTTCTCAATAATTCACGATACTTGTGATAACAGTGTTTACAATAAAAACAAGCGTGTTATTGCACCATCGCAGTGTAATATTATCTGATTGCGTTCGTTGCTTGTAATTAGGTGAGACACGTTTAAACTTTGTAAATATACTCACCGGAACAATTACTGTTAAATCGAATTTTTCCTTCGTTTCGGAGCAAAATGCACAAAATGCAAAAAGTACATACCTACACGCAAAATGTAACAACTGGTAAAATAATCAAATCGGAAAATGTACACTAGTGAACTATTCCTCTCCACCACTCAAAGGTTGGCTGGCAGAGATCCCTTAAAGGGATAAGTCCGCCTTTGTACTCAAATATTATAGTTGTAACTTGTGTTTTATCCTGTTTTTTGTACAATAAAGTGTTTACTTACTTACTTACTAGTTACGTACACTGTTTAGTACATTCTGTCTACATACTTTCCGATTTGTACATTTTGCGAATGTACCTTTAGTTTTTTGTAAGTTTCGCGTGTCGTGCAATATGCGTGGTGTACATTTTGCGATTTGTACATTTTCAGTCGAAGCACTAATTTTAACGCCCGACGCAAAAAGTGGGGTGTTATTTTGACCTATGTATTTGTGTATCTTCCTAACATCATAGCTCCCAAACGGAGGACCGATTTGGACGCGGCTTTTTAAATCGAAAGCTAGTTTAATCGAGATGGTTTCTTAGCGAAGTTTTATGAAAATCGCTTCCTCTGTTTTTGAGATATTGCACTTTTACATTAAAATGTCCGGGATTTTTCAACTCTTCTAAGTTGGCTAGGTTACAACAATTACTTTTAAAGCTAGAAATAAAATTTATACCAAAGTATTAAGTTTGATAATAATTTATAACAAGAAAACCGTTAAAGCAATGAAGAATAGGGAAAAAATACAAACTATATAAATGAAATAAATAAATATCATGGGACAAATTGACACCAATTGACTTAGTCCCAAACTAGGCAAAGCCTGTACTATGGGTACTAGACAACGGATAAACATACTAATATAGATAAATACATACTTATATACATATTATACATCCAAGACCCGAGAACAAATATTCGTATTCATCATACAAACATCTGCCCCGACCGGTATTCGAACCCGGGACCTCAAGCTTCATAGTCAGGGTCTCCAACCACTGCTATATATACTCCATTGAGATCATAGTCAAAAGCAACGGAAACGGTTATTATTATTACTACGATTTTCCTCAAAGCTATCACCACAACGGTAAAACGCAGGTTGACAATAATGTAAATAGTAAATGTTATGAAAGCGCTCAATTAACCGGGGCGTTAACTTGTAATGTGGTTGTTTATGTCCGTAATCTGTAGCAATTGCAACTATTACGGCTTCTGTGTAGCGTAATTATATGACAGTAGGTCTACTTTGTACCTACAGGAATTTCCTATATTCTAAATGTGGGGTGTTTTGGTCAACGCTTGCAAGATAGCTTATCATCATCATCATCATGTCATACGAAAGACGTCCACTGCTGGCCGGCGGCCTCCCCCGCGGCTCTCCGCTCAGACCGGTCTTGTGCTTTCCGCATCCACCGCGGTCCCGCGATCTTTACTAGGTCGTCGCTCCATTTTCTTGGAGGTCTACCGACAGCTCCTCTCCCGGTCCGTGGATAGCTTATATGCCCTGTGAAAGAATAAAAAGTAGACTGGTTCCCTTTCCCTTGAGAATTTCGAAAATTCCCTTAATGCACCTCTATGATCATCAAGGTTCAATTTCAAGCCTCCAGTTCCAGTGGTTTGGGCTGTGGGTTGTTCTCTGGGTCAATCGGTCAGTCAGTTTCCTCTTCTATACATATACTTACGTATAGGTAAATTAAAACCGTGTCTGTAGACGCTAATGTGTAGTTAAAATGAGAAAAGTTTTTTTTTTCAATTTCAACAGATGCAGCAGTATTTTGCATTTCGATATATTTTCTGTTTTTTTTTTTAATACAAGCGTTTTTTGCCGACTGTATTTTTCGTTGACTGTACTTATATTGTCCTCCAACTTACACAACCAAGCCAAATTTCAAGACACTCCGACCACTGGAAGATTTGCTTTAGACATAATGAAAACGGGATATTGACCGCGATTAAGTACCTTATAGGTTTGATGAGCTCCCGATATTTCGATGCAGTTACATGCATCATGCGAAAAGGGCTGTATTTTTGCTGCAATACGTGGCCGGCAACTATGGCAGTCTTTGTCTAGCTTTCATAATAAGAGTCGGACAGCAACAGTTGCCGGCCACATATTGCAGAAAAATGTTGCCCGCTTAGAAGCCCCTCAATATTTTCCCCGAACATACATACAAACATTGCAAGTTAAATAAAAGTAAAGAGATTTGACCGATTAGGCATCATCTCTATTGCAAGTCTGGTAGCAGTAAATGTACTGTGCACTATCAGTCTGTCGACCTAGTAGCGATAAGCGATTGTCTGGAGGTCTATAGGTAAATAGGGGGGGGGGGGGTGGATTGCACGCTGGCACAACGTGACGTACACGTGACGTGAGGAAACCTGCACACCCCTGCGAAGCAATTCAATGGTGTGCGTGAAGGTCCCAATACGCACTGGGCCGGCGTGGGAACTGTAGCCCAAGCCCTCTCGTTGTGAGAAGAGGCCTGTGCCCAGCAGTGAGATATAAATAGGCTGATGATGATGAGAACGTGACGTCATGGTTTATTGAGAAGTACAGTCAACTGCAAGAGTAGCTAAGCAACCGACGCGTTCACATTGATAACGTTCATAAGAGCATGTGCAGATCATTGCGCCAGCTTCGGTTGCTTAGCAACTTCTGCTTCTGACTGTATAGTAAAAAAATGTTTTTCTTTAAATTCTGAGAGGAGTCCTGTGTCCAGCGGGTCGAGCACGACTTTTCGAAACCTGCGTCACGTAAAATCGAACAGTAAACGTTGTCGAGTTTGTGTGACGTTTGGAATAGCGCCTGCCCGTGAGCGTATTTGGAACTAAAATTTAGTATGAGGTTTCTCGATCTCGATACGATAACCGTAACGTTACGCAGCATTCGTAAAGTCGTGCTCGACCCTCAGCTGTGGTACGTGATGTATACGTGTTCGTGTTGTTCCAGTGCTCGGCTGGCTCCGTCGCGAGGTGCAACGCGGGTACAGCGTCGGCCAGTTCTGGTACCTGATAGCCTCCGAGTGGTGGGCCGCCTGGGCCGCCTACACCGCCGGCGACGCCGCCTGCTGCCGCGGCCCGCGCGCGCCCGACGAGGCCATCGTGTGCGACGAGTCCTTCACCACCACCAGCACGGGTGAGCGAGCTGTGTGCTCGGCACGCCGTGCCGGTAACTAATGGTCGGACGGGGGCCAGCGTTTGCAACAAGTTGTGCGCTATCACCAGCATGGTGAGCGAGCTGCGTGTCCAGCACGGGCTGGTGGTAACTAGTGCCTGACCGCGGCCAGTGGTCGGACGGGGGCCATCGTGTGAGTACACAAGCTATGGTTGAGCAAGCTATATAGCTCGGCACGGCATGCCGGTATAATTAGTGGTAGACCGCCGCCAATAGTGCGACTGAATTGCCAAAATCGCCAGCGATAAGGGGTCGTAAAAGAGGCAATTCTATTCTGTTAAAATGACATGATCATGATTTACCACTCATAATTATTAACGTTTTAATAAATATCATGGGACAAATTGACACCAATTGACTCAGTCCCAAACTAGGCAAAGCCTGTACTATGGGTACTAGACAACGGATAAACATACTTATATAGATAAATACATACTTATATACATATTAAACATCCAAGACCCGCAAACAAATATTCGTATTCATCATACAAACATCTGCCCCGACCGGGATTCGAACCCGGGACCTAAAGCTTCATAGTCAGGGTCTCTAACCACTAGGCTATTCGGCGGTCAGATAATATAATCAGCTAATAATAATAGTCTTCAGCATAAATTATGTGGAAAAAAAAGTCGTGATAGCGTAGTGGTTTGACCTATGGCCTCTCAAGCAGAGGGTCGTGGGTTCAAACTGTGCGAAATGACATTTGTAATTTATCACGAGCTTTTCGGTGAAGGAAAACATCGTGTGTTCCTGCGAAACAATTCAATGGTTTTTTTTTTGGCTTGTGCCCAGCAGTGAGACGTAAATAGGCTGTTGATGATGATGATGTGATGTGTGTTTGCAGAATCAATGGGATCCCTCCTGTGGCGAGCAGAAACGGCGTCACTAGGGTCGGCTGGCAGTAGTAGTGGCGTCAGCAGCGCCGCGCCGCGACCGCGCGCGCCGGGGCCTATTGACAACAAACGGCTCAGGGCACCCGACTCACTCAAGGTACACGCACAGGCCCGTGTTCTATAAAGCTACAAGTTACAATTTACAAGCGGAAGTCTCATTCTATCACCTTTTGTTGGAAAGAGACTTCCGCATGTAAATTACAACTTATAGCTTTATGTAACACCACCCAGGTGTCTGGTCTACAGCTGCTATGGCGGTAGACACGGTTGCGTTACCAGTGGTCGACATAGCACAATGACTAGTGGCGGATATAACTATGATGTATGAAATTGTATTTAATGAAATGGAATTAAATGTGGTGAACAAAGGTCTTATGTTAAAGTAAAAATATCGCACACTTAGCTATGCTAATATTATGCATGCAAAGATATTTTAAATGTCACAAAGTATTATTGTGTAAAGTGTATTGAAAACAAGGAGGATAGGATCGTTCCCCGCAGTCATGTTAAAATTCAGGCAATTTCTAGTTGCGGGTGGTAGGACCTTGTGCGAGGTCCGTCCGGATCGCTACCACCATCTTACTCGTTAATCCCGCCGCTAAGCAGCAGTGCTTGCACTGTTGTGTTCCGGTGTGGAGAGTAAGACAGCCGGTGTAATTACGGGCACAAGAGGCATTTAATCTAGCCTCTAGGTTGGTAACGCATCCGCAGGCCTCCGGAGTTGCGGGTGTCTATGGGCAGTGGTGATCACTTACTATCAGGTGACCCACTTGCTCGCTTGCCTTCCTCGTTGTATATAAACAAAAAAAAAGATGGCGCCAAGGTCGTAGCCAGCGGGTCAAATAATAACAAAACAGCGGTACGAATGTGTCACTCAAGCAAGGTAGATGGCGCTGAATGTAAATAAGAACGATTCAAAGTATGGGCTTTGTCAATCCGTTTACTTTCCTTGATCCTTGATTGAAAATGAAACATTAATTGTGTTTTAAAACAGTCCAACAATATAGGTAATAAAGAAATAATCGTAAGCTCATTGAATAGACGCCTCTGAAATACTACAAGCTTGGTACTACTTTCGATCGATTTTAGTTTTCCACTGTTAGCATACACCTGTCATTGTACGAATTGTGGCTGCATTCAGACGCCAACGACTCTAAATATTGGGACATGTGACTGGTTGCTTCATCTGGTGACCCAGTCTCACCGCTAGAGGTGACTCTATGAGCGGTTTTAGGGTTCCGTACCTCAAAAGGAAAAAAACGTAACCCTTATAGGATCACTTTGTAGTCCGTCTGTCTGTGTGTAAGACAGTGAAATTAATATCAAATACCCAAGCCTGCGGTCCCTTGAAGCTGTAAAAAAATCAACCTTCTAAGTCAACGCAATCAAAAGATACAGTCATTAAAAAATCTATTTCCATACAAATTGCCGAAATCGGAAAACCTACAGGGTACTTCCACTGGTCCTATAAACTTGAAATTTGGTATGAAGGTAGCTCTTATAGCACAAACACCCCAAAAAGTCCCAAAATCTTAAATTTTTATGTCTGTCTGCAGATTTCGCAGACCAATATAAGTTGACCCCACACTGCGTACATTTAGCTTAGGAGCAGGGCTCTGCTAACACTGGACTTCTTAAAACACCGGGGAAAAGCGTTAAAATCTTTCCACGGAGCCCTCGTGCGCGAGTCCGACTCGCACTTGGCCGGTTTTTTTGTAATCCGTGTACCCCCAGGTGCGCACACTGACAGGCGAGGGCGGGCACCTGCGGCGCGACGTGACGCTGGCGCAGCATCGCGACTTCGAGCTCGTGCCCGACGCGCTGTGGCGCGCGCTGGCGCTGTGGTACGGCGGCGCCGAGCCGCTGCCGCGACAGGTCAGTCGCGCTGCAGCCATCACTCTGAGACCGCGTATGCGCCCCCTGCGCACTGTGTCGCGCAGAAACTCGCCGCTGCCGCGCGCTCTAACGATGCTCAACGCGCTGTACGCGTCGGCGCCGGAGTGCGACCTATTTGCGGGGAGTTGGGCTACCGTGTATAGTCAGTGCTTGGTTTTTTACGAAATGTCAGATGACAGGCAGACCAGTGTTCCCGCTTGATGCATATTTTGTCTTTTACCAATTGTATTTTTTTCGTGTTCTTATATTGGAACATGTGTGTGTTTTTTTAATGTTTAATGTAGTTTCACAGCGTATTATTAATTACTGTAATGCTGTGTAAATGTATGTGATAATAATAAATAATAATTAAATAAATAAAAATCGCTAGCTCGCCCGTTAGAACCAATACTAACCCAGCAATGAGGGCTATCCACCAAACACGCCAGTAGCTTGTCTCTCATTGGTGGAGAATGACAGATAGATCTCACTCGACACCATCGATCTTAACGGATTTTTAACTCGATAGCCTTCATTACCTACTTCTAAGCAATAATGTAACATCGTCGTACTTTCATCCAAGATACTTGCTAGTACAACATGATCAGAGAAATCTACTAGTCTACCGTCCCTCTCGCTTTCGTGTTAACCTATGTTGGCGTGAGCGGGACGGACGGACACGAACTTTGAATTTCGGACTGCGGAGTAGCCCCTCTGCAGTGCCTGTCACCTGTAAAGTACTGGCACCCTCTCCACATTTTCACTATCTAATATGCTGATATTTATTCCAGGTGATCCGGCCGCCTAATTCGGACGTCGAATTGGAGCTGTACCCACTCAACTTGAAGATTTTAAGGCACGTCGCTGTGCCGCAAAGTGAGTGACATAGTTTTCTCATGAATTCCTACCTCCATTCTCGTATCCTTATTATTTTGCATCCGGTATCCAATCAATCAACTATCTGTTTGATTCACGGACCAACCACCCTATGGACACCGCACCTTTTATAATTTACTTGGAAAGTCATTACGAAAAAAGCCGCGGCGAGCGGGCCGGGGAATGCGTCGTGATTGGTTCATAGCTTGTCATCTCGCTTGTCATCTGGTTGAAACTGAGCTGCGATTGGAGGCTAGAGAGATTTATAGGTGCAAATGAGCATATGCGTTTCAGAAACGATCGCCCTGACATTTGGTGTCCTTAGCCACTCACTTGCTTTGAATTTTGAGTTGAACTCTATTTATAACAAAATATGAGCGTTGACAGGTAGCTCTAGTTACCAAATGCAATTGAGTGGTTAGGGTGATTGGTCCGTGGTTTGATTGAACAGTCGTCCGTATGTTCGTTATTTCAGGGATGAACTCTGTGTCAGCGGTGGGCGGCGTGTCCATGTACTCGGCCGTGCCGCTGGCGCCGGCCGCGCCGCCCGCGCCGCCCGACCGCCAGCTGGCCTACACCGCCGCCTTCTCCCGGCTGGCCACCGTCAAGCAGGTCAGTGCCCCCGGGGCGGCGTGTCCGTGTACTCGGCCGATACTAGTCTAGATGCAGGTGACCGGTGCTCGACAGGGCTGGTGTAAGACAAGTGTAGGTGACCGGTGGTCGGCAGTTTCGATCCGAGATTATTGCGGGTGACTAGTGGTCGGCAGGGTCGGTCCGAGACTAGAGCGGGTGGGGCAAGCTAGCGGTCAAAGTGACGGTCTTTAAGAGCATCGCGATTAGTGCGACACTGAGGCCAATACCGCGCTTGTAACTAGTCATCGGCCACCCACAATACAACAATACAAATATTCTTTATTGAAAACCACAAAACAGTACAAGGTGATTACAGAAAACTGGTATGGTCCACAAAACAGTACAAGGTGATTACGGAAAACTGGTATGGTAGACAATAGGCGGTCTTATCGCTTGAAGCGATCTCCTCGGGCACGAACACTACACCTATACCTTTCTTACCCTAAGCTGGCCGGCAGGTGACAGAGTTCCTCTGCCTCGCGCTGGGGCTGCAGCGCGAGGCCGTGCGGCTGTGGTCGCTGGGCAGCCGCGCCGTGCTGCTGGACGACGAGCGCTGGACGCTGCAGGAGCTGCGCTGCGACGAGCGCACGCGCCTGCTGCTGGAGGTGCGCAACGCGGACCTCACGTGGCCCGAGGAGATCGGCGCGCTCAGGTCAGGGGGCACGCTGGCACTGTTGGGGTGCGACACTGCCACAGTTGGGGTGCGACACTGGCACACACAGTTGGGTGCAACACTGACACAGTTGGGTGCAACACTGGCACAGTTGGGGTGCGACACTGGCACACACAGTTGGGTGCAACACTGGCACAGTTGGGGTGCGACACTGGCACACACAGTTGGGTGCAACACTGTCACAGTTGGGGTGCGACACTGTCACAGTTTGGGTGCGACACTGTCATAGTTGCAGTGCAAATTGTTTTCCTTCAGAGACGCTTTTAAGTTTAAAAGGTAGGTATTATATCGTCCCGTTGTGTTGCAGCCTGGGCGGCGGCAACCGGCTGCAGGAGCGGCGCGAGACGCTGGCGGCGCCCAACCTGCCCGGCGCCACGGGCCTGCACAACCTGGGCAACACTTGCTACATGAACGCGGCGCTGCAGTCCGTGAGTACCCGACTATTAGTCCGTGATTAGGTCTAGCACAACGTCCTGTGCGACTTCTGTCTCGTGCGAGAACAACTGCCCGTCCTTTACTGTCACTCAGAATGCAACGGGACGGGTAATGTATTCTCGCGCGACAAACAAAGTCGCGGCCAGTCGTGCTAGCCAGACGGTATAACACCGTTCACGGCGGAACTGTGGGGCAATTTCCTACATTTCGAGAACCCAATTGAACCGCGAGGTTCGCTTCACGTCCACACACAGTGATATCTGATATAAAATGGAAAACGGTAGGTATTTTATGCTGTGATTAGATGTAACTTTTTTCATCATTTTATTTAAGACTCTTGGTGATGCAATTGTCTCCAGTCCATTATTCCCATTGCGAGTTCTTTGAACTCCTGGGCCGTGTATTATAAATTATAAATTATTATTAAATTCGCTTGTAAATTGTAACTTGTAGCTTTATAAAACACGGCCCAGGTACGACACGACGTCTATCTTATTTTTCATTAAATTTGTTTACAATTTTGTTCAAGAAAAATAATTTTAATGCTATTATTTTGCAGACTGTATTTTTTATAGATTTTGCATCCACCATATCCCTACCATATTTCAGGTCGATCCGACCACTGGGTCTACATGGGTCTAATTTAACTTGTAAAATTGATTGTACCGTCGTCGACACGTGAAACTGAATAAAATCTAGTAAGAACTGGTTTAAAGAAGACGTTTCGGTTCTACTGGGTTGAATGCCATTTATGTAAAATCTAAAATCGACGCCATGGTTCCTGAGAACAGATTTCCCTATCTCTTATAGTTAGACGACCGGATAGCCTAGTGGTTAGAGACCCTGACTATGAGGCTTGAGGTCCCGGGTTCGATCCCCGGTCGGGGCAGATGTTTGTATGATGAATATGAATGTTTGTTCTCGAGTCTTGGATGTTTAATATGTATGTATGTATTTATCTATATAAGTATGTTTATCCGTGGTCTAGTACCCATAGTACAGGCTTTGCCTAGTTTCGGACTAGGTCAATTCCGTTTGAATTGATCACCCTGTATTAATGCTTGTGGTTCAGGTATGGAACACGGGGCCCCTCACTCGCTATTTCAACTCCGGCATGCATCTCTACGAAGTCAACACGACCAACCCGCTTGGGACGAAGGGGGCGCTGGCGGTGCGCTACGGAGAACTCTGCAAGGAGGTTAGATTTATATGTATTATGTTATCTATACCTATAAAACAGTACCGTGACTGACTGACTGACAGACAACGCACAGCCTAAACCACTGGACCTAGAGACTTGAAATTTGGCAAACATATACCTTGTGTATCCTAGAGGTGCACTAAGACGGGATTTTTCGAAATTCCTACGGGATAAGGCACTAGCCCATTTTGAAATATTTCACGGGGGCAAAGCCGCGTGGCATAAGCTAGTATGTTATAAAGTCTGTGAGCGTTTATAAAGAAAGAAACAAATATAGAATATAAACGACCGGTGGCTCGTCGAGCGTTTTCCCGATACATGGCGGGCATTGTAATATAATCGAAGTGCGGTAGACGTGTCTACCGCGTAATGAATTGAGGAATCTCTTTTGCCACGCCGCAGTTGTTGCGACGCCGTAAGGCCTTTAAACGAGTCCTAAACACTGCCGTATCGTTTTCCTTCACGAGGTTTTATGTGTATTTATCAAATCAAATCAAATCAAAATTTTATTCAGCAAATAGGCAGTTGAATGCTCTTTTACACGTCATTTTTTTGAGTCTACCAGCGCTTTCGGAAAGACCATGATTGCCAAGAAGAATGCGCCGCAAGAAACTTGGCACAAAGTCATTTTTTCTAAAAACAAGTTACATTAGCTCTTACAATACGTAACCACAGACAAATTACACAAAGAAACCTCACTCTGTCATTAAAAAATTAAGAGAGAGAAAAAAAAAACCGCATTTTAGAAACAAGTGTAAAAAGTAATTATTAGAAGTTTATTAATTTCGGAACCGTGCAGGTGTGGTCGTGCAGCGCGCGGTCGGTGGCGCCGCTGCGCGTGCGCTGGTGCGTGTCCAAGCACGCGCGCGCGCTGGCGGGCGGCGGCCAGCATGACGCGCAGGAGCTGCTGGCCTGGCTGCTGGACGCCCTGCACGAGGACCTGAACCGCGCGCCGCGCCGCGCGCCGCCGCCCGCGCGGGACTCGGACGGCCGGCCCGACCAGGTCAGCTCGACCGGGGCCTGCAGCACGGACCTACTAGCGACCTCTAGCGGCTTGTGGCTGAACGCAGCGATGTCTCTAGACCGGACCTCGGACGTTAACGGAACTAATCTACATCTACACTTCTACACTAAATTATAAAGAGGAAAGATTTGTACCTATTTTTGTATGTTTGTATGTTTGTAATGAATAGGCTCAAAAAGTACTGGGCCGATTTAAAAAAATCTTTCACCAATAGAATGCTACATTCTTCCAATTTGACATAGGCTACATTTCATTTTGAAAAAAATTAGGGATCCTTGGTAAAATTTGAACAATGTAACCGAAGGTGTAAAAAAATGAGTCTTAAAATGTCTTTCGGCGAATGCGCTGCCGAAACTATTAGCGATAGAACAAAATAATGTACAACAATATTGAAGAACATCATAATGTCTACAAAAAACTCCGCGGTAGCATATGTCCAACTATTGTAGTTATGTCACTACAACAACTTTTTTCATTTTATAATTGTCTACCCCGTGCGAAGCCGGGACGGGCTGCTAGTAATAATATAAAATGGCGGTCCCCAGGAGGTGGCGGCGGAGGCGTGGGCGGCGCACGCGGCGCGCAACGCGTCGGTGGTGACGGACCTGTTCTACGGGCAGCTGAAGTCGCGCGTGCGCTGCGACGCCTGCGCCGCCGAGTCCACGCGCTTCGACGCGTTCAACATGCTCAGCCTGCCGCTGCCCGTCGACCACACGCTGCGCGCGCAGCTCGTCGGTGAGACGCCACGCCACTATCTATACCTATAAAACAGTACCGTGACTGTCTGACTGAGTTGACTGACAGACAACGCTAGTCTAAACCACGACCTAGAGCCTTGAAATTTGGGAAACATATGTCTTGAGTATCCTAAAGGTGCACTATGAAGGGATTTTTCTAAATTCCCACGGGATAGGGAACTAGCCCATTTTGAAATATTTCACGGGGACAAAGCCGCGGGGCATAAGCTTATAAAGTTTAAACCAACACAGTTGGCTGTTTCAAATTCAAATTCAAATTCAAAATGTTTATTTGTCGAACATAGGTAAAAATAAATAAATGTGATCAAATATGGTAGGTCACTTTGAGTATCACTATGTTGTGCCTTAATCAAATGTTTCAAATCACACTGACGAAGTTTCAAAAGTCTGTTGCATAAATACAACTTCAAACTCTATTCCTGGGACTTCGGCCCCCAGGTGTAACATCTGGGCCGAATTTAAACCTGAAAATTACAATTTACAAGCGGAAGTCTCATTCTATTACAAAAAGTACATTCTATACAAATAAATAAAAATAAATAAATATCATGGGACAATTTGACACCAATTGACCTAGTCCCAAACTAGGCAAAGCCTGTACTATGGGTACCAGACAACGGATAAACATACTTATATAGATAAATACATACTTATATACATTTTAAACACCCAAGACCCGAGAACAAACATTCATATTCATCATACAAACATCTGCCCCGACCGGGATTTGAACCCGGGACCTCAAGCTTCATAGTCAGGGTCTAACCACTAGGCTATTCGGCCGTCAAAAGCTGGTACTTTTTTTAACAGAAAAAACTTTTTTTCTTGTTTTATTTGAACTGTGAATGCTATGTCTAAAGCACAGGTTACTCAATGTTACCTAGTTTAGACGTACTGTTTATTTACTTACTAGGTCTAAGTTTGTTTAATGTTATTTTAAATATTTTTTTGTCAAACTATTGGAAATAAATGATTATGATTATCACAAAAAGTACATTCGCCATAAGAAAACTGGTACTTTTGTTTTAACAGAAAACTTACTGTCGTATTTTCCATCACATCTTTATCAATCTTATCTTATCAATCTTATCTTATCAATCTTATCTTATCAATCTTATCTTATCTTTGTAGTGATGCTACTGGACGGATCGGTGCCCGTCAAATACGGCATACTAATCAACTCCGAGGCCACTTACCTGGACCTCAAGAAACGTCTGTCGGAACTCTGCGGACTGGCTCCTGAATCGTGAGCATTGTTACTTATAAAAACATTCTAATACACAAGAATCTATAATAATAATAACAATATTTGTTTGCTTAAAAACACAAGTACTTATACATTAAAATGAGATGTCGGACGGACCACAAACTAGGCTGAGCCTGTATCTTGAGGTCCTGGGCCGTGTTTTATAAAACTCCAAGTTACAATTTACAAGCGGAAGTCTCTTTCTAATACAAGGTGATAGAATGAGACTTCCGCTTGTAAATTGTAACTTGTAGCTTTATAAAACGCGGCCCTGGAGTGCATCTGTGAAACTAAACAAAGAAAATATTGAACTAAAACTACTTAAATGAAAAACTATCTATCGCAACGCTTCGGCGTTCGCGAAACTAACACATTGACTTACTAACACCATGGACTTTGGGTCTAGTACAAAATTCACGAAAAATGTGTCCCAGTACAACACGGCACTTTGATGACAGCCGTACGTCATAGCGTTGTCGTTCGACCAAACTAAGACTGACTGACGTTCGATGAGTTACTTTGGTCAATATCGCGTGTTGAATATGCCTATAATATAATTAACCGCGAATCATTTGAAACTGTTATCTCGCATTGACTCAATCTCCTATACAGGATGTTGATAGTGGAGCTGAATGGCGCCACGATAGGTCGCGTGTTGGAGGACACGGCTAAAATAAACGCGGCGACCGCGCTCGACCTGTACGCGTACGAGACGCCGCGCGCCGGCGGAGAACAGCATGCCTGCCCGGCCTGCGACTGCGACGCAGGTACCGCCCCTACACTATAACGTGCCTACATCATCCTCCTCGTCCTCCTCCGCGTCCTCTTCCTCATGACTACTTATGTTCTGTACAACCCCAGTCCCAACCACCCTCTGGACACGAAATGTCAGGACGAACGTTTCCGAAACGCATATGCTCATTTGCACCTATAAATCTCTCTAGCCTCGAATCACGGCTCACTTTCGACCGGATGACAAGCGAGACGACAAGCTATGAACCAATGGCGACGCATTCCCCCGGCCCGCTCACCGCGGCTTTTTTCGTAATGACTTTCCAAGTAAATTATAGAAGATGCGGTGTCCAGAGGGTGGTTGGTCCGTGCATAGGACATAAACCGAAATTTAATATAAACCGAGTTACGGTTTTCAGCTTCAAAAACCTGTTTTGGTTTAAATTTAAAAATAGGCCTCATTAAGAAAAAAGTCTTAAAAAAATGTGTTCTTTATCATGCCGTATTCTATAAAGAGCCCATTTGATTGTACTGTCAGACTATTTAGCACACATGCACCGAGTTTCAAGAGTCATTGTACTTGGTGCATTACCGAACTATCAAGTACACGTGCACCGGATAATTGCAGAGTGGCAGGCGGCGGAGCCGGCGGAGGAGGCGGCGCGGGCGGAGGTGAGTGGGCGCGCCGCTAACACTTCCTCACTCTGCATGCCAGCACTCTTCTGCTTCAAGGTTAGCCGACGCGCGCACACACACGCGCACACACACACAGACTACATAGACAGGGGGTGTGGTGTGACGGTAAAGATTCGGAATGAATTAGAATGTTGTTCAAATAAAAGTCGTTGGTGTTTTTTTTAGCTGGGTTAGAAAGATTTTTTTTTGTTTTGAAGACATGAAATAATCGATAGTCTTAGATGGAAGGTTATACTTTCCATGGTTTCAATTTTATTTTATAAACAATAATAATAACATGTTATGATCATGAGCGAAATATCTAAAGTTAAGTAAGTATCTGCTTCTAACATTGTTTTCCTCCAATTTAAATAAATAAATATCATGGGACAATTGACACCAATTGCCCTAGTCCCAAATTAAGCAGAGCTTGTGTTATGGGTACTAGACAACGGATAAACATACTTATATAGATGAATACATATTAAACACCCAAGACCCAAGAACAAACATTCGTATTCATCATACAAACATCTGCCCCGACCGGGATTCGAACCCGGGACCTCAAGCTTCATAGTCAGGGTCTCTAACCACTAGGCTATCCGGTCGACATACTTGCTGGGGGAAGTAGGATAAATTTACCTCTCACTATAGTGCCCCGCCGCGGTGAAGTAAATCCTGACACATTGCACAGCTATGAAGTTTCTAATTATTAAAAATGTTAACCATTGGAGAAAAACGCTAGATTTGTTGTTGCATGTGTGTGGCAAACAAGAATGTCTAGACATTTTTCTCCTATGGTTAAAATAACAATCTAATCTAATCTTGTATAATCTGCAAGTATTACGTTACTAAAAATATATTCTATTGATCTTCCGTCACATCACCCCCTATAATAGTTTTTTTATGTAAATATTTCCATTGAAATTTAATAAGCTTTTTAATGAGATTAATATTTTGGTGAGAGCCTAACACACAACTAAAACCAACGTAACTCTAATTCCTGAATGTATACAATTTGTACATAGAATTTGTTTTATTTTTCGTATACAATGTGTATGTTTATACTTGTATGTCGTGGCAGATTGCATCCTAAACTATTTATGATGAAAAGGTAAATACAGATGGCATATTATGCCGAGCATAGTATAGTCGTCCCACGATATCTCTGCAACGAACTGACAACAGTAGAAATCTAAAGTTTGTTTATGGCAACACTGATTTATAGTCAAACAACACGTTTGGAACAGTTTTGAACTTTTGGTTAAGTAGATTAAACATTAAACAGGTCATCGTTCATTCACCATCCACCATTAAAATGCCTCTCATATTTCGTTTTCTAGATTTTCTTTTACCGTACATCGGCAAAACCTACTAAACACTGGCAACATCGTCCTCCAATGGACAGAGCCATATGAGAAAAAAAAACAGCAACTTTTGATTGCTACTATCATTATTATTTTTAATTAAAGAAATGTCTGAGTGACATGAAAAAAGTATTACCACAGCGTGATTTTTCTGGGTTGCCAATTAATATCTTATGCAGAGTTATCGTGGGACGATTATAGTAAATTTAGAAGTATATAAGGACTTATTTATTAAATCAACTATGGCTTAGGGATATATAAGTTGATGCGAATGGTTTGACACACAGCGTCATTTTATGTTATATTAATTCATTGTATTGTTGTTTACTTTTAAAATAAATAAATATCTGATTCAAAATCACTGAGAAAATGAACTCTCCGTATCTTGCAAATCTATCATTCGTACAATAATCTTTTTTAGGGTTCCGTACCTCAAAAGGAAAAAATGGAACCCTTATAGGATCACTTTGTTGTCCGTCTGTCTGTCTGTCTGTCTGTCTGTCTGTCAAGACCCTTTTTCTCTGGAACGCGTGGAGATAGCATGCTGAAATTAATATCAAATACTCAAGCCTGCGGTCCCTTAAAGCCGTGAAAAATTCATCCTTCCAAGTCAACGCAATCAAAAGATACAGTCATTAAAAAATCTATTTTCATACAAATCGCCGTACTGAGAAAACCTAAAGGATACTTCCAGTTGTCCTAGAAACTTGAAATTTGGTATGAAGGTAGCTCTTATAGCACAACCACTCGGAAGTCTCAAAATCTTAAATTTTCATGTCTGTCTGTAGATTTCGCAGACCAATATAAGTTGACCTCACACTGCGTACATTTTGCTTAGGAACAGGGCTCTGCTAACACTGGACTTCTTAAAACACTGGGGAAAAGTGTTGAAATCTTTCTACGGAACCCTCGTGCGCGAGTCCGACTCGCTCTTGGCCGGTTTTTTGTAATGAGTATGTTTGTCGTTGCGTATGTAATCATTCACACTAACATCCACGTAAAGTCCCCAAGCTGTACTCTTTAAAAGTATGTTTTTTTGGTTTATCAAAGATCCAATATTAATTTTGACATTACACTTGTTGCAGAGATCCTAAACTGTAGGTTTTGATAGTTGACAAGCAACATGTTTTATATTAAACACAATCTAATGCAATCTAGAGGTGGTAGAGTCGGCAGTAGTGGATCACCTTTACCATAAGAATAAATAATAACATAGTAAAACGGAAAGTCCCGCTCCGGACGGGCTCAAGGTCACGACATTAGAGTATTCGTTAAACAAACTACTTAGTCAGGCTGTCACGGCCGGCGTCGCCGCACGCGCGTTTGGTTGTTTATAATTTGGTTGTAATCGTTTTAGGTGAGCCTGTATATATTTTATTTTATATTTGTAGATAAGTAATACTTACTTAAATCACCTTAAATGGCTTCATTTGATATGGCACTCATAATAACTTCTTATTTAGAAGTGTCTATAATTATGTAGGTATGTAATGGTTTATAAATCTCATATTTTGTAAAACTGGAATAAAATAATGATTTCAAAGCAAAGAAAAACTTATATCTTAGTGATATTATCTTTAGACGTAAGTACCTAATATTTAACAGCAAGCAACCCTAGCAACACGCCTGGACGACAGAGGGGTGTAACGACGTGAAGGGGGAAGTAGGTATATAAATGGCGGCGTTTTGGACTCGGTCAAAAGAGATTCCGTTCTACTATGTTATTATTTATTCTTATGCCTTTACATCATTATGTACTTCGTTTTAGCATTAGAAAGAAGGTAAACAATCTTGGCATGTATTTTTATTGAAAATGGTTTTGAAAAATAATTAACAGCAAATAACAATTAAATAACAATGAAACTTAATTATTTATATTGTTATCTTTTTATACGTAACAGTTACTTATTTTTATAAACCGTTTTTCAATAAAAATATATGTCGAGATTGTTTACCTTCTTTCTAATGCTAATAAAACGAAGTACAGTTATCATTTGGCGGATTTTTCACCGTAAGACGAATGTCAGCTGTGGAGTCGACATTAACATTAAAATTGTTTTTACTACTATGTTAAGAATGTTTGGTCAATGGTTTACACATTTTGTTAGTTGTTCCTGAAAAATGTGTAGGATAATAAACTGGGTCCCGCGACTCACCGCTACAATCATCCAGCCGCCGCCTCCAAGGGTCCTGGTAGAAAATCGGGGTTTGTCGGCAAAGTACACCACAAAGAATCTCCAGTCTATTTAATCCACACATATAGGTCCACAGGTCACGTAAACACTATCATCCAATGTTCAGAAAGGGGATTTAAAACCGATGGGAATCACAAACACAGGAGCAACGTAAATCTGCCCGTTTTCGCGCCGCACCACGCTTAGCCAACTGGTAGCGGGCGGCATCGGCGGCGTGGTGTACAGAACACGCCGGTGGTGGCGCTGGTGTCGCGCCAGAACCATTTCCCAAGGATTGTGGATGCGTTCCGATTTACACGATTCATCGCAGACCCAGCAAATAAGAATGAAATAAAACGAATGCTACCAACCAAATTGTGTCACCTTATGTATAAAAATACGAAAATAATATTCAATCTAACAAAAACATATCTATACTGTTCCGGTACGGAACAAAATGTATGACCATAGCGAAATAAACTGATCACTCAGATTACCTTAAGTGTTAAATTTCATTGTCAATGTCTACTCCACAGCTGACTTTCGTCTTAGCGTGCGATGAAAAGTTTGTATCCTGTTTATAATCATTGAATCATAGTTCTCATCGTTGCTCAGTGTGAAACGAAATATGTTTGTCTCGTTTTTTACGCCAACGTCTGAAAGAGCCGGCCGTTTTTTTTTTGTAGAAGCCCAGCTTGCAAACTATTTTAGTAGACAGTTGGTAGGGTAGTATTTTTAGCTTGATGTGTGTTTAGCTATTTTTAATATCTGTCTGTGTGTTTGTTCTTTTCCAATTTTCAAATATTTCCTAGACTTGAAGTCTTTTGATTTCTTTATAGGTATTTTAATTTTAAAGTTTTAACTACAATTATAGTATTCTATTTCAAATAGTTCAGACCACTTTGTGCCCAGCCATTTAAAATGGATCGCACTGCATGACAAAGCGAGCTATGGCCTCTCGTGCTAGCCTCCAACAACGGCTATCACGATATGCTGCGATAAAAGGGTCAATCAACTATTTATTGCCACTCGTTGCCATGGAGATGTAAAAAAAACAGTAAAAGTAAAAATTATTTATTACCAAAAAAGGAGACACAACTTTGACAGTAATTCGGCGACACCCACACTAGGCTGAGTCTGTATTGTGGGAGCCATAATTGTCTCCTGGGTACCAGTGCACCACTCCATCAAAACTTAGAATTTTCAATAGTTATATATCCACAGTTATTATCCTTCATGCTTCATCTCGTAAGCATGCAAATCCTGACTTTCGGGGGAGTGGAGGCTTAGAAAATCATATTTTAGACGAGTTGCCCGGGGGGCATCTTCATGGCAACGAGTAGCAATTAAAACTTGAATGACCAAAAAAGTAAAAACCACTCGCACATAACGACAAAGGATCGCAGTCTTTTATGGCCCTTAACTACAGAACTGTATCGGGATAGAAGGAAAGACTTTATCGATTTGTATGAGAACCGAGCGTGGTATAGATTAATTACCGAAACCGTGGAATTGCATATGAATGTATTGGTATTGTGTGTTTATAGGCATTCTGTATTTGAAAATTTAAGTCGGGGGTTAAAGAGAGGTTTGCATTAACTATATTGAAGAGAAAATTCCAAAATAATGTCACTGTCAAATTCTAAATATTCTTTACTTTGTGCATATATTTTAACGGCTGATTCTCCTTTTCATGCGAACCGTACAACCACTACAAATGCAATTCCAAGCTCTCGCTAATTCATCTGTACATTTTGCGTCATTGACTTACCAACACCATGGACTTCGGGTTAGCGCTTGAAAACGTCCGAACCAAAAGGCCACTAATCGAGCGTCAGTCAGTCTTAGTTTGGTCGAACGACAGCGCTATGACTTATGGCTGTCATCGAAAAATGCCGTGCTGTACTGAGACACATTTTTCCTGAATTTCGTACTAGACCTAAAGCCCGTGGTGTTGGTAAGTAAATGTTTGGCGTAGGTATTTTGAATTCTCGAGTGTAATTTAGTGAGGAAAAGGATCGAACCCGGGACCTTAAGCTTCATAGTCACGGTCTCTAACCACTAGGCTATCCGGTCGTCGATCCGATTTATCCTACTCACTTTCCTTTTATCCCGGATATAGTCTGTGCCCTTAACCAACCCAACAAGAAACAGACTAAACAAGTTTGCGGTTCCAGCGCTCCAAATCGGAGATACTCATGTCCCAAAGCCCGCCCAACACTTTCTACAAGAGCTTCGAAAACGAAGATTACCGAACGTTGCCGAAGATCTCCGACCACAAGCGGATGGACAAGAACGGGAACAACTCGCCGACTCTCTCCGTCAAGTCGCTCAATTTGAAACCCACTAGTCCGAGGCTCGGGAAAGTGAGGTTCAGCTCGTCTCCCTCTAACATGAACAATATGAACGTGATGAAGGATAACCCGTTGCTGATAGGGAATATACAGTACTTGGTAGCTGTGCACAGGTGAGTTTTTAATAATGATCTGTCAATCTATACTTCTATAGTGATATTACAAATGCGAAAGTAACTGTGTCTCCCTGTCTGTCCGTTTGTTACCTTTTCACCGAAAAACCGCTGCACCAATCTAGATGAAATTTGGCAAGAAGATAGTTTGAAAATGGAGGAATAATATAGGCAACTTTTTATTCGGGAAAATTTTATAGTTTTCGCGGAATAGCGATAACCGAAATCGAAGTCGCGAGCAACTTTCGTATTTCGTGTTTCGCTGATCGGCTGTCCTCTACAGATAGTATTTCTCAACCTATTCTCGTGAAATATTGTGAGCGGGTTCGATGATTATTATAGTTTCTTTTTTGCTGATTCAGTTTTTGGAAATTTCTCAAAGATAAACCTAGAAATGTTCGAAAATGATCTCGCGAAGTCTGCAGCTGACAGAGCCACTAGTGTTAACACGTAACGGCTTTGAGTGTGACGGTCACCTGTCATGTTTGATGTCCCAGGAAGCAAGTCCGCACGGACGCGTACTTCCTGCCGGCGCAGCGGCTGCGGCCGCAGCTGTTCGGCGTGCCGCTGCTAGTGGGCGTGGCGGCCGGCATGGCGGGCCGCGCCGTGTACGCGCAGGCCTGGGCGCAGCTCGCGCGGCTGCTCAGCGCGCGGCCGCCGCCCAGCGACGCGCGCAACCACGCCACCGACTGGTCAGTAGCGGCCGGGGCGCGGGGCCGGCATGGCGGGCCGCGCCGTGTACGCGCAGGCCGGGGCGCAGCTGTCCGGTGTGCTACTGCTAGTGGGCGAGACGATCGGCATTTCTCAATTATAGTTTTTTTTATATAGCTGTATCTTTATTTTTCGTATTTCAGTAAGCGATTGTAATAGGTTGTGATTTTGTTACAGTGACGACAGTCTGGGCTACGAGTTCCCGTTCACGCTGCGGCTGGTGACGGCGGACGGCGCGTGGTGCGCGCTGTGCCCGTGGCCGGCGCTGTGCCGCGGCTGCGCGCTGCCGAGCGACGGCGCGCCGCTGTGCGTCGGTGAGTGCGGGCTTGCCACCTAAGCCATGCATAACTTTCACCATCATCACTATGTCAGCCGAAAGACGTCCACTGCTGGCCGGCGGCCTCCCCAAGGCTCTCCACTCAGACCAGACTTGTGCTTCCCGCATCCACCGCGGTCCCGCAATCATTACCGGGTCGTCGCTCCATCTTGTTGGAGGCCTACCGACAGCTAGTCTCCCGGTCCGCGGACGCCATTTGTATATGCATAACTTTAGAAAGATAATAACCCCTGGTCGTAGTTTTCCCGTGCTCTGAAGCTATTCAGCAGTCTCTAATATAGCATTTTGCGGATGGTAGGACCTTGTGCGAGGTCCGTCCGGATTGCTACCACCATTTTACTCGCTAATCCTGCTGCTAAGCAGCAATGTTGCACTGTTGTGTTCCGGTGTGGAGATTAAGACAGCCGAGGAAATCACAGGCACAAGAGTCACTTCATCTTAACCCTCTAGCTTGGCAAAGCATCTGCAAACCCCCCGGGGTTGCAGGTGTTTATGGGTAGTGGTGGTCACTTACCATCAGGTGACCCACTTGCTCGTTTGCCTTCCTTGTCGTATTATTATTTAATAAATAATTCAATATTCGAACTAGTTTAATTTTACGAATGCTTGTCTAAGAAATACGACGGCTCTACTTTTGTCCTTGAGTGACGTCGACGCTTGCCCCTGCGACAGGCAGTAGCGAGTGTCCGCTGCGTTGCCCGCAACAGCCGGCCATCGACGCGAGCACGCCCGACTCCAGCTCGCCCATCGCGCGCGCCAAGCTGCGGCAGACCGGCGCGCGCGCCGGGGACCCGCAGGTGAGGGCCGTCGGGGACCCTGTTTAGTGGCGCCGCTAGTACGTTCGGCACCCGGTGCCGGTATTGTAGGTGTCACCCCAAAAATGAAACAAAAATATAAAAAAGAAATAGAATTAATAATAATCACCAGCCAGTACTGATGTGCCGTCGGAAACTTTCCAAAGTTACGAAATTTTCTACGCGGGAAAGTTTCTGAATTTTCTGTGATTTCATGAAATTTTCGAGAACTTTTCTAGCTTTTTGGAAACGTGACTCGTGAGTAAGCAACCGACATGCGACCAGGCGGCGCGGCAGCCCTGTGAATTTAGCCCGGCAAGTCGACGCCGCCGCGTACTTGTACAATGTTACCTAACCGCGGAGTGCGGCCGCCCTGCCGGCGTGACGGCTGGTCCTCACCGCGCGCTTGTTGCAGGAGTGCCCGGGCTCGGTGCGGCGGCTGGACTTCAGCGTGCTGCGCGCGCTCAGCCGCGGCCGGCGCGGCGCCGTGCTGGCCGTCGACTGGGACCCCACGGCGCTGCACCTGCGCTACCAGTCCACCCGGGAGAAGGTACTACCCAAGGGCTCCCCGACGGGTCTCGTGCTGCCGCAGCCAATGGCTTCCCGCAATCTTTACCAGCTCGTCCGTCCTTGCGGGAGGCACCAACACCTCACCTTTCGGTACGCGGTCGCCGCTCTAGAACCTCACAGCGCCAACGGACATCAGTTCTGCGAGCAACGTGTCCTGCCCACTGTTATTTAAAAATAGTAGAATTTTTTTGTCATAATGTAATGTAAGTTCCAATGATTTTTTGTCGTTCTAGGGCCTAGAATCTGGGGATACGAAGAAAGATAAAACTAGTCGAGACAAACCACTAATTAGTGAGGGTAGAATGTAGTAGTTAAAAAATATTGTGTGTTTATGTATTTGTTTATTCTCCACAGGCGTGGGTGATCCACCCGAGCGTAGCGGAGAGCAGCGCGGCGGCCGCGCGGCCGGTGGACCTGGCCTCGTGCCTGCGGGCCTTCACCTCGCACGAGCGGCTGGAGGAGGCCTACAGCTGCGCGCGATGCCGCGCCGCGCAGCCCGCCACCAAGGTGCTGCAGGTGTGGCGTCTGCCGCCCATACTGGTCAGTGCGCCGGCTGCAGCCGCTGGTCAACGTCTGACGAAATTGACGACACAAGACGACATAAGAGGCATTTCATCTTAGTTTGCAATGGTCTATAGGCAGTGGTGATCACTTACCATCGGCGACCCACTTGCTCGTTTGCCTTTCTCGTTGTATTAAAAAAAAATGCGGTAAAATTTAGCTGCTGTCTAATTACCTCGTCGCAACCTAAGAGTAAAACAGAGTGTCATTAGGATATAACACGTTCGTAAAACCCATTTTACCCTCGATTTAACTATGCACCCTCGCCTACGCACAATCTGGGTATTATAAGCTTTTTGCTAACTTGTATTGTATGGCAGTTATGTAACTTTCAAGTCAAATCTTGTAAGTTAAATTTGACCCACTTCCAGTGGTTGGATTGACTTAAAATTTGGTATCGATATGTATGTTGGATGACAATACAAGTACAGTCGGCAAAAAAAGCTTGCACTGAAAATTATTATTTATTTATTTAAGGAGAACCAACAACTTATAACACAATATAAGTAGTGAATAAAAAAATCAGAATGAATACTAGAATGATTAGCTGGTAAAGATCGCTGGACCGCGGTGGATGCGGAAAGCACAAGACCGGTCTGAGTGGAGAGTCTTGGGGAAGGCCTATGCCCAACAGTGGACGTCTTTCGGCTGACATGATGATGATGAAAAATGATTAACAGAAACCTATTAAAATTCCAGATAATCCACCTGAAACGCTTCCAATTCGTCAACAACAAGTGGATCAAGTCCCAGAAGGTGGTTAACTTCCCGTACCAGGACTTCGACCCCACGCCGTACCTGGCGTCGGTGCCGCAGGAGACCGTGCTGCGGCACCGCGAGCTCAGCGCGCCGCCGCGGCTGGCCGCCGCCGTCTCGGAGAGCGACAGCGAGCCCGAGGCCCCCGGCGCCAGGCCCAAGCTGAGGTGAGAGCTGTCACAAGGTCGTACACCACTTGCCGTGTCAGTGTCTGCTGACGGCACCCGGCTGCGAAAAACATAGTTCCTAACTAAAGGACCGGGCCTAGATTTTTTTTTACGTTTTATAGGCTTTTTTGTGTCGTGGTTTTTTTTTTTTAATTTTTTACATTCACTTTCCTAGATATCGACGGGCTCTCGAATTCGGGTTCCCAGAACTTAGCCATACTGAATGAATACATCAACGGGCTCTTACAATTGGGATTTGAACGTGACGAAAGCCCACTGACATTTTTATTTCAAAATGTTATAATACATCAAAAACTTTTAAACAGATTTTATGAAATTTAGCTAAGAACCATTTAAATTAAACTAGCTTTCGATTAAAAAAGCCGCATCCAAATTTGCTCATCCGTTTAGGAGCTACGACGCCACGGACAGATATTTAGGTCAAACTTATAACACTTCTCTTTTTGCGTCGGAGGTCAAAATTAACTGAATGGTAGTATAACGGTAGCATGTTGAACGGTCCGTCTTATTGCAGAGCAAAGATGAGCAAGCGGCGCGAGTCAGCCGACGTGCGGCGGCGCGAGCGGCTGGACTCCACCAGCCTGCTGGCCGCGCCCGTCACGGCCGACAACCTGGCGGACTACCACCAGCACCAGCTGCTGCCCGCGCGGGACCCCTTCGACCTCAAGTACCGGCTCTACGCCGTCGTGGTGAGTGCGCGCAGGGCGGCATGGGCTTTCCGAAAGCGCTGGTGGACTCAACAAAATACGTATAAAAGAGCCGGTTCAACTGCCGATTTGCTGAGCATTTTGAATTTTGACTCATGACCGATGGACGGATGGACAATCCTGCCGTCCTTGTCATAACCAGCGCACTTGTAATAAAAATAGAAAAATATTAGGACGGCTGAATTCATCGTCAACATTTTTTTTTTGTTTTTTACTAGGGTACATCACCTATTACTGGGCAACTCCCCCCCCCCCCCCCCCCTCTCCTCTAACTGGCCAGTTTGCCTATATCATCTGTAAGAGAATGAAATGCTGGCATCACGTAATTAAATTAAAACTTATAGATCCACCCAGAACTGTTGCCGACGGTATCGTGAAAAAGTATCCATAATCAGTATTGCCTTACAAAATTGATGGCCAGCGACACATTCGGATTGATCACTCTGTATGTAAGTGATCAGTTTATTGGAGTACGAGCGCGTCTCACGGCAGTGTGTGGTCCGCAGTCGCACTCGGGGCAGCTGAGCGGCGGGCACTACGTGGCGTACTGCCGCAACCCGTCGGGCGCCTGGCTCTGCTACAACGACTCTAGCTGCCGCGAACTGCCCGCGCGCGCGCCGCCGGCCATCGACCCCGCCAGCGCCTACCTGCTGTTCTACGAGCGCCAGGGGCTCGACTACGAGCGGTAACACACACAGACACACACACTCGAGCTGCCGCCAGCTGCCCGCGCGCGCGCCGCCGGCCATCGACCCCGCCAGCGCCTACCTGCTGTTCTACGAGCGCCAGGGGCTCGACTACGAGCGGTAACACACACAGACACACACTCGAGCTGCCGCCAGCTGACGCGCGCGCGCCGCCGGCCATCGACCCCGCCAGCGCCTACCTGCTGTTCTACGAGCGCCAGGGGCTCGACTACGAGCGGTAACACACACAGACACACACACTCGAGCTGCCGCCAGCTGCCCGCGCGCGCGCCGCCGGCCATCGACCCCGCCAGCGCCTACCTGCTGTTCTACGAGCGCCAGGGGCTCGACTACGAGCGGTAACACACACAGACACACATTCCTCCAATTATAAACATGGAACCATAACGCCTGTACATCGGCGCACGAAAATGTGACCCTATAACACGCACAACTACGACGCACGTACAGTCAAGGGCACCAATATGTATACACCACAAAGTCCCAAAAATATGTATACAGACCTTATTACTGCGACGGTAAGGTTGATGTATACATATTTTTGCAACTTTGCGCGGATGCATGTCTTTGACTTTGACTGTACACATGACACTCGTACATCGAAAATCGCAGCTCGCCAATGAGCGGCGACACGCGTCGGCTGCGCTCGGCATTTCTCGACAATGTTCGGTCGAACCATCCAACTATCTGCTCAGCGAAGACGGCGTGAGTCGTCAAGTATGGGGTTTTAAAGTGTATATTTACTTACTACACCCCCTTAAACGGAATGTATTCAATAATCAATCACCTTAAGTACAGTGTATTTCCATTCCCCTCCAAATAACATTAGTTTAGCGTCATGCCATGAACCGACGGACTAAAAAAATGTGGACAGATTTCAACTCTGCTCTTAATTTTTCATTGCCCATTTTGGTAAGATTTTGACACCAATTTATAACTTCTTCTTTCCTTCCCAGGTACCTCCCAGATATAACGGGCAAGGAGCCAGTGGTGAAAGACTCTGAAGCCCTAGATCCAGACGAGAGCGATCTGCGCAAAGTGTGCGCCATAGCGTAGGCCGCGGCGACTCACGGCCGGCCGCCACGCGGATACTGCACGGGCTTGGCATTAGGGATAGGGAGGTATGGCACGTACTGTTGTGACAGTTTTGTCGCAGGAATTGTTAGATATTAGTTGGAGGGGTCTAGTTAGTGATACATGCGTGATATTTTCATAGTAAAATTCGTTGTATTAATGGCGGGTTTGTTGTATCTGCATTCTGGTCAATAACTATTGATAGACAACTTCACTTGGATAAATTGCGTCACACTACGGGTTTAGTAATTTGTAGAGATATTTGCAAAAATTGTGTGTCAAGTGAGTGTAATATTTCTCAAAAGTATTCCATATGGCCTCATATGAAGCGAGATTGTACCATAGTGTATAATGGTTCTTTGGTTCACAAATATACTTACAGAACTCTTTGGAACGTTGTGAATTTGGCTTCTTACAGCGGATCGGTGGCGCTGTGAAAAAAAAATCCATATCTCTTTATTCCTAATGTCTAATATACAAAATTGTATAGTAACTTGGTGTATGATTAAGCGTTTAAAAATATGTGAATTCGAAGGAACGAAAGCTTTTTAGGAGTGCCTATGTAATAAGCATGGAAACGTACAAGATTATTTTATCATAAAGGTTGCTGAGGCCGACTTGGGACGACCTGGGTTTGACAACTGGGGGTTAAGGGTTAACTTGGCATACTTGTGTCGTCTGACATAATGTTAACACGGAGTTAGTCTTACCCGAGTGGTCTCACGTCGACCAAGCGTTGGACAGTTTCAGAAAGGCAGCATTTTCTTTCAACCTTGTGAATTGATAGAGGGTTTAAATCTAGGAAAATTTTGTTATTCTTTTCAAAGCGTCTATGTGCCAGACGCTTATGTGTCATAAAAATTCCTAATCTGTTCAATTCTCTGAAATTTATTTCAAACTTAAAAATGTTGTTTCGCCATCGGATAGTTTTTTGTTGATGTGATGGTGTTTTAGTTAAATGTAGTAGTATTAATGCATTCCTTCATCGGTTATTCCGTGAGCTCGCGTTTATAGTATTTTGAAATTTTAGAATTTTCATTTGGTACAAAGCTAAAATTATACCAAAAATTGTGTAGCGCAGAATAAAGGCATCATAAGACAGCTCCAGGGCATATGACAGGTTTTCTTGACCTCAACAGTTTACGGTTCCCCGGAAAACCCTCCGGTTTGTAATCCGGCACCGTAAAACCCTAAAACTCAAATAAAACTGGTTTTTACCGGTCTCTGAGCGTCGTGATGTACCTAAAGTAATGTACTACTTAGATTTTATTTATGTGATAATATAAAATATATGCACGAGGCGGGACGGCGCCTGGTTATTTTTTTAATTGTAATCGAGACTGATGTGATGTAATAATATATTGTATAATGTGCTATATTTACTCATTGATCTATTTTTTATTCAATTATGATTATGTGTAGGTCGTAGGCCGGTCGGTGTCGATATTCATATCAATGCTTTGTTGTGCAACCTACAGGTTTTTATATTCATGTTTTTGAATTTGCTTATTTTATAAAGAATGATAATTATTAGTGATTGATTAATTATTTATGGTACATCTAATTTATAATAACGGGATTGGGTAAACTAGAATTATTCATTCATTTTATTGTTCTAAATGTAGATCAACATATTATTAAATCGAAATATTATTCATCTTTTTATCTCTAATAATTAAAAGTCCATATGATCTTGGAACTAAAAAAAAAGGACGCGGGATTTTAATATCCCAACTAAAAAAATAATTATACATATACAAGAAAACTACTATCATTATCCCGAATATCGACACACCGGCTCAATATTTTACTGAAGACGCATGTAGGTAGGTATTATATGATATAGTTGTAAATTCATTATGTTATGCGGTTTAAGTTTTATATGTCATAGATTATTATGATCGTTTTGAGGTCTGGGCCGCGGAGTCCGCCAAACAGGCTCAATTTGTCTGAACAGAAATATAGTCTCGCTCAACCCCTATGTCCTTGGACAGACGACATTACATACCGCGCTAGGGTTCTAGGTACTCTTTAATTCCATTCGTAACTGTGTAACTTGGAACTTTTTTTTTACTAACTACTACCTGATCTCTTCTAATGATGGAAACTTTAAATAGGAAAGTAAATCAAAGTCTTAACTATTTGACTAACTATCATAATATAACATTCATTATGACCCAGTTGTCATTCAAGCGAAACAATGTAGTTCTTCATACAAATACTGTCTGTCCGTAACGAATTCTCCTGTTGAGTAAATAAGCACGTTTCTGTATTTCTGTTGAGGCGTTATTATTAATTGTAATTTATACGGCTTAGGGCACAACGTCGGACAGCTTTGAATTCTAGTGATTATACGAAGGTATAAGTATTAGATGCGGTCGGCCGTGTGCTAAACGGATATTATTTAATGCTATTTACGCGATTCCACCTCTGATTTTTGATCTGAACTGCTAACATGATAACGCATTCACTGCCGGCAACGCCTATATGCGTTTTGGTGACTTTCGTCCAGTGTCGCTGTCATAAGTTTCAAATGAACGCACTTGTGCGTTTCCGTTGCCTGACAGCCGGCAGCGAATGCGTATGGTGTCGAAAAACCAAGACTCTAGAACGGTTGAATATTAAAAATCCTCAGTTTTAAAACAATACAGGAAATAATTTATTGAATCAGGCGTTACTTTGCGGAGGTCCATATTTATGAACTAAAAAACAATTACTTTGCTCACCCGCGACCACAAAGTTTAGTGGTCGCGGGTGAGCAAAGTAATTGTTTTTTAGTTCATAATACAGGAAATCCTTTTACAATGACATGTCCATTGTTCATACCTTTAAATATACAGCAGTCACAGTTTGGGTGCCACGATGGAGAAAGATGATTACATTTTTGTAGCATCAGCTTTTTATATTCACGGTTGAGTGCAATCTTACCACTCTTAGGCCAATTTTGATGACCAGATGGCCTAGTGGTTAGAGACCCTGACTATGAAGCTGAGGTCCCGGGTTCGATACCCGGTCAGATGTTCGTGTGACGAATACGAATGTTTGTTCCCGGGTCTTTGAATTTTAATTTGCATACAAGTATGTATATACTGTATAAGTATGGTTATCCGTTGTCCAGTACCCATAGTAAGGCTTTGCGTAGTTTGGGCGTGATTTGGCGTATTTGTATCGTCTAACGCTAATCCAGGTGCACGACCTTAGACTAATTTCTATCATGGCATCCAACATTCTGTACATACCAATATGTTAGTAGTTCAGACCTTATCGCGAAGTGGTCTCGTCGGAATCGCGTTTACCACGCATGTATATATTTGAAAAAAAAAAAACAGTGAGTACCTCACGGCGTGCCATCTCTTAGTTTTTCTCTATACCAAAACCTATTTCGAAAGTTGTAAGCAATCTGGTCCTATAAAGTGCTTTTTGCCTTGTCTTGCCAGGAACGAGCTTATTCTATTTTTTTTTTGTTCCAAAGTGTAAATGTATAGCCGTGTAAAATTTTCTTGGTTGCTTGTATCTCACAGCTTATTTCATCTGTTTATAAGTTATTCTCACTGTGCAATAAAAAACCTATATAAACAGCTTTTTTTTCACCGAAAGCTTTAATATCCCGATCCACCACCACCATCCATGCGAAACAGGAACACAACAGTACAGGCACTGTTGCCTAGCTGCAGGATTATGAAGATCGTAGAAGTGGTCCAATGATGGAATCGCGTTTTTAACTGACTTCAAAAAAGGAGGAGGTTCTACGTTCCACTGTATGAATTTTTTTTATGTATGTTCATCGATTACTCCGTCAATTGTAGACCGATTTTCAAAATTCTTTTTTTGTTTGAAAGGGTATACTCCCGAGGTGGTCATTGTCACCAAGTCATGATCTGATGATGGGATCCCAGGGAAATCGAGGGCAACCCTCAAATTTTATAGGCACGTACTATGTGTTTCATGTATTTTCTAAGGCTATTTAAGTATTTGAGTCTGGTAGTCATGTCATGTTGATGAGCTGATGATGGAAGGTACAACTCCTTAACGGTTAGGAGTTTGAGGATAATTCAGAAAATGTTAAATAATTATTCGGAAGGGTATACTCCTGAGGTGGTCCCATTGTCACCAAGTCATGATCTGATGATGGGATCCCAGGGAAATCGAGGGCAACCCTCAAATGTTATAGGCACGTATTATGTGTTTCATATATTTTCTAAGGCTAATTAAGTATTTGCATCCGGTAGTCATCATCTCATGTTGATGAGCTGATGATGGAAGGTACAACTCCTTAACGGTTAGGAGTTGGAGGATATTTCTGAGAATGTTAAATCAACATAAAATTGTGAAATAAAAATATTTTAACAAAAAAGTAAAACAGCCTTCAAAGAAACCTTACAAAAAAAACGTAAAATAATCCTCTAAAGCCTAAAGTTTTATGGCCTAGCACTAAGTAGCAGAAATATGAAGTCGGTGCTTCATTCAAAGAATATTCCGCTCGCACCGCACGGACTTCATATTTCTGCTACTTAGTGCTAGGCCATAAAACTTTAGGCTTTAGAGGATTATTTTAAGTTTTTTTTTTGTAAGGCTTTTTTACTTTTTTTTAACGAAATGCCTACAGTAATAATGAGTCACGCGTAGAGATGCAGAGGGTAGAATTTTGTATCCAAACATTTTACGTATACAAAATGCTCGATACTTCAGTTCCGCCGGAAAGGTTGACTGATAGAAATCCCTAGCAGGTGTTCCCTTTCTTTGTATATGTATGTATGTTAATCTTTGCAACAGTGTACTTTTATTTTTAAGTATTTACCTCTGTTATTTAATGCTCAAGGAACATTAACATTGTCATTCGTGTCCAAATGAAAGTCCTTAAGCTTCTAGTGTGCCAGGTGCTAGGGGAACCCTACCATAAAATCAATAAAACAATAGATTGGACTTTTGAATTTTTATTATTAGATTTACACTGTCATTTACAATAAATTTCAATGTAGTTGGTAAGGACATAAATCAATATTGCATAACACTAAGGCTAATTGCATCAGTATTTTTTGTGGATAAATTAACAAAAATATATGCAATATTACAAATTCAATTAATAATAACGCTAATATCTTACTCGGGCACGCACTCGTTCCCACTGCCGCTACTGGAGCCCGAGCGGCGCATGCGCGGAGATGGAATGTGTGAGCGCGGGTCGCGCGGTCACGCGGGCCGGGACCCGCGCGCGTGGCAATTCATTTCAAATAAATATTTTTTTTAAGTGCATTACCTTATCCTAGCACAACTTTTAGAACTACGGTTCGTCCTGTAAAAATCGTAAGAGATTTAGCGCTACGGCGTAATATTTTCGGGAAACATGCGAAATTAAAAAAAATAAATTAAAATATACAAAATCTCTATCACAATAAGTAATTAAAGCAATTCAGTGTGAATACTCCAAAAGTTGTAATACGAACAAAGCGGGTACATCGACAATGTCTTCATCTAAGCAGCGCAGCCCGCGAGGGCCCGGCGCGACGTTTGTCAACACCAGCACAGTACTACACAGTAGTCACAATTTACACAAACGCATTATAATGTTGCAATAAATACACAAGGAAGGAACGATGGAACGCGGTACGTACGATAGATACGATACATGAAGACCAACAGGGTATCCACTTAGCTAAATATTGCAAGTCACTACGAATACCACCCTAATTAGTTACAGATAAAATATATGCATGATGAATGATCGGCGAGCGACTATTTGTGCAGAGCTTGCGCTGCGTCGCGACTCGATCACCCCGAGAAAAGTAAACGCTTCACATATCGTTAACGGGCTCTACGGTGCTAAGTCTCAACGGAGTAAATACTTTACACGCGGTATAAAATACTTAGAAAATTTACAATTCCCACCTCGAGAGAGTACCGAGTGACGGCGCGCGAGATCATCCGAACGTGGACCATTAGGACATACAATTAAAATGCAATACCAAAGTACTTTTCCTTAACATTATTCCTCATAATCGAAAACAAATTTATCAAAAGAAGTACATATTCATAATAATTATTACTCGTATATAATTTGACACAATACATAAACGAAAATGACAATCGTAGAGGTGTCGACATCGGTTGTTCGGGCACGAGAGGATTTAGTGGGAGTGGGGGGAGGGGCGGGAGCGGGGAGCCCCGGGCTGCGAGGCTACAACCGGTTGTCATCGAGGGCTGGCTCTTACATCGTACTATATTTATTTTTGTTATTATATTTAAATATAACGCTGAAAGGTATTACGACACGTCCTGATCCTCCACGTCTTGCGCTTGCTCTTTCTGTTCGGCTTCACCTGCGGGCACAAACACGCACGTTAGCGACCTAGGTCAGCAAACACATACAGTAGGGCTAGCACGACTGGCCGCGACTTTGTTTGTCGCGCGAGATTGTTACCCGTCCCGTTGCTTTTCAGTAACAGAATAGAACGGGCAGTTGTTCTCGCGCGGGTTACAAGTCGCACTGCGAGTTGTGCTAGACCCGCAGATAAGAGAACAGAGGGCCAACTACAATCAACGCTAAACTTGTTCCTTTTGAAAAACATATCTATATTTTTATACTATAAGGACGGCAAACGAGCAAGTGGGTCATCTGATGGTAAGTGATCGCCACTGCCCATAGACACCCGCAACCCCGGGGGTTTGCAGATGCGTTGCCAACCTAGAGAGCTAAGATGAAATGCACCTTGTGCCTGTAATTACACCGGCTGTCTTACTCTCCACACCGGAACACAACAGTGCAAGCACTGCTGCTTAGCAGCAGGATTAGCGAGTAAGTATGCAAAGTTTTTGTATCTGTAGCCTTTGTAAGCCCTCCATAGGTGGTACGGCACCTGAAGGCAAAAGTCAACATATTTAGTTCCAAATTAAAGGACCCGGTCCAGAAATTTACTTTTTTACTTATTTTATTGGTTTTTTATGTCGGGGGTTATTTAAATTTAATATGCGAGTAAAATAGAGTTTAGCAACTCGCGTGGACTGTGCTGCTACCCCATTTTAGATTGGAGCTCTACCACCCGGCAGGTGGTGGACCGTGGCGCGGCGGGGCACTAACCTTCGGCGTCGCCCTGCATGTCCGAGGTCCAGAGCGTGAGGTTGTCGCGCAGCAGCTGCATGATGAGCGTGGAGTCCTTGTAGCTCTCCTCGGACAGCGTGTCCAGCTCGGCGATGGCGTCGTCGAAGGCCGCCTTCGCCAGCCGGCACGCGCGGTCCGGGCTGTTCAGGATCTCGTAGTAGAATACCTGAACGAGACAGACGATTAACGCAATAGTAGCAGGAGATCAGAATAATGGAGGGCGAGGTCCGTTTCATGATATTTCAGAAGGGAGGTCATGGGGTTGGGACGGTATGCGCGGCGTAACAGGCACGGGCGTAGCCAGAGTGAGGGTTTTGGGGGTTCACCCCCCCCCCCCCTTCCCCGAAAAGTTCAGATATTAACATTCATAGAATTAAAATAAGAACAGGCGTGCGGTATATCTCATTGATAACTAACTATTACCTACATTATTATTTTCTTGCAACCCCCCCCCCCTTACGATACTAAAACCTGGCAACCTGGCTACACGCCCGTGGTCCCAGGGCTCCACGGCGCAGTTTGGGAGCCCCTACTTTAGCTACTACTCCACAATATTAGTCTCAAATTGGGGTTTTCACATGGCTCACGAATACTATGCAGAGAGATCTTTAAGATTTTGATGTCTGTAACAAATTACAATACAAAAGCGTCATAGAAACCTCCAAGACGGACGACCTACATGAAACTGAAACCAAGCATTATCCCAGTTCTATTTCGACCAGAGTCCAGCCATTAAAATATCTCAAACGCGTGACGCAGGCAGCGTTAATCTCGCGCCGCGTCACGTATTTATGACTCCGAAATCTGGCGATTAGTACAATGTTGTATGCATAGTGATGTCACTAAGCAACCAGATAGTGATTCATTAAGGTCAAGTTGGAGTGTGGTTTCATTATGAATTTCGGAACTAAAAAATGGCCGATTTATTTGGTGTTTCTAGTTGTGGCGAGGACAAACTGCATCATGTCAAAATTATAACTTGAGTGTCTGCTTTCAGCTGAAAATAGCCGAATCTTTTTAATGATTTTATTTTTATTTTATCTTATTTTCAATCTGACATACCTAGACCTACCTAAGATTCATATTTTTATAATTTTAATTAAGTTTTGATTAATTTCGATTATTATTTTTTGTTTTAGCAGGCATGTTTTGACCAAAAATGTATTTGTATGCCTGCGGGCGAAACGTAGTGATACTAAATACGTGTAACACCTTGTATACATACTAATCCACCTATGTTGACAAAAAAAGATACTTTGACTTAGATATTTATGAACCCGTTTAAATAACCCCTCAAGCCTGGTCCATCTGTTCAGGTCGTAAGGGGCTTCTAAACGGGCAATGTTTTTCTGCAATATGTGGCCGGCAACTATTGCTGTCGATTCTTATTATGAAAGCTAGACAACGACTCCTATAATTTCCGGCCACATATTGCAGAACAAATATAGCCCGTTTTTAAAGCAACATTATAATGCCACAGACAAGTAAAGATTTTATTTGTCTAGTTTCATCTCAAAAAATTTAAAAAAGTTTACTTTGCAGAATAAATTTATTTAACTGAGAACTTTTTGTCTAACTTAATTAAATGGCTTGTTATCTACATTCTAGTTTAAAACGTTAACAAACTCATTCGCCGGCAAGGTCGGGTCAAGGTGAACGAATGTTGGCTAACAGACTGTTGCATGTCACACCTGTTAGAACGCCTTTCATAATTAAAACTTTTGTGAAGTCAGAAGGCAAGAGTACCTAATAACTAATTTAATTACTTTAATTTACTAATTATGCCATATAAAATGTCGAATTTGTTTTAATGGGAGACTACTAACAAACGCTTGGATTCGTGACTTTCATGAGTCACAAGGGGTATGAGCGTGTAATCATTGTGTGTAAAAGTCGTGATAGTCTACTAGTTTGATCTAAGGCCTTTGAAGAGGAGGGTCGTGGGTTCAAGCCCCGGCTCGCACCAGTTTTTTGCAATTTACGTGCGAAATTACGCTTGTTATTTATACAAGCTTTACGGTGAAGGAAAACATCGTGAGGAAACCGGCACACTCCTGTGAAGCAATCGCACTGGGCCCGCGAGGGTAGTCCAAGCCCTCTCATTGTGAGAGGAGGCCTGTGCCCAGCCAGTGGGACGTAAAACAAGGCTGTTGAAGATGATGACGATGAATCTTTTTGTGAAAGACACCGACTTTTATACATGAAGACTGGCCACGCACCTCTTTAGCGCTGACAAAATGCGGCCTTCACTCATTAGCTGTCATTACACTGACATGTCAAACTTCAAGGGAATATACCATAGACAAATATACCATCTGGATAATGTACGACTACCGTACCGACCTGCTAATTCATGTTCACAAAATAACAAGTAGTCGCATGATAATAATTTACGAACATGAAATAACAGGTCGTTCTTTATTGACCGGGCGAGCGAAGCATGAACGTTTCAAATGGGACAAAAATGCTTTCTTAATGTCTGTCCATGCAGGCTCGATAATTATAGTTTTTTGAAAAAAAAAAAATAGCTCACGAGGTCTACAGCTCTCAGAGCCACTATTGATAATATTTTAGGCATAAAAGACGAAAAAGCTCAGAGTGACAAGTGGAATGGAAGGCAAGTGTTTCGTAACTGTTTCAAAGGTAAAAATATAAAATAATGGAAAAATTACAAAAAAGGTACCTATTTCAGTGTCGTCATTGGACAGATAATGGACAGTCTAAATCGGTAGATCTAAAAACTGGGAAATCAGTAGAAATAGATAAAATAGTCAGTTCCTGTAATAGTTTTATTTAGTTTACTAGGAATTACAAAATGGCCATACTATTAGAGGTTGGGATTTATCAGGCGGGGAAATAATTTTTCGGCCCTGCATTATTTGGCTATAATATTATAATTTTAAGTGCGTGGTTTTCTGTACAAATAATGAGTATATTATTTACTTACGTATGGAATGTGATTCCATGTGCTTTGTTTTTCTTTTTTGTGTTATTTGTACAGTTCATAAATGTGCACGACGTCATTTTGAGCGGTTGAACTGGGCGAATCAACGAGATGTCACCTGCGCGGCGGCTGTTGGCGACTAAGTCACCGAGTAACCTAATCACCTATATTGCTTGTCCGCGCGCGGTGAAGGGGTGGCGAATCTGTCACTATTTGGTACATCAATGGTGAAAGGTGTGTAATGCAACAATCATACACAAGTAGTTTAAGATTCGCTAGCACATAAATATTACATTATTTGACTCTGTAAGATTTGATCAATATACTGTTCAGTCTTGTTTTATACTACCTGTAACACCCCTGTGTTACTAGGAGTCCCTACTCCTAGCACAGGATCCAGAAACCGGTTTTATGTTGTATGTTTTTCGAACAATAAACTTTCTTCATTTTGACTTATCTCGAGTCCAAAGGGTTGGGGGAAGTGTACAGGGGGGCTAGCACGCGTGCCATTTTGTCGCTTGTCGCTCAGTGCGTCCTTCACTGATTCCGTCACTATGAAACGGACGCACTGCGCGACAAACGACAAAATGGCGCGCCGTGCTACATGTGGTGGTGTTAGTACTGATACTGACTGAGAAGTTGAGCGCGAGGCCGAGCCGGATGGGGTGCGTGGGCGGCAGCTCCGTCATGGCGATGTCGGAGGCGGCCTTGTACGCAACGAGCGAGTTCTCGGCCGCCTCCTTGCGGTCGTTGCCCGTCGCGAACTCAGCCAGGTACCGGTGGTAGTCGCCCTGCAACAAACAAACAACACCATTGACACAGTGTAAAGGTAAGCGTCCACATGTCGGTATCGTACGCACCGGACGCATCGCACGCAACAGATCGTTGTATTCTTTGTATAGAAACTCATATAAGTGCGTCCACCTGTCCGCATCGCACATTGCATATATTTTCGTTGCGTGCGATGCGTCCGTTGCGTACGATACGGACATGTGGACGCTTACCTAAGTATAACCTAACCAACTTGGAAAAGTTGAAAAAACTCCGGCATATTTCAAAAACCGGTGAAAAGGTTTTAATGACACTTAGCTAAGAACCATCTCGATTAAACTAGCTTTCATCTTCAAGTCGATGCCATTAACCGTAGAAGAGTTCACTCCTGTTAAGACGATTCCGCACCACCAGAATTTCACTACCAGATTATTGTATTGTCCCCGGATTAACACACGATAACGACAATAAAACACGATTAACGTAAATCTTCATAAATATTCTATAAACGAGCATTTTCAGAAAACTGTGTACCATTTACTTTTTTTGAATAACCTAACAAATTTTGGATTATTTCTGCTCAGATCACGAGGACTATCTATTTAAATAATAAAAAAAAAGTATCCCGCAATATTTTGTCAAGTTTTGTGACGATTTTTACATACATTCTATACGGTCCGTCACAAAACTGACAAATGAATTTTCTATTGAAAAATAAGAGCTTTTTTTTAGGTACACTGTTTTCTGAAAATGCCCAAACACGAAAAGTAGTTAGCAAATGTCGATGTTTTTCTCTCTCGATCGAGCGTAACCCGATACGTTATCTTCACGGACAGGGTTACCCTATCTTATCGGCGCATTCTGGTCTGGTCATTGACTATCGTCCCTGGCCGGTGATCGCTCGGCAACAAAACCTCGCGAACTGTTACGATCAGCTTAGTCAACTAAATTATTCTAAGTTAACCTGTTAGGTATATGATAAATTTTATTCCTTCTTTTAGAGTTAGAGAAAACGCAAAACACCCCAATCCTCACGTCAATGCAGGTTTAGTGACAGGCAAAATATCGCTAGATGTCATTAACTCTTCGATTACCAGTACCTAAAAACGTCAAAAACTTATCATTTCCACGAGTTTTCAGTGAAACTTTGCACGCGACCCGATATCGCGTCGGTGGAACGGAGAAGTAATTTTTCTGCCGTCTCGATATCGAGTCGGTGGTAATTGAAGTACAGACATAGTAAGTAGAAAAACCTTTCCCACGGGCCAGGCAAAAATCAATCTTATGACAATGTCATAAACATTTTGACAGGGGAAAGCTTTTCTCACTTTAACTATATTAATGTAGAGCGCATTTGACATTCTGTCAAGTTTGTGATTGGCTTATAATTTAAGTAGCTAATCCCAAGCATGTTAGCAATGTTACACGGACCTCATACTAATGCCATGTAGCGATAGCTTGATGTCTTTTAGCCCCCATTCTCACGAATTTAAATCATGTTCTAACAAAAGAGTACCACGAGCGTTTATAAATGTACAAACGAAATCTTAATAAAAACGGTAACAAAATTTCAATATTTTCGACAACGAAATACCTACTTACATTGTGACTAACGTTAATAGATCTCCTCTCTACATTTTTTATTCATAAACTGCAGTGAGCTTTGAGCTTCTGATTCGAACAATGCGCAAAGCAAACTCATTAACCGTTAATGGCTTTGCAGAGGAGTTATGGAATGTACAAACGCAAAACAATCTTATCCCCATGCACTAACGCCAGTTGTTAAGCCCCTTACGATTTACTTTTATTATCAGTCAGTAGTTGATCCAGTATTGCTTTTCCAGAAACTTGACAAGTTAAGAAACTAAGAGACTATCTGATGCCCCCTGTGAAATATTTCAAAATGGGTTAGTTCCCTATCCCGTGGAAATTTCGAAAAATCCCTTCTTAGTGCACCTTAGTGTACAAGGGTATAATGTTTGCCAAATTTCAAGTCTCTAGGTCCAGTGGTTTAGGCTGTGCGTTGTCTGTCAGTCAGTCAAGACAGTCACGGTACTGTTTTATAGGTATAGAAGATGATGCACACGATGGCGATTGCGAGCGAGCTAGATAATAAGCATGCTGACCTGGGCAGTCACACGAGCCCGTTGTCGAGTCGCTAGACTCGACAAAATTAAACATAAACGGCGATCCTCGCGTAATCTGATCTAAGAGCACCATTGTCATGCTAGTTCGCTGTTTTTTATAAAATTCCGTTTATATTTTAATACCAAATGCATAAGAAATAATTTAGAGTGAAAGCTCTGCACGTTCCTCAGTTTCCCACTGCCAACAATCCGTGCCCACTGACCTACTTCACGCGACTAACTTTCTGCTTAAACTCAAACAATACCTAACTATGTTACAAGTTCATTGAGTGATACCATAATATTCTGTGCAATTGTAAGGTTAACTCCAATGTTATTGGGGAATCGTGTATAGAAATTAGGTACATGTAGACGATTCAGGTTCCTTATCCTAACTCTGTACCGGGCTACCGGGGCGACAATGTCTGCATAAAACATAAGCTCTACCTAGCCTCTGTTACAACCAGGATCGCTACATTTTTCATTTGATTAACTTTTTTGTATGTACATCAAATATTTTGATTCCTCGGCCCACTAACATGCGAACAGGCGAACAATATCTGCAGAGCTAGTTCCGTTGTAATGTTTTCAGGACCAGACGGCGTCTATATGCCTACTTGAAGTGAACACAACCAGAGCGGCATTGACACAAACTCAGTGTAACTACTAACTTCACATTAGTAATCTTGTAGCATTTAAGTAGCATTTGACATGTAGACGATTCAGGTTCCTTATCCTAACTCTGTACCGGGCTACCGGGGCGACAATGTCTGCATAAAACATAAGCTCTACCTAGCCTCTGTTACAACCAGGATCGCTACATTTTTCATTTGATTAACTTTTTTGTATGTACATCAAATATTTTGATTCCTCGGCCCACTAACATGCGAACAGGCGAACAATATCTGCAGAGCTAGTTCCGTTGTAATGTTTTCAGGACCAGACGGCGTCTATATGCCTACTTGAAGTGAACACAACCAGAGCGGCATTGACACAAACTCAGTGTAACTACTAACTTCACATTAGTAATCTTGTAGCATTTAAGTAGCATTTGACAATACAGCCCCCCCCCCCCCACACAGAGGTTTTTTCCGCGTGTGACGTAAGGTTTTAAAAACAAAATGCCTCGTTGTTCAACAATTGAACTGTTCAATTCAAACACCACCAAAAAGTTGGAGCTGTTTTTAGAGATATTTCCTCACTACATAACATTCGTGACGTCAAAATACCTAGGCAAAACGAACACGCTCCACAGAGTGAGATTTTGCCTTATTTGCGGACATCCCAGTTTTATATGCTTATTCGATCATCATAATCATCATGTCAGCCGAAAGACGTCCACTGCTGAACATAGGCCTCCCCCAAGGCTCTCCACTCTGACCGGTCTTGTGCTTTCCGCATCCACCGCGGTCCCGCGATCTTTACTAGGTCGTCGCTCCATCTTGTTGGAGGCCTACCGACAGCTCGTCTCCCGGTCCGAGGACGCCATTCGAGAACCTTCTGAAGCCGATTTGAAGGCTTATTTGATAGATTTGACTAATAAATAGAACTTTCAGGAACTAACTAAAGATTTTTTTCGCTTAGTTTTAGAGCTAATACGAAAATCGAGAAAACTCCATAGAAACAATTTTTTTTACTCCTTTTCCGATACGTACCTTTAGCTTTTCGTACGTTTCGCTCATTTTTTTACAAATTGCGTTTGTACATTTTACCAGTTGCTACACTTTGAGCCGTCAAGCGTTACTCGAGTTAAGTTTAAATGACGTCTTAACAGTCAGATTTGTGACGAAAATATGTATTGTATTTGTGTCTGAGATTGACTGTCACTTTTGTAAGGACTGCTAACCATAGTTAACTAATTAGACATAGGAATCCGCGGGGCAAAATTTTATGACAGGTAAGGAGTTCCTATATAGATAAACTCAATTATCGATGCTTGTTCCCATATACTAGTGATCACCCCCAGCATTGTGTGTATTTTTTTAAGTGTTGTTCTGAAGACGAGTAGGTATATGAAGTTCACACAAAGCATATTTTAAATGATCGCTAAGTTATAGCTAGGGTGTAACATTGCACTATGAAATAGTTAATATCTCTGTATCAAAACTCTTTAGATAAATTCATTTTAACACTTTTAATAAAAACATATTTTTACAAACAAAACTTGAAGCGATCACTAGTAGGTATATGGAACAAGTATCTATAATTGAGTTTATCGATGCAGGAACACCTTACCTGTCATAAACATTTGCCCTGTGGATTCCTATGTCTGCTAATTAATGTAATGATTCACTGATAACCTAACCAACTCAGTAAAGTTGAAACCCCCCCGACATTGTCATTTCAAACTGCAATATTTCAAAAACCGGTGAACCGATTTTAATGAAACCTAGCTAAAAACCATCTCGATTAAACTAGCTTTCGATTAAATTAAAACGCATCGCCATCGGTCCATCCGTTTGGAAGCTATGATGCCACAGACAGACAGATACACATGTAAAACGCCCATAGTGTTTTTGCTTGTACATTTTCAGCCGAAGGGGTCCCGGGGTTGTCCCGCCGAACTTTAGTACTGGTACCGACCTTCATTTTATAATAGAAGACTTTGGACTCGCCGGTCTGCGAGGAGGGGATGAGGTGTTTGTCGAGCACGGCCAGGATGTCGGAGCAGATGTCGCGGAGCTCCTTCTCCACCTGCGACCGGTACGCGCGGATCATGCTCAGCTTGTCCTCCGCGCCCTGCGGACAAACACACACGTTAGTGCTATCTGGTTTAGTATCACATACCTGCAATAAAGACTGGAACTGGCAGCAGTAGCAGCATATTGTTTTAAAATGTGCCTCAAATTGGGAAGATTGGTATAGTTCATATATCTAGGCAATAGTAGTTTATGCAACTGTTACAGGGCCTAATTATGTAGAGTTGCATACCTTACTTTATCTAGAGTAGACACATATTATTGAGTACTCTAAGATGGGTTCAGAAGCCGTAGGCACAATAAACCTGTCACGAATTTGGCTTGTTTTTTAGGGTTCCGTACCTCAAAAGAAAAAAACGGAACCCTTATAAGATCACTTTGTTGTCCGTCCGTCCGTCTGTCTGTCTGTCTGTAAAGATCTTTGTTGTCTAGAACTCGTGGAGGTAGCAGACTGAAATTAACATCAAATATTCAAGCCTGCAGCATAAGAATAAATAATAACATAGTAGAACGGAAACTCCCACTCCGGACGGGCTCAAGGTCACGACATTAGAGTATTCGTTAAACAAACTACTTAGTCAGGCTGTCACGGCCGGCGTCGCCGCATGCGCGTTTGGTTGTTTATAATTTGGTTGTAATAGTTTTACGTGAGCCTGTATGTATTTTATTTTATATTTGTAGGTAAGTAATACTTACTTAAATCACCTTAAATGGCTTCATTTGGTATGGCACTTATAATAACTTCTTATTTAGAAGTGAATATAATTATGTAGGTACCTACGTAATGATTTATAAATCTCTTTTTTTTTTTACTGGAATAAAATAATGATTTCAAAGTAAAGAAAAACATATATCTTAGTAATATTATCTTTAAACGTAAGTACCTAATATTTAACAGCAAGCAACCCTAGCAACACGCCTGGATGACAGAGGGGTGTAACGACGTGAAGGGGGAAGTAGGTACATGTTATTATTTATTCTTATGCCTGCAGTCAATTGAAGCTGTGAAAAAATCAAACTTCAAATCAAAACTTCAACGCAATCAAAAGACACAGTCATTAAAAAGGATGGTTCCATACAAATTGCCGTACTGTGAAAACCTTAAAGGTACTTCCAGTTGTCCTAGAAACTTGAAGTTTGGTATGAAGGTAGCTCTTATAGCACAACCACTCATTAACCACAGGAACAGGGCTCTGCTAATCCTGGACAACTTAAAGCACTGGGGAAAAAAACAGAGAAATATTTGTAGGAAACCCTCGAGCGCGAGTCCGACTCGCACTTGTCCGGTTTTTTTTAAATCATTGACAAACATCGAGCTGACGTTTCGTATCAACTATTTTTTTTAGTTGAGGCCTATTACTTGAACGGATACGAACTTCAAAGTAGCCACAACGGCTGAGCATTACTACACCCTAACTTCAAAATTGATACATAATTACAAATTTAAAAAACCCCCTACGAAAAATAAGCAGACAAAAAGAAAACTAAAAAAAGTAAAAAATAATGCAGTAGCTGTTGCCCGCGACTTCGGAAGAATTATCTATATTATCTAAGCGTCGTCGGTGTCGAGGGATCGCTAAAAACAAACAAAAACAACATACTTTAGTTTGCGGTTGACTAGCGATCCCCCGACACCGACGACGCTTAGATAATATAGATAATTCTTCCGAAGTCGCGGGCAACAGCTACTGCATAATTTTTTACTTTTTTTGCTGTCTGCTTATTTTTCGTCAGGGGTTTTTAAATTTGTAATTTAAGTTTTTTATTTCATGTTTTTTACATTATAATTCACTTCACAATATATATTTTATTATTTGACTTAAACCAACAAAAAATCCAAGATATCAACGAGCTCCCGGATTAAAATTTCCGAACTTAGCAATACTGAAGACATCAACATGCTCTCACATCTGGGATCTGAACTTGAGACATTTAAAAGTTTAATATCTCAAAAAGGATTGAACCGATTTTTATGAAACTTAGCTAAGAACCATCTCGGTTAAACTACCTTTCGATTAAAAAAAAGCTGCGTCCAAATCCGCATATCCATTTACGAACTACGATGCCACAGACAGATACACAGATACACAGGTCAAACTTATAACACCCCTCTTTTTCGTCGGGGGTTAAAAATGCCGGCTATCACTACAGGGAAACAGCCTACGCCCTTGTAACTATACAAGTATAGTTAGTTTTAGTTACATCGTTACAGAGTGACATCAGTGAACTACAAAGCAATGTTTGTAGACCACGCCCGCCGAATCAATTAGGACCTAGGCGAAAATAAAATTAGCAAATGGATCTAACTAACATCCGTGACGTGTAAGATTTCGTGACAAAATAGCAAAGCTTCGTCTCTATGGGTTTCGAGACATCTGAAACGTATAGTTAAATTACAGAGACCGTGGAATCAATCGCATATATAGTGGTATATAAATATTGTGTGTTTATAGTCATTCCATACTTGAAATTTCCCTTTTCCCGTACTATCAGAATAATAACCAACTTCGAAAAGTTGAAAACCCTCCGACATTGTCATTTCAAAGTTCAATATTTCAAAAACGGGTGAACCGATTTTAATGAAACTTGGCTAAGAACCATCTCGATTACACTAGCTTTCGATTAAAAAAAACTGCATCTAAATCGATCCATCCTTTTGGGAGCTATGATGTCACAGACAGGTACACAGATACATATGTCAAACTTATAACACTCCTCTTTTCGTCGGGGGTTAAAGAGAGGTTTGCATTAACTATATTGAAGAAGAAATTCCAAAATACTCTCAGTGTCAAATTCTAATTATTATTTACGTTGTGCGTATTTTTTAACGGCTGATTTTATTGTATTCTCACAGTTTTCAAAATCCTCTCTGGGCCCGTACGACTGTAAGTTACACTGTTTTCAAAAACTATGGCAGAAAATAATTTTGGCCCGATGGTATCCTTTTCATGGGAACCGTACAACCACTACAAATGCAATTCCAAGCTCTCGCTAATTCATCTGTACCAACCTACTAATCAGTTAAATCTGTTTGTTTTGCTGTCTTAAAATTCAACCAGTAATACATACAAGCAGGTATCCTGCCATCAAAAATGTACATTACATTACTTATGCAAACGTTCGGGAAAGTTTTCACACGGACCGGCGCGGCGTCAGATCTAGATCGTCGCGAGAAATTAGGGGCATTTGACTAAATTACCGGAATTGCTTGGACGTGGCGGCGTAAAGCGACCCGCGTAGATATAGCCGTACTATGACCCACCTACATCAACGATGTGCAGAGGTCAGTTACCCGTAAAATATACTCATTTTTTACCCCCGACGAAAAAGAGGTGTGTTATAAGTTTGACCTGTGCATCTGTCTGTGGCATCGTAGCTCGCAAGCGGATGGACCGACTTCGATGCGGTGTTTTTTAATCGAAAGCTAGTTTAATCGAGATGGTTCCTTAGCTAAGTTTCATTACAATCGGTTAACCCGTTTTTGAAATATTGAACTTTTCATGAGTAATTTTGTACAATAAAACCTAGGCATTCGTATCAAACACTACATAGCCTAGATCGTAAAGCTAAAAGTTGGCGGTCTAGACCATTCTCGCCAAGTAGGTCTAGCACAAAGACTGCAGCGGTCATGTGTGCTAAAGACCTACTTGCTAAATTCCTGAATCGTTAGTGACGTAGGCCTAAGTAATTTAAATTTAACCTTTTATTTGGCAAAACTAAATAGGGAAATCCTGAATTCCAGTCTCCTCTGATTTTATATCTACTAAAAATGTGTAATAAAATAAAAATGTAAAAAGACAGCTATAGATATAGATGACGGTTCAAAACAAAAATGTTTTAATTTAACTAGACCTCTATTGCTAATGATATTTGACATTTAGTTAATTTGGTTTACGACATAATTTTGAACAGTAGAAAAACACGTGTATACTGTCCATGTTCATCGTGACGTACTGTCAAATTAAGGATTAAGTAACAGAAAAAGCCCAGTCCGGACTAGTACGTGGTGCACAAAATGTGACCACACCCATTTAAAATGCGTTTACGCTTATTCTTGTGAAGGTTCTGTGGAGCAGCTCCCTTCACGCTCGCAGTACGGCCTCAAATAGCCGTCAAAGACTTACAAAACATCGCATATAAAGGGCGCATCGGGGCGGAACGACTTTTTTCACCAATTTTATTACAACCTCGTTCTACAAACTGTTTATAGTTTTAGAAGGAAACTTAACGGAAATAACTAACTTATTTTAACCAAGCGTTGATATGATTCTCAATTTACAACGGGTCATTGTAACTGACGGAGCAGTTTTTATTTAAGATAACATCACACGTCATTGAATAATTTAATAACTGATCTGCATGCGTAGGTGCAAGACGCCGGCCGATAAATAACGGTGACTTTTAATGATCTCATTGACAATTGTGGCAGAACAATTAGTGGGAAAGTCTCACTATTACTTATTTTAGTCTGCATTATACGAAGTTTAGTCATCGGATAATTAAATATGATAATGTTCCTGTTTATTCCGGCCGCGCATGAAATGATCAGACGCGGACTAGTCTGTGAATTTTTAATCGCATCATAAATTAGCACCTCGGTATTTTGTGACAGGTACCTACCTAATGCTATTTGCTTAGAGAAAGTGGTTTGGTAATTTTATTAGGCTTTAAGTTATTGCTAGATAAGTAGCTTATAAAATGTGTAAAGTCGTGCAGACTTGAAAACTTAATTTTGTCATTTCTAAGAAAAGCAGAACATGAATCCCATTCACATTTGACCTCAATAAAACAATTCAATCTTGGAAATTAAAAAAACTAATTAAAATTATCTAAATCGTAGTTTTTGCGCGTGGAAGCCTCCTCCCGGCCAGACGCAGCAAAAAACGGCCTTGATTGATTTTCGCACTTCATTCAGTTTACCTAAAGTCTAAGCTAACGGTTGGAGTCCAACAAATACCTGCCTACGTACCATTTGATACTGCCGTAGTGAATTTAACGTCTGCAATTATTTTGGCTTAACAAAAAACTGGGTCACTTGGAAATGTTTGAGTTAGCGTGCCTGCGGCTCTGGACAAGACGACAATAAAAGTTACCGCTAAACATCTCCACTACAATCACTACACGATGGCTGGGCCCCTATTTCACCAACTTTAAAAATTACAGTTTACAGTTTGTGGGACTTTCGTCAGTCCGGATTGCTACAACCATCTTACTCGCTAATCCCGCCGCTAAGCAGCAGTGCTTGTACTGTTGTGGTCCGGTGTGGAGACTAAAACAGCCGGTGTAATTACGGGCACGAGAGGCAATTCATCTTAGCTCTCTAGGTTGGCAACGGCAACGCATCTGCAAACCCCCCCGGGGTTCCCGGTGTCTATGGACAGTGGTGATCACTTACCATCAGACAGATGACCCAAGTGGGTTGTTTGTCTTTTATTTAGTTTAATCGAGATGGTTCTTAGCTAAATTTCTTTAAAATCGGTTCACCCGTTTTTTGAAATACTGAACTTTGAAATGACAATTTCAGGGGTTTTTCAACTTTTCCAAGTTATTTTCGCGGTGCTCAGTGCTTGGCAGATTGATAAATTTAAATTACTTTAATTCATCACAAATTGCGTAAACTATTGGGGTTTTCCTTGAATACCGTAAGTGTGATTTTTCACCCGTGCTAAGTGGTAGTTCAAACCTCTGTAGGTAGATCAGTCCAAGAAGTGTTTAATTTTTTATAGTTCACGTAAATTACGTAAACTCGTCATCTGTGACGCATAAATACGTGACGCAAAGGTGACGGACGGCTCAAGTGTGCGAAAACTTACTTCAATGGACTCTAACGACACAAAGTAAAAGCAGAGGCCCGAGTACGAATATTAGAAACCTGTATCACGTAAAATCGCATAGTAAACGTTGTCGAGTTTGTATGACGTTTGGAACAGCGCCCGCCCGTGAGCGTATTTGAATTGGAACTAAAATTTAGTATGAGATTTCTCCATCTCGCGATACCCGTAACGTTACGCAGCATTCGTAAAGTCGTGCTCGACCCTCAGTCAAGAGTAGGTTTAGATGCCGAACCTTATACTTAACCTCCCGGGAATGAATGAATCACATAACTATATTTGACCAAGTAGGTAGGTACCTATAGGTAATTAACTTTTCAATTCAAACGATTAAAAGCACATGCGATCGTTAAAGCTGGACTAGTTGAATGGGAATGTAATGAGAATTTAATGTATCATGAAATACGCAAGAGATATTCAAAAGGGACTCTTTACTTCTCACCAACTGTCAAAAATTTAGGTATCATTATGGATCAGACACTCTCCTGGTCGGCTCATGTCTCGGAGATCAGCCGCAGGCTTTTTGCCTCTGTTCACTCTCTCAGACGCATGCAAAGTTTCCTTCCCCTTCGTACCGAGATTACTCTCGCACAATCTCTCCTCCCCCTTCTTGATTACGGCGACATAGCTTATCTCGACCTCTCTGAGCAGCTTCTAGACAAACTCGAGCGACTCCAGAATGTGTGCATACGCTTCATATTCGGCCTCCGGAAATATGACCACGTGTCCTGTTTCCGCGCTCAGCTGAAGTGGCTGCCGATTCGCCTTCGCCGTAATGTGCACATCCTGTCGTTGCTTTTTAATGTCCTTTTTAAACCACAGTCCCCTTCCTACCTCTCGGAAAGATTTAGCTACTTGGCCACTGGTTCCGGGAACCGTTTACGGTCGAGTAACAATCTCTCTCTCTTTTCCTGTCACCCATTCCAAATCCTACTCCAAATCCTTCTCCGTGCAGGCTGTTAGACTGTGGAATCGGTTACCTTGTGACATCAGGCAGTCGCAAACTGTTGCCACCCTGCAGAATCGCTTGAGGAGGTACTGGCTTGACGGTTCCTCTTCATGGGATATTGTGTGTTCTCTAGTTCGTGTATATATGTATTTTATGTAGTGTATACTTCTTGATATGTATTTATTTATCGTTATTATGTTATTGGTATGTACTAGAGTGTATCTGTATTTCTATGTATGTGTATTTTAAATGCTTTAGTTAGGTAATTAGGTTAATTTCAGGTTCCGGATCCTCTTACTTTTATTTGTATGTCTACTCTTTTTTCTGATGTCCTGTCAATCGCCCGAAGGTTAACTGGTAGAGATCCCTTTAAGGGATAAGTTCGCCTTTGTACGTTTGCTTTTGTTCTGCTATCTGTATTTTTTTGTTTTATGTGCAATAAAGAGATATACATACATACATACTTAGCCAATTCAAATGGAAGAAATATTAGGTTTTTTATACGAATTAATTACAAAATTATGTTCCATTTCAATAATGACGTTGCATTCAGGACTACACATACTTACCTACAACAGTTATGTCAATGAACCTTGACTAATGATAAAACCAGGTGTTCACTAGAATTAGAAAAGTTGAAAAACCCCCAACATTGTCATTTCAAAGTTCAATGTTTCAAAAACGGGTGAACCGATTTTAATGAAACTTAGCTAAGAACCGTGTCGATTAAACTAGCTTGCGATAAAATAAAAACCGCATCGAACTTATAACACCCCTCTTTTTCGTCGGGGGTTAAAAAAAAGGTTTTCGTTTTATCCAAAAGTCATGAAAATGAAAATTTCCGAAATATACTTTGAGCAACAAAGGTTTATGGATTTACGCCGTAAAAAAAGAATGTTGTTACTTGTCAATGACCTACATTGCTAGAAGGTAATGATTACTCAGGTTATTATCCTCTGAATCATGCCGACACTCAAATTGACGTAGCTAACCGTCGTCACTCTCGTTCGTCTGTCTGTGTATGTGTATGGATCCCTTTCATGCTGCTGTAAGAAAAACAAGGACGTAGGTATAACCTAACTTAGCCACGCCTTCAGAGAGTAGAGCAACGAGTGGCTTTTGTTACATGGCAATGTTGCACTCTTGAGGCAAGGTTGTGGCAACCTGGCTTATGCAACTAATCATAATGTCAATACAAGCACGCCAACTCTGTGTTAGTGAGTTAAGTTTAATCCGGATGCTCGGATGGCGCAGTTGAGAGCGCGACGCCACGGTAGGTCCTGGGTTCGCATCCCAGTTGGGTTGGAGAATTTATTTTCCTGGTCTTTCTGTATATTTAAGTTTCAGTTTGAAATTTGAGAAATAACTTAATCTGGGTTAACGCAAAAGCCATGATAGCCCAGTGGTTTGACCTATGGCCTCTCAAGCAGAGCGTCGTGGGTTCAAACCCCGGCTCGCACCTCTCGAGTTTTTCGGAATTTATGTGCGAAATTACATTTGTAATTTATCATCAGCTTTTCGGTGAAGGAAAAACATCGTGAGGAAACCTGCACACTCCTGCAATTCAATGGTGTGTGTGAAGTTCCCAATCCGCACTGGGCCCGCGTGGGAACTATATAGCCCATAATTATTATTCAACATGAAAAACTTGGAATACATATTGCATTTAAAGACCAGAGAGCTAAACGGAAATGCATCTTGACAGAAATTTCCATTGCATTTCTTTATACCTACCTACCGAACATCTAACAGCCTTCACTCTGGCGATTTGCTAGCGATTTTTGTATTGAGGCAATCATGCAACTTGTTCGCCGCGAGCATATTAGTATGAAGCACTCGCTCGCAAATAAGACTGATGAGCAGAACCAAGCAACTCATGAGATACGAATTTGTGTTGACACGTTTATCTTAATGACTTTTGGTCCTCAATTGTCATTAATATTCAATTACTTCTCTATTATCATACCTTGCCAAACAAGAAACAATTGATAAATGCAGTGATATTTACAATAGCTGTCCTAAACATGGTTTTAGTTGAACAGTTCAAATAGTCTTTTGTTTCTTTGTTAAATTTATTGATCCAGCCATTGATACAGGTCTATAGGTGGGGACATGCCCAACTAGGTATCTATTGCACCAATGCTAAACAAACTGCCTGTAATGCCGTTTTCGCAATAACGGAAAAGACGATCAGATAACAGTTCAACTTCAAGTTTGTCTAGCAAATAAGTTTCGTTTTTTTGTTTCCAAAAAATGTAAAATGGAATAACTAAAATGGTCAAATCAATTAATCACTCATTATTAGATTTTATACTAAAGTATTTAGTTAATAGCCCTGTCACAAGGTTAATTACGATAGTTATTGTCTTTTGTATTATACCTAGTAGGTATACAATCTAAGAAAAAAATACAAATTTTGATACCTATTTATGAAAAAAAAATTATAATTATAACAGAAAAAAGGTTATGTAAATGGACAAGTGATCCAGCAGGTAACTGGAAATGTATCCAGGAGCACCCCTCAATATATAAGATGTGTAGGGTTTGAAAACACCAAACAATTTTTCTTATTTAATATTTTAACGAGGCTTTAAGTACACCAAATGTGACTATGTCAGCCTTAAATATAGCAAATAACTTACTTTTGTTTCTTCCTTCTGTTCGATGGAGGAGATGATCCTCCAAGAAGCCCGGCGGGCGCCAATGACATTCTTGTAGGCGACAGAGAGCAGGTTCCGCTCCTCCACTGTTAGTTCATTGTCCGAGACATTGCGGGAGGCCACATTCTTCATCGCCTCTACCATTTCTGAAATTCAATTGTTTGGTGACTTAGTTTTCACTTCTCATACATTTGCATTTTATTTTAACTGTAAAACACATGTGTTATGTTAATTTAATCAAACCTCTTATCTTGCTTGACAAATTTAAAGTAGAATTACTTCATGTTGAATTTTCATAACATAAATTACATTAAATTTGGAGTTGCCTAATGTAATCATACCTACCTACTTTTTTCTGCCTAAATCCTGCAGTTATGTCTGTTCAGGCGTTGGATGGAGATCCATTTTAACAAAGTATATCACTTGCCAGAGCCGCAGTAGACTTCAAAATTGTCAGCATCAGTCGTCAGATACCATCATTATGTTATAGAAAGTGTCTTTGTTCAAAGTCTTGGTTGTAATATCAACAATAATAGTAGATTCATTCAAAGGATGTAATGAAATTTATAAAATTTCAAGTGGCAGTAGCCTTAGAAGGCAAATTTCATCATCTAATCACTATTAGTTGTCATGCAAATCATGGTCAAGGGTGGATAGGTAACTGACATTTTGCACTGATAAACCCTATCAAGCAATGAGTGATGCAAGTTATTATTAATTCATCACATTTTCCATTAAAATATGAGTTATACAATACATGATGGATAGAGAATAAAATTATTGGGTAAATCCAAGCAATTTGTCATTGATCACCACTTTTACATAACAGTAATGGACAACCTGAGGTGTCTACTTGCACCTGTGATATTTTTACAGTGATGAAAGACTTCTGTCAATGATTTTTCCAAGGAATCGATGCTTCTCAGGATCCATGGTGATAAATACCAATCTCGATAGGAAAATTAAACGAGAACAGTTATAAATTCGTTGTACTACAATTTTCATTCAATGTCCTTATCATCGAAAGTATGACGCGTATATGTAAATCAGATAGCTAGAGATAACCTGCACAATGATGGCATTAACATCTTAATTCAAAAGATGAATGCGATAACACGGGTTTCTCAGCAAGATCGCGAACAATAGGTGAAAACGCGGAGGGCGTTGAAAAGACAGCTTCGATACAGATCCTGAATGAGCAAGACCATTCCTCGACTGCTAAACGAGATATTTCAGCGAGGTGGGACATGCATGAACGAATTCAATAAGATCGATCGTAGTTTACTTCTCGGTTGGGAATATTGGTGACACTTTTTTTCTTCTCGAACTTTTCGCTCTCAATTTCGAATGAAACTGATAAACTTCCACATAAGACTATCCTCATTTGAACCAAGAATCAGCGCCAGGACCTCTGGTCCCTGTTTGTCTGGTTTTTCATCAAGAATATTGAAGTAATAAGGTAAAGGGCATCCCACCGGCGGATGACGCATCGATCGCTGACCAAGCCTAAAGAATGCCATTGATTTGTTACAGTTTCCAATGAAATATGTATTTAAAACAATGTATTAGCAATTATCCTTTATTAGGTGGAGTTTATTAGGGACAGAATCATTGTTCCGACATGGATTTTTTTCAGACTAACACCAAATCGTCTTTCAAGTGTCGGCAAAATTGAGAGAGAATTTTCACCCTCCTCCGAAAAGATATCACAGAAATATGTACTCACCGTCATAACGCTCGGCCTGCTCGGCTAGCTTAGCTTTATACACATTATCTTCCCTTTCCGACATTGTGGATGACAAATGATTTTGCACTAACTATATCCGAATCGCCAGGTCACTTATTCACCAAGATGGCCGCGCCCGCCAACCGAATCCGAATTCGATCTTCAACTAAACTCCGCCCATGACGTCATTGAAATGGCAACTTCCGTTCTAAAAATGTTGCCAGGCATCGTTCGAATTGCTACTAATCATTGAAAGAAACTATGAACTTTGAAAAGCCAAACAATTTCTTGTTTTAATTTTGGTGTCTTTTTTAGTATCTGTTCATTTATCACATAATAAAAAAGAGAGCAAGATAAAACCACACAATTCAACCATTGCTGATCGTTAAGTGTGTGAAACGTTTGCGGTCGTTAATACAAACGTTTTTTTTTATAGTTTTACTACATAAAAGCTCGATTGTGTCTGTGTTTGTACCATAGCCCTTAGTTTACTTGCCAACTACAGTAATATTAATAGCACGTTTACGTTTATAGTGGATAAAAATCAAAACAATACCTAATTTCCTTTTGCACTCATCTTGCCTATTCACTAGAAAAGGACAACCACCAATCTATACGCAATACAAATTAATTTAGTCATCTTTTATAGCTGCGATTTGTTACAAAGAAGATAACGAATGAATTAAGTTTATTAATTAATGATAATAGATAATTAATAACTTTTTTACTTCGAATAATACAGGTTATTACAGGTTATTAATAATAATGCTTAAAACATACAATGTAAGTTGTAGGTTGTAGAACCAAAAAAGAGAGAATAAGAAAAAAAATACTACAAATTATAAATAGTAGAAATTTATTTCAAAGTGTAGCAATGCTTAAACAATGTCGGAAGTGTCATATTTCAGAAAAAAAAATCTAGTTTAAATTGCGACAAACATTTTATTTTGTATTGATACGATTATTAAATTATTTCGATTTAATAACAGAGTTTTTTGTTTTAGTGACTTGTGGATTGCTTTTGAATTGCTTTTTTTTTTGGGGTTAATTTACGAACGATAAAAACCGTATTTTTTTTTAAATGGCGATTGGTGACGTCCCTATCCTAATGTCAACTGTCAGGAGTGTCAGGCTTCACGCTTAGCGGCCATCTTTTAATATCGTTTATCTATCGGTATTGTTGATTGTATTTTCATCAAATTCTTAGCTTTTTCAGCGTATACTTGACACATGAATTGTCCTTTATATTTAATTTAATTCATAACAATCCAAAATGTACCCCTAAAAACGTCGGTACCGTAATATATGTGACATTTCGGTGTGCAATTAGACACTTTTTTTACAGAGCGATTATTCGTTATAAATCGGTAAGAAGCTTAAATTTTAGGCTTCTTTAAACGTTAACAATGTCTAACGTGAGCTATGACTTGGATACATCGGGTGGGCTTATGCCGGTGAGTCGTTTATTACTACTTTTACTTAGCCATAAGTTTCATACTGAGTTACTCTGGCGCCATTTTACTTTGGGCATTATTAATGGAACTATGCCTCGTTGTGACTGTACGCTGGGTTATCTGAAAGCCTCTTCTTATATTTTAGCTTATTAAGGCGCTGATAAAGCCTCCAGACGAAGAGGTGAGCACCCAGAAGGCTAAGAAGTCCCAGCATCCTTACTATAAGAGGCCTGGCAAAGGGCATAACCGCGATTCTTGCGACGCGTGCGGGGAAGGCGGCGACCTTATTTGTTGCGACCGCTGCCCGGCGAGCTTCCATCTTGGTTGCTAGTGAGTTTAAATATATATTGTAATTGTAACTTTTATGTTGATATGCATGTACAGTCAGCAGCAGAAGTAGCTAAGCAACTAAGTGGTCACAATGATCTATGCACAGCTTTATTGTTATAGACATAAGAGCTTGTGCAGATCATTGTGACTGCTTCGGTTGCTTACCTACTTTTGCTGCTAGCTGACTGTACAGAAATGTAACATTATTTTATTTAGAATTAGAAATATTTAATGTAAGACTGATAGCATGTGTGAAATTGTTTGTCTGAGTAAACTATGATTATGACAAAAATTTTGCATTTACAAAGTCAAATAATGCCACCTACTGCAGTACTGCAGTATTGTAGTACTGCAATTGGCCAGTGTTATGATGCCACAATTGAGTAGTATTGTAATACTCACTAGTACTAAAATACCACTATCACACCTAAGTCAGATTTTTTGCCCATCAGTGACCCGCCTCTCGATGAGAATGACATACCAGCGGGCCTCTGGCTGTGCCGGGAGTGTGCGGGCTCAGACAAGGAGCAGCCCCCGAGCAGCCGCAGCAGCCGCGCGCAGTCCCCGGCTGATCAGAAACCTGATGAGAAGAAAATCAGGCAAGTTGAAGATTTTGTAAGTGGCCGAATTAGAAGCCATTGCTCTTACATTTGGTCTTTTAGGTTAAGGTCGAAAAACAAAGAGTTAAAAAAAGAATATAGGTAGAATTTAAAAATATTCATGTATTCTACGTTCAAAATTAAACAGTTTCACAGGAAGATTTTACCCCCATTTTTATTATTTACCATCAGATTTAGTTTATTAATGGCGTATACTTTATTTCGATAAACATTGCACAGTTTGGCATGAATTGTCTTTAATTTTACTGTCATTTGAGTAATAGGAATAATCCTAACAACTCTCAAACCTCAGGTCGCTCCGCAACCGCTCCAACTCAACAAAGAAACCCGAAGAGGACAGCAAAGAGAATAATGAAGAAAAAGAAAAGGAGGAAGAACCAGAAAAAGAACTGACCCCGATGGAGATCCTGGTGCGAGCAGCTCGCATCATGAATCCGCGGCAGTTTGAGCTGCCGCGAGAGATGCGCGTGCCGTGCCCCTTTCCAGGGACTGATAAAGGTAGGACTTGGGTGTCATTGCCAGGACCCCGGCTGCCCTCTCACAAGATCGCAGTTTTGCTGTAATCCACGGGCAAATTGCTCGGATAGCGTAATTGGATTAGCGCGTTACCACGGTATGGTAAAGGTTTGGGTTCGAACCCCAATTCGAGAACAAATTTTTCTGGTTTTTCTGTATATTTACGCATCAAATTTGAAATTTGTGAAAAATTAATTTCAAACGGGATGACCGTAAAAATAAAAATAAAACAAAAAGTTAGTTTAAAAAAAAAAAAGAAAAAGGTTATAAAAGCTTGAACCCTTTAGATTCTAAGATGGCCAGGTTCTCTGCAACTCTGAAGTGTATTTTGAAAACCAGTAGACTAAAAGAACAGGTAAAAGTAGCACTATTTGTAGTAGACTACCACAACACAACATGGATAGCCGGATATCCAGATATGTGGCTATCCGGCCTTACAGCTTGCCTGATATCTGACATCCGGTCAATCAACTATCTGTTACATCTCTGGTTTATAGGCTGTTCAGCACCGCAGGTTCAACGCCAACGACGTATATCGACGCTATCCTTTCTCAACCTCGTATCTTACCGATATGTTTTCTTTGGAACGAAATATATCCGTAAAATACGAGCTTGAGAAGGTATAGCGACGATATATCCGTCGTGGTTGACAGCGGATAATAGACCGGAGTGTCTGGGGTAAAGTTGACATTAGCTCTTGTGTGTAGCTCTCATTGGCGTGTGAGTGACGACTTTTGTATTTGACAGAGCGTTGAAAAAGTCACTTTCACCCCAACCCTTTCAACGCCAACGACGCATACAAATAAAGTTGTCAATCCACACGCCAAGTTGGCATAACGTCAACGCGGACATAAACCTTAAGCATACATCCCTAGGTCGCATTTGCACTGTGCGGCCGGACGCCTATAAGCGTTGGTGGCGTCGTAGGCACGTCGGCTCACGACGCCTTTCGGCGTTTTTGGCGTTCAAATAGTTAACATACGCCTACTTACTTCCAGAGGGCGGCACCGGCAACGGCAAGAATGGCAACGGCAAGAACGGCAACGGCTCGCTGGTGACCGTGGACGCGGCGGGCTGCGTGCCGCTGCCGGCGCGCGCGTGCTTCGTGTGCCGCGGCACGTGCAAGAGCGCGCCGCTGCTGGCCTGCGACTACTGCCCGCTGCTGTTCCATCAGGTACGAGCCGCAGGCGAGAGCGATTATACTTTTTTTTATACGACAAGGAAGTCAGGACCTTGCGGGTAGTAGGACCTTGTGCGAGGTCTTCCTCGATAAACCTGCCGTTAAGCAGCAGTGCTTGCGCTGTTGTGTTCTGGTGCGGAGAGCAAACCATCTGGTGTAATTACATGCACAAGAGGCATTTCATCTTAGCTCCCTAGGTTGGTTGGTAGGTTTGTAGATACAAACCCCCGGCGTTGTGGGTTTCTATGGGCAGTGGTAATCACTCATCATTAGTTAACCCACTTGCTCGTTTGCCGTCCTTGTCGTATATAAAAACATTTTAGAATATGTTTTGTTGTAGGACTGCCTGGATCCCCCGTTGACCGCTCTACCGACTGGTCGTTGGATGTGTCCGAATCACGTGGAGCAGTACATTGTAAGTTGCTTATTAATTTTATCTTTTTACGAGGCTGATTGTTTTATGACTTAAGAATAACTTATTATAAAAAAAACTAGTTTAATGATTATTTTTGTATTTATTTTTATGAAACATTTGTAGTATGAAATTCAATATACAATGGCAGTGCAAAGAAAAACCAGATAAGCAGCTGGACTTGAACCAACAACCTCGGTAATCCGTACCACGCTCCACTTAACTGATTGAACTTAACAAATGTAATCTTTAATTAAAGGTCTTTAAAAAAAACCAAGTTAATCGACAAAAACAATACCTACCGACAGCTCGTCTCCCGCTCCGCGGACGCCATTCGAGAGCTTTCTGACCCAATCGGCCATCAGTTCTGAGAGTAATGTGCCCCGCCCACTGCCACTTAAGTTTCGCAATTCTTTAGGATGTTTTTGTGATGATGATGAATACGTATGTTTATCCGTTGTCTAGTACCCATAGTACAGGCTTTGCCTAGTTTGGGACTAGGTCAATTGGTGTCAATTTTCCCATGATATTTATTTATTTGCTTGTTTACAGGACTGGAAGCTAGTGAGTTCGGTGTCGGCGACAGAGCGAGTGGCACTGTGGGAGCGATTCTCGGCCCCCGTGGATCAGCACGCTATTAAAATTGACTTCATCAGGCGTGCGCGGAACCAGAGACCCGCCTTCCGGTAAGTATCGATAAAACACCGGTTATACTAAAACCGGTGCCACTAAAGTGCGCCAGCAGTTTCTCTCCCGCCGCGATTTAATATCGTGTATCAGAAGTGGATTATACATCATTTATAACAAAAATAATAGTAGATTGTTCAACAAGGGACTAAAGCAAGCCACAATGACACGAGATGTTTAGCCACCCGAGCAACGCGAGGGTGGCTATAGTTAGTGTCATTATGGTGGTTAGTCTCGTGTTAAACACTCTGCTTTTCACTTTGAATGCGATTAGAAAACGACGTTCTATACAAAATTACAATATTTATTATGACAAAGTTTCTTACAATTTACATTTATAAGTACGCCCAATAGTGGCTCAATACGAGTAAGTAATAGACATATTCCGAATAGCAAAAAAAAAAATATTCCGTGTTTTTTTTTTTTGTAAAATGACGCTTCGAATACTTGTATATTTAGCCAACAGATTAAAACTTAAAAACTATTTTAAAACTAATGGGACTATGCATAATAAAATGAATTCATCCTTAATATCATTAATTAAATATATTCATATTCGTAATCATTAGTCGTGTTTCACGAAATTAAATTATTTTTAATATTTTTGCACAGTTGTCTTTTCCACGCCTTAAAAATTGACTATACACAATCACTGAAAATGGAAAACCGGCGGGAGTGGATCGTGTGAATCAATTGAATATTTTTTGTGCTTAATGTTGTTTGATGGACAGTAAAAATAGTGAATTATAGAACAAATTTAACGTGTTAGTGCACAGCAAATGAGGGATTCAAGTGAAAATGAGTATTCCCCCTGTTTGTTACCCACTAGAAGTCGCCGGCTGTTACTCGTCGTAGCTCGCCATAAAGTTCATTATCGCTTTACGGAACGGAAGCCATGAGTAGGACAGACAGACTGACGATTTTGACCGTGATAGGACTACTTTATTATTTCAGTAACTTAAATCAGACTTGGCTGTATGGACTTGGTTTCCTTTGCCTATCCCTAAAGGGAAAACAAACATCACTGAAAATGGCAATAATCCTCCATTCACAAACCAAGGACCGGAACCGGTTACCATTAAAAGGGTATTAACTCGGGTATTTGATATGGTTGTTTTCAAAAACCCTATCGATTCGGTAGCCCTATCCTCGTCTTACCCTAACAAAAGTGTAACCAAACTGATATGGTTAATTCGAGTTAGCACTTACCGACACTAAAAACCCTCAGTAGGGTTTCCCTATTAAGTGTTTTTAGAACGCGGTCAATTTATTTTAAGCTCTACGCGTAATTCGTAAGACATTATTGCAGTTCCTTACAAGTGACTTGCTACCTTTAAATGTTGGTAGTGAAGCGCACCGGCAAAACGAGCCGCACATCTTTGCTACGTCAGACAAAAATAAACCCTATATAAGTGCGAGTGAGTCGAGACTCGCCCTTGACTGGTTCATTCGTTAGGGTGCGGGTAAAGGACTGGTTCCGACCTGTCTGCGACTCGGCGCGTACCGTGCGGTGTTTTTAACCGACTTAAAAAAAAGGAGGAGGTTCTCTATTCGTCGGAATATTTTGTTATGTATGTTCCCCGATTACTTGAAGACAGCTGGACCGATTTCAAAAATTATTTTTTTGCGTGAAGACTTTCTAGTTGGTCCCATTGTCACCAAGTCCGGATGATGGGATCCCGGGGAAATCGAGGGCAACCCTCAAATTTTATAGGCACGTATTCAAGTACTTGCGTCTGGTAGTCATCATCTCGTGTTGATGAGGTGATGATGGATCCAAGATGGCGGATGACAGTTTGTCATTTTTGTCTTTAAAAATGGTCATGGGTATCGATTTCGAGTAATTTATCAGCGATGAGCTTGAATTTAACATTATTTTTAGAATCCAAGGTGGCGGATGACAGTTTGTCATTTTTGTCACTAAAAATGGTCATGGGTATCGATTTCGAGTAATTTATCAGCGGTGAGCTCGAATTTGACATAATTGTTTGGATCCAAGATTGCGGATGACAGTTTGTCATTTTTGTCACTAAAAATGGTCATGGGTATCGATTTCGAGTAATTTATCAGCGGTGTGCTCGAATTTGACATAATTTTTTGGATCCAAGATTGCGGATGACAGTTTGTCATTTTTGTCACTAAAAATGGTCATGGGTATCGATTTCGAGTAATTTATCAGCGATGAGCTCGAATTTGACATTATTTTTATAATCTAAGATGGCGGATGACAGTTTGTCATTTTTGTCACTAAAAATGGTCATGGGTATCGATTTCGAGTAATTTATCAGCAATGAGCTCGAATTTGACATTATTTTTTTAATCCAAGATGGCGGATGACAGTTTGTCATTTTTGTCACTAAAAATGGTCATGGGTGTCGATTTCATGTAATTTGGCAGCGGTGAGCTCGAATTTAACATTATTTTTTGAATCCAAGGTGGCGGATGACATTTTGCCATTTTTGTCACGAAAAATGGTCATGGGGTGTCGATTTCATGTAATTTGGCAGCGGTGAGCTCGAATTCGACATAATTTTTAATCACATTTAACGTCAAGTGATTGAACACTTTGGTTTTTGTTAACTTATTTCGTGGTTTATCTATTAAATTACTTCTTTTTTTGCAAATGAGGTTTTACATTGACATTATTTGAGAAACGCACTATAGTATTCCTCGACGGAAACCGGAATTCCCTACTTTCCTGGCCTCGGCAATAATGTACTATTAACGCTCTTCCCCAGTGTTTTTATAATTTGTATGGAAACAACTTTTTTAATGACTGTATCTTTTGATTGCGTTGACTTAGGCTTGAGTATTTGATATTAATTTCCGCATGCTACCTCCAGGCGTTCCAAAGAAAAAGGGTCTTGACAGACAGACAGACGAACAACAAAGTGAATTTTTTTCCTTTTGAGGCATGGAACCCTAAAAACAAATGTTTCTTATAGAATTTTAAGGTTTATGGTACATAAAATCATGAAATAAAGCTAAATTTGGTATCTTTTCTTAAATTCTCAAACCATTTATTTAATGATAATTAATATCAAACGAACCATTATTATGAGCGTTTTACGTTTTGTTATCGGTCAAAAGCTATTTAAACACGCTTCAAGGTCAAATTACTTTCCCCAGTAGTGGATAAAATGCGTTTTTACCAGCTTGTTTTAAATAATAAAAGACGGCTTTCTGAGGTAGTGAGGGAAAAAACAAACAAAACATCGCATGGCACGCGCCGAGTCGCCGACAGGTCTGAACTAACGCATTTTTTGCACAAGCTGTCAAAAACGTATTTTTTTGCATGTCACACTTTCCTCGCTAAAGTGAGGTGTCAAATTTTGTGTTACACACGGTTGCAAATGTATTTTACTTCTCGTTTGTTTAGACACTCGCAGGTAAAATACAACTTTGCACCCTTGTATAACAATAGTTATTTGTTATGCAAGGCAAGCGAAGCAAACCCGAGCAAGCGAAGGATCCTAGGATCGCTTCGCTCGTGGTTCAAAAAAAGAATACTGAGCGCAGCGAGGGTTTCAAGGCACGAGATGCAAATCAACTTTGCAGCCAAGTGAAACACACAACTTTTCATCTCACTACAGCGAGGAAAATGGTAGACGAGTGAAAAACATGTAATGATTAAAAATTCATAATTTTTAAATCCAAGATAGCGGATGACACTTTGGCGATATTTGATTGCCAATTAAAAAAGTAACAAACATTCAAATTAGTGTTAAAAATTACAAACTGTCATTCACTATCCTGAATCACCGGAGACCGGAAACAGATTAGCTAGACATGAAGTGCTATTTTTTGTGTCAAAAGTGTCATACAACACCGACCTCATATTTCTGCTAGTGCTAGGCCATAAAAGTTTAGGCTTTAGAGGATAGGATTATTTTACGTTTTTTTTCTTAGGTTTTTTTTAAGGCGGTTTTACTTTTTTGTTAAAAGATTTTTATTTCACACTTTTATGTTGATTAAATATTTTCAGAATTATCCTCCAACTCCTAACCGTTAAGGAGTTGTACCTTCCATCATCAGCTCATCAACATGAGATGACGACTACCAGACGCAAATACTTGAATAGCTTTAGAATATGAAACATAATACGTGCTTATAAAATTTGAGGGTTGCCCTTGATTTCCCCGGGATCCCATCATTAGATCATGACTTCGTGATAATGGGACCACCTCAGGCGTATACCCTTTCGAATAATGATTTAACATTTTCAGAATTAACCTCCAACTCCTAACCGTTACGGAGTTGTACCTTCCAACATCAGCTCATCAATATGAGATGATGACTACCAGACGCAAATACTTGTATAGCCTTAGAAAATATATGAAACACGTAATACGTGCCTATAAAATTTGAGGGTTGCCCTCGATTTCCCTGGGATTTCATCATCAGATCATGACTTGGTGACAATGGGACCACCTCAGGAGTATACCCTTTCGAGTAAAACAATAATTTTGAAAATCAATCTACAATTGACGGAGTAATCGATGTACATACATACAGTGGAACGTAGAACCTCCTCCTTTTTTGAAGTCGGTTAAAAAAGCCAAACTCTTCCCTGTGGTTTTGGATACAATAAATAATATTCAAAAGTCGTTATTACTCAAACAGTAAGGGTTTAAACCATTAAAAAAAACATCAAATTGAGCCCTTCGCAGCCAATGAAGTTGACGATGAAATCACGTTCGAATTTCAAAAACTCTTTCAACGCTGATTTCGCATGATAATGAGAGCGTTTCCGAGCGAGTGAGGTGAAAACAAACACAAACAACGTCGTATATTCAATCCCAAACGTAATTATATGGGTCTGTAGGTACTCCAAAGTCACGCTAGAAAAGAACTCACCCACCCAGTACCCCAGTGCGCGAAAAGGAAAAGAAAGAGACAGGCAATAACCAGGGTAACACTAACTGTGTATTGATGCTACCTCTTACCCAAACATAACCACATTGGAAGCTGTTAATATTATTCGAAACGGTTACCCATACGGAAGGCTAACACAATCGATAGGGAAACCTCATCGTTTGGGTAGCCATTTAATAGGGTTACCCTATCGATAGGATTAATCAAAAAAAGGGGTTTTCCGGTCCTTGTCACAAAGACCGTGATTGGCTGTTTTACGCGGGTTTCCAAAGTAAATTAAAAAAAAAATGCTTTAATCCCTAGAGATAAGGAGCTTTAGTTCCGTTATGCAAAGACTAAAGGAACATTTTAAGAGCATGAGAAGTGAAAATAATAATAAATATCATGGGACAATTAACACCAATTGACCTAGTCCCAAACTATGCAAAACCTGTATTATGAGTACTAGACACCGTTGTCTACACATAACTGTCTAATGTTGTCGTTGGATAAACATACTTAAATACATATTAAACATCCAAGACCCGAGAACAAACATTCATATTCATCACACAAACATCTGCCCCGACCGGGGATCGAACCCGGGATCACAAGCTTCATAGTCAGGGTCTCTAACCACTAGGCTATCCGGTCGTGAAGCAGTCGTGTTATCATATTTCACCGAGCGAACGAACTGAGTGAAGCGTCTCAGTTTAAAAGCTTGGTCAAAAACTCTTATGTAACTGACGCGACGTTCGTGATGACCTCGGTACTGTCAAATTTGTCGTTATTTTTTGGAATTAAGATGGTGGATGTCAGTTTTCGTGTCCCAAATAACTAGAGATGCAACGGATAGTGGTTTGGCCGAATACCGGATATCCGGTCAAAACTTTTTTACCTAAAATACCTAAAACCTAAATGGACTAAATTCACCGGCGCGCGGGCGCGATACTTGTAGGCATGTTGTAGCCATTGTAGGCAATTTTTTGATTACTTTTTGTGGTTTGATATTTATGTTACTCAAATTTTCTCCTTATAATTAGGTACTAAATTACTATCCGGTATCCGGCCGGATACCAAGCAACTATCCGGTATTCGGTCGGTAAAATGTGGCCGGATACCGGATAGTGACCGGATATCCGTTGCATCTCCACAAATAACAGTATCGGTGGGTTGTAGGACGAAGGTTCCGGTGGGAGTGCGCGGGCGCGTGGCGGTGCCGGCGATGGTGCGCGGGCACTACGCGCGGCCGCCGCCGCTGCTGCCGAGCCGCCGCGAGTACCTGCGCTGCCGGAACGGTATACTCACTGAAACATAGAAAAAAAACCGGCCAAGTGCGAGTCGGACTCGCGCACGAGGGTTCCGTAGAAAGATTTTAACGCTTTTCCCCACTGTTTTAAGTCCAGTGTTAGCAGAGCCCTGCTCCTAAGCAAAATGTACGCAGTGTCGGGTCAACTTTCTTTTTTTTTCTTATTGGTCATCGTTATGAACAGACGTGTCGATAAATTGTTAGAATTATTAAATAATCACTTGCTGAATCGTGACCTTGTTTTCCGAGTCGGTATTTGTGTCATACGTTTATGTAGTATTGTGGTGTTTTTAAGTGGACTGTTGGAAATGTTTATAACTAAGTAACATTTTATTATCTAATAATGGAAAACAGTCCGTTTAACCGGAGCAGCAGGACTCGCGCCCGCGCCCCTGCCTCGCCCTGCAGCGTCGCCGCCTCGCCAGGAAGACGATAAGCCAAACGTTGTTTCTACTCCAGAAATATTGCACTGGATGAAGACGATTGAAGAGTGCCTAAACGAGGTGTGCACCATATCAGAAGGGGGTAAGCTTTATACTGAACAGAAATTGCGCATCAGTAATTTATGCCGGAAAGTGGGTCACGGCACATCTCAAATGGCAGTGGCATATCAGTCTGTCAAGCAGAAAGCTGTGCAAGCCCATTCTTCAATTCAGACCCTAAAAGAAGAACTTGCCCTTTCGCAGCAGATCCAGGACCTTAAATTAACTATTCAGGAGTCAGTGAAACCAGCCACGGGATCTTCCTTTGCCGACATAGTGAAGAAAAGTTCTAATAACTACATTCAGCCGGAAAATAACAACTCAGTGACTATCTATCCCATCGACATGTTGAAATCTAGCGAGGATACGAAATCTCTTGTCCAAAAACTAATCAGCCCTGAACAGTTGAAGCTGCATGTCAAAGGCCTCCGCAAGACTCGGAATGGTGGAGTAGTAATCAGCACAGAAACGAAGGATGACATCGAGAAACTGAAACAGATAACAAACTCAGGCCTTACGATCGATGAAACTCAGAAACGTAGGCCAAGAATGGTTGTTATAGGAGTGCCCGTATCTATGACAGAAAACGAAGTATTTGCCTGTTTATGTCACCAAAACCTAGCCGATAATCTTCAAGATGTAAGCCTGGAGTTATTTTTAAGCTCAATAAAACTGAGTCACAAGTCGGGCAGGAAGGATTCTCAGACCTGTAATTATGTTGTAGAAGCTCCTGCTGCCATTCGCAAAGCCCTAATTATTAAAGATAGAGTATTTATTAATTGGTCATCTTGTCCTGTGAGAGACTTTACTTTGGTCACAAGATGTTACAAGTGTCAGCAGTATGGTCATGCTGCCAAGTTTTGTCGGGAGACAACCGTTACCTGCGGCCACTGCGGCGAGTTAGGCCATCCAATAAAAGAATGCCTTAAGAAGGCAGATGATCCTAAGTGCGCTACTTGCTTGCGTTATAAGAAACCAAGCAACGACACTACAGGTGCCGTTGACTGTCCAGCCAAAATTATGGCTGAAAAAAGATTCATCAGTACTATAGACTATGAAGGCACCTAAGAACGATCTCTCTGCCGTTTGTCTACTTTTAGTTTATTGTAATTTCATTTTAGTTTTAGTGGTATTTTTCTGATTATTAAATATTAATTAGACCATAATGCTGACCTACTAACACAAATTGTTATTTCAAGCCATTTGCAAAATTTCAAAGTTAAATAATATTAGGTAAATTTAAAAAAATCTTACTCAGCAGTCTTGGCATCGGCTCTTGGCCCGGTTTAATAAATCACAGTGACTCATAGTATAGTTTATTCGACAAAATAGTAAATATACGAAAGTGCGGAGTAATTAATTTAGGAATTTTGTTTGAAATAGATATGTTTGATTTGTTACTTGTTTTGAATTCATGTTATTTGTCTGTATAATTTCAGTATGCACTGTTTACCTCAAGTGATTATTTTAATTAATTTTTAAATGTTAGCTCGTTATGCCTGAGATACAGAGTTCAGTAGTAACCCTAGTTCAGGCACACGTGTTACAAAGATTTTCTGTAGAACATTTACATCATTTATTATCCTGTACCGCAATTTTTGAAATAAATTATCTTATCTTATCTTATCTTATATTGGTCTTTGAAATCTAGAGACAGACATAAAATTTTAAGATTTTGAGACTTTTCGGAGTGGTTGTGCTATAAGAGCTGCCTTCATACCAAATTTCAAGTTTCTAGGACAACTGGAAGTACCCTTTAGGTTTTCAAAGTACGGCAATTTGTATGGAAACGACTTTTTTAATGACTGTATCTTTTGATTGCGTTGACTTAGAAGCTTGGTTTTTTTACAGCTTCAAGGGATCGCAGGTTTGAGTATTAGATATTAATTTCAGCATCCTACCTCCACGCGTTCCAGAGAAAAAGGGTCTTGATTATGGTCTTGACAGACAGACAGACGGACAACAAAGTGATCCTATAAGGGTTCCGTTTTTTCCTTTTGAGGTACGGAACCCTAAAAAACCAGAAAAATGGCAACCCCGGGAATTGAACCCGGATCCTCGACATTCCGTGTCGCGTGCCTACCCTTACACCAAGATTGGCATAAGATTGGCATAGATTGGATGAATTCAGGTTTTTTCTTATCTGCGAATAAAGCGTTAATAATACTATCGGCGTTTGCGTCGCGTTTGCGGTGCGTTTTTATGATCCGTCAAGAATTCAGCCAGGGGTTGAGTAAGTGCAAGTGAGCCCCTTTGTAAATTATGTTTTTTTATAAATTACTGAAACATGAATACACAGAAAAATACCCGAAAAATGCCAACCCCGGGAATCGAACCCGAATCCTCGACACACCGGGTCGCGTGCTTTTTCCCCTACACCACGATTGGCATATCAATCCAATCAATATTATGCCAATCGTGGTGTAGGGGAAAAAAGTATTCATGTTTCAGTGAGTTTATAAAAAAAATGTAATTGATGTTCACGGGAAAACCGTAAAAATGAAAAATTTGGAGAAAAAATTAAAAAACACGAAAAGATACTCTTACTGAGATCCCCTTTGTAAAGTTTTTATTTAAAAAAAAATTAAATATAAAACATTCTTCCAAACATTCATAGGCTTTGCTGGTTGACAAATATACATGGGAGACTTTTTTAATTTCAGAAGTGCTCATTTTGACTTGCTTAACCTCAGGGCCGCGTTTTATAAAGCTACAAGTAACAATTTACAAGCGGAAGTCTCTTTCTAACAAAAGGTGATTGAATGAGACTTCCGCTTGTAGACTAACTTGTAGCTATATGAAACACGGCCCTGGCTGAATTCTTGACGGTTCACTTAATGCAAGGACGATAAAACGAAAAGGACTGCCAATGGTTATACAATGTCGCGATCCTGTAAAATAATGAGCCTTCTGTAGCTAGTTTCACTATAGAGAGGTCTCTGTACCATTAATTTTGTATGACATTTAGACCTCTGGCTGACACGATAGCGCCATGTAGGAACTGAAAGAAAAAACTAATTTAGGTGGCGCTAATGTGTTAGCCAGAGGTCTAAATGTGATACCAAATGAATGGTACAGATACCCCTCCGTAGTAAAACTAGCTACAGCAGGGGCTAGCACGCGCGCCATTTTGTCGCTGGTCGCTCAGTGCGTCCTTCACTGATTCCGTCTCCGTGAAAGGGACGCACTGCGCGACAAGCGACAAAATGGCGCGCCGTGCTACATGTGCAGGCTTACTATTTTAAAGGAACGCGACATCGTATAGACACTGGCAGTCCTCTTGGTTTTATGGTCCTAGACTTAATGCAATGAAAAATCTCAAATACCAAAACGTCTGCAGTCCTCAAGAACCAGCCAGCCACCAGCGACTACGACGCGTCCGAAGACGAGGATGCTCCCAAGCATCAGATCTGCCTCGACCTGTCGTGCGAGCGCCACGCCGCGCCGCCGCCCGCCGCGCCGCTGCGCCCCGCCAGTCGCCGCGACGCCGACACAGACCTCAAAGCCATATCGGAGCCCAAGGCAAACAAACATCATGTGTTACTATCGTACACTCGCTAATCCTGCCGCTAAGCAGCAGTGCTTGCACCACGGACCAACCACCCTCTGGACACCAAATGTCAGGGCGAACGTTTCCGAAACGCATAATGCTCATTTGCACCTATAAATCTTTCTAGCCTCCTATCGCGGCTCACTTTCAACCAGATGACAAGCGAGACGACAAGCTATGAACCAATCACGACGCATTCCCCGGCCCGCTCGCCGCGGCTTTTTTCGTAATGACTTTCCAAGTAAATTATAAGAGATGCGGTGCCCAGAGGGTGGTTGGGCCGTGGCTTGCACTGTTGTGTTCCGGTGTGAAGAGTAAGGCAGCCGGTGTGATTACATAATTGATCCCTAGACGTTTGTTTGTCCCTTAGTGTATGAGTCAAAAATATGCTAAGCATCATTTTATATGTTTCCTACAGACGTTTAGTTCATCTAGCGAGCAGTCGGACTCTGATACGGACTACGAGTCTGCGCCGAAGCGACGTCGCTCCGAGTCCCCCGCCACCGCGCTGCGGCGCGCCGTTGATGACCAGCTCAGCAAGCTGGACCGGCGCCTGGTGCGGCTGCTGGCCTGGCAGCGGCTGCAGCAGGTGAGAGCCTGCACAGTGTCAGCACGCTATCAAAACTGAAAAACTGACAGAACTGTTTTCTTAAAAGATTTGATTCAATGCACGTTCAACGCTGTTTTTAACGTCTCGTCTGTCAACGAGGGCTATGGCTAGTCATCGATCGCTAGTGTCGAGTGAGGTCCATCTGCCATTCACCACCAATGAGAGTCGAGCGACTGGCCTTTGATTGGTGGAAATTGACAGATAGACCTCAGTCTATACTAACGATCCTAGCGAATTTTTCACTCGCTCTCATTCAATTAAGTGAATCAATTATTCCACGAAACATTACGTTAGGACCGTATAGAGTCAGTATAGAGGCATATGTTGGGGCAGATCCTGGCGGGCGAGCAGTGCTACGGGCCGTGGGCGCGGCTGCCGCTGGCCGCCGAGAGCGAGGCGCTGCTGCGCGCCGCCATCCCGCGCGCGCGCCTCGCCAAGCGCGGCTTCAAGGTCAGCCAGCAGTCGCGTTGTCTAACTCGCTCAGTGTCAGAATAGTTACGCAAATGTCCTGCAGCTCTTATGTACAGTCAGAAGCACAAGTTGCTAAGCAACCGAAGCGGTCACAATGATCTGCACAAGCTCTTATGTCTATAACAATAGAGCCGTGCTTGGATCATTGTGACCGCTTAGGTTGCTTAGCTACTTTTGCTGCTGAATGTACAACGATATTACATGTAAACAGGAAGTAGATATGTTACTACCGCACCCGAGTTGAACATTCATAAAAGGACCAATTGACCGCTCTTTCTGGCTGTTCACTTCAAACAACTCTACTGAAGTGACGTGACGGCCAACGTTATTGCCAAACGCAATTTACTGGGAACATAGCATATCTTTACTCTGTGATATCATTGATACCATTCATCATCATGTCAGCCGAAAGACGTCCACTGCTGGTGCTAGCTCTCCACTCAGACCTGACTTGTGCTTTCCGCATCCACCGCGGTTTCGCGATCTTTACTAGGTCGTCGCTTCATCTTGTTGGAGGCCTATCGACACCTCATTGTAAAGTATTTATTCATTGTATAGTTATGATACATTGATAAGTAATATATTTGTCATAAATAACCGTGGTAATGTTTCGTCGTGCTCAGCACGTAGCCTTGCCATCGGAGATGCTGTCGCGCGCGGAGCGCGAGCGGATCGCGCGCTGCGTGTGGGGCTGCGCGCCGCCGCCGCCCGCCGCGCCGCCACCGCCGCCCGCGCCCGCCGCGCACCGCGCCGCCGCCTGCGCCGTGCTGCGCCCCGGCAGGTAGGCCGCACACTAGTACAGCGCCCGCCGCGCACCGCTTTTAATAAAAAACATAGGTTTTTTTGTAGACAACCCCAATTGTGTGTCCCCAGGCTAGGGCTGGGCGACGCGCTGGGCCCGGCGGTGGGCATGCGGCTGTCGCGGCTGACGTTCGGCGCCGACTCGGGCTGCGACGTGGTGCTGGACGCCGCGCGCTGCCGCTACGTGTCGCGGCTGCACGCCACGGTCTTCTACGACGAGGTAACGTGTTTAGCGGCAGCGTCTGGAGTACATTGTCATTTTTTGTAAGCTCTTATTGGTCGAGTGAGTGCGAAGCGTCTGTTTCAGCTTGGACACAAAATCAGGTGGTTCTCCTTTACAGGTCGCATTTCTCATTTATCCTCGTGAAATTTTGTGAGCAGATTAGATGTAATTAATTTTTTGTCGATTCGGTTTTTTATGATCTCAATTGGAGTATCTTTTCTAAAACCGTAAAAATAGTAAAGAGTTGGGAAAAAATACAAAAAGATACTCCAATTAATATTATGAATTAATTGGTTTAGGGCGCCATCTCGTAGTCCGGGTAGACGCATAAGTTTCGAAGGAGTGTGCTGTCTTCTGTTTACGAAGTAATCGCATAGATGGCGCTAGTCACTGCAAAAAGTGACAAAAATGAGATAAGATTTCAATACATAGAAAAAATTCGGCTCATACCTACCCATATGCCAATCTTGGTGTAAGGGTAGGCACGCGACACGGGATGTCGAGGATCCGGGTTCGATTCCCGGGGCTGGAATTTTTCTGTTTTTTTTTTCTATGTATACATGTTTCAGTGAGTATTTTAAAAGTACAAGTGATTCGGTTTTTTGTTCACTTTTTTTTTAAGAATAAAAAAATAACGAATTACCAAAAAAAAATTGTGAAATTTTATGATCACTGATACATATGTGATCACTATGATTGAATCTCACGATAATTTCATGTTAAAAAATTGAATGGACCAGGTGACGCGGCACTTCGAGCTGATCAACTACTCGGAGTGGGGCTCCGTCGTGGACGGCGTGCTGTACGCCATGGACGCGGCGCCGCGCGCGCCCGACGCCGGCGACGCGCGCGCGCGGGCCGTGCGGGCGGCCGTGCGGCACCGCCTGCCGCGCCGCAGGTACCTCCGGCCGGACGGCCCGCCGCAGTTTATTACGTTTTTTTAGGGTTCCGTACCTCGAAAGGAAAAAACGGAACCCTTCTAGGATCACTTTGTTGTCCGTCTGTCTGTCTGACAATGCCCTTTTTCTTTAGAACGCGTGGAAGTAGCACGCTGAAATTAATATCAAATACTCAAGCCTGCGGTCCCTTGGTGCTGTGAAAAAGTCAACCTAAGTCAGCGCAATCAAAAGATACAGTCATGAAAAAGGCTATTTCCATACAAATTGCCGAAATCCGAAAACCTAAAGGGTACTTCCGGTTGTCCTAGAAACTTGAAATTTGGTATGAAGGTAGCTCTTATAGCACAATCACTCAGAAAATTCTCAAAATCTAAAATTTTGTGTGTCTGCAGATTTTGCTGACCAATATAAATTGACCCCACACTGCGTACATTTTGCTTAGGAACAGGGCTCTGCTAACACTGGACTTCTTAAAACACTGGGAAAAGCGCTAAAATCTTTCTATGGAGCCCTCGTGCGCGAGTCCGACTCGCACTTGGTCGGTTTTTACGGTGTTATTTCACCAACGTGTAAACTGCTGACTTGAAGAGTTTTTGTTTTACTGCGTTTCATATTAGCAATGAAATGTATATCGAATTGTCATTTTTTTTAAGAACTTGAATTAAGATACCTGGACCGTGTTTTATACAGCTACAAGTTACAATTTACAAGCGGAAGTCTCGTTCTATCACCTTTTGTTAGAAAGAGACTTCCGCTTGTAAATTGTAGCTTTATAAAACACGGCCCTGGTGAGGATCGCGGGATCGAGGATGCGGAAAGCACTACACCGGTCTGAGTGGAGACAGTCGAGCCTTGGGGGGAGGCCTGTGCTCAACAGTGGACCTCTTTCGGCTGACATGATGATGATGAACTAAGGGGCCGTCCATTAATCACGTGAGGCTTGGAAGGTGGGGAGGGGTTTGACAAAAATCACGAAATGTCACAAGGGGGAGGGGGGTTTAGTAAAGATATCACGTGTAATTATTTTTTCATAATTTTTTCAAACGCGCCATTTTTAAATGGAAAAGCGGCGTGTAGTGTGACCTTGACTCGCCGTTGCTAGGCAACGAACGAAGTACTTACTCACGCGCCGCCAACGACCGCGACCGCCCGGCTGCAGCCTTTCTGTTTAGACATTTTTATCATGATCCTTAATTTCAGAATAAAATCTATCCAAAGTATAATCTATACTGTATTTAAGATAATATTCTAAAAAGTTTAGGATTTTTTGTACATACTAAAAATACACGTGATGTTGGATGGGGGGGGGGGGTAGTCTTAAACCTCACCATGTATCACCAAGGAGGGGGGGTTAAAAAATGCTCAGAAAAAGATCACGTGATTAACGGACGGTCCCTAAGACATGTTTGGTCCCGCAGGGTGAACGGGTCCCTCTCGCCCGAGCCGGCGCTGTGCCGCTGCGCGCCGGCGAGCAGCCCCGCGGGCGCGTGGGAGGGCTCGGCGCTGGTCGAGCACGGCGCCCTGCTGCAGTTCGGGTGCCTCATGTACGTGTTCTGCGTGGCTGACGCACGGGGCTTCCCCTACGAGCAGGAGAACGAGGACCCCGCCCTCTAGTGCCCGCTACAGAAGTTTCAAAGTGTTTACGCAAGAGTGACTGGACCTTTCATACACAAGGACGTCGCATCGCGTCGCTGTCAGCTGGACAGCGCAGGTGTGCTTTGAAGCCATCTAGGCACACTTGCTTGGCAGTTGCATGTCGATGTTTAGATGCAAAGATAATAAAGTGTGCTGGAAAAGAACGGAATTACGGCAAGAAAAAATGTGACGTGACGTACCACAAATATTATTTACTCTGTTTACGGATAACACGCTAAAACTTTAAAGCACTGAAGAAATTACGAACAATATATCTATGGAAGCATAACTAAGCTCAAAAATTGGCTCCATCACATAGGTACCACGGTAGGCGTGGAAAAATATATGAGCTTCGCCGTGCGTCAAACGGGCGTGACATTAATAATAATAAAAGACATTTTCAACATTCGTGACGTGCGGGTTTGTGTCACGGGAATTTTGATTGTGAATATTATTATGTTTCGCGTGATTTTGTATTTTCCAAATATACCATCCATGCCATAGTGGTGTAGAAACCATACGATATGAAAAACACTAGACATTAAATATTAACTTACGTAGCTTCGACTCTGCTGTGACATTCTTGTACATAGTGCATAGCTGCTTAATTGCCAAGCACACTTTCGTGGATACATGTATAATTTTTTGACAGTTCAAATCAGTCGAAGCTTAGGATGACATTGGAAGAGCGTGCCCTTTTTGTCTTTTTTTTTGTATGAAGTGATAGGCACTTGTGTATGGAAAGGCAATGAAGAACTTGTGGTCTAGTGGGGCAGAATGGCGAAGGACATTTCAAGGACGAGCCTGCCCTCTAGTGGCCGTGCTCGTACAACAGTGGACAGTGTATCCATGTGACAAATGAAGGAACTGCAGTTATGTTATTTCAAGTGTGACCAATGTATGGTTAAAGTGTGACGCTTTCCCATGTCAAAATATAATGACATTGTCATAAGGTTGACTTTTGCCTGGCCCGTAGGAAAGGTTTTTCTATAGTTGCTAAGCAACCGAACCACTCACAATAATCTACACAAGCACTTTGTCTATAACAATAGAGCCGTGCTTAGTTCATTGTGAGCCACGGACCAACCACCCTCTGGACACCGCATCTTCTATAATTTACTTGGAAAGTCATTACGAAAAAAGCCGCGGTGAGCGGACCGGAGGAATGCGTCATGATTGGTTCATAGCTTGTCATCTGGTCGAATGTGAGCCGCGATTGGAGGCTAGAGAGATTTATAGGTGCATGAGCATGTTTCGGAAACGTTCGCCCTGACATTTGGTATCCAGAGGGTGGTTGGCCTGTGTTGTGAGCGCTTTGATTGCTTAGCAACTATTGCCGCTGACTGTACTATGTCTATATACTTCGTTTTAGCATTAGAAAGAAAGTGAGTAATCTTGACATGTATTATTTTGGAAAAACGCTTTTTAAAAATAAGTAACAGATACATGCAGAACCTCAGAAATAAGTATAAATAGTTAGTATGAATAATTATAATTCATTGTTATTTAATTGTGACTGGCTGTTACTTATTTTGTAGAAGTAGTTTTCAATTAAAAGACAGGTCAAGATTGTTTACTTTTTTTTTCTAATGTAGAAAAACGAAGTCATTGAGGTGAATGTTTTCCCGAAACGATTCTGGTTCGGAGCTGGGACTCTAGTGACATTGAATCAGGATAGTAGTTTGTATGTGCCCGGCCCAAAGGATATCATCATCATCAGCCTATTCTAGTCCACTGCTGGACATAAGCACAGTCTATACAGTCGTCCGACGAAGGCCTCTAGACGGCAATCGTGCGGGGGGTGCGGGGTGCGGGGCGGGTAGGGCGAGCCCCCTTGCATACGCCGCCACTGCCCGATTAGTTAGGAACTTTCGCCCTCCTTGGTGTTTGGGCCATGCGGTTGCGGTGTCGGCATTTACGCAAACATCAAAGGCGTCGGACCACTGGTAGGTATAAGCTCTTTACACTGTGACATAAGCCTCCCCTAATGAGCGCCATAGCGCCCTGCCAAAGGATATAAGAGAAATGTTTTACTGGGAGTTGATAGAGGCAAGCTGCCCAGGATCACTCTTAGACGGCCGGTGCCCAACAGTGGACGTCTTCCGGTTGATATGAAGAGTAATTGATTGAATCAAGCGTTACTTCGAGGTCCAATCATGAAATAAAAAAAATATTTGCTCACCCGCGACCGTAGTCACGTGTGGTTGCGGGTGAGCAAATAATTGCTTTTAGTTCATATTATGGGCTTTTCTTTAGGAAATTGTATAGTATAATTTACTGCCAATTAATACAATTTAATTTTAAACTATAGCTACTTTATTTTCTCGTAGTGATCAGATTATTTATGTATAGAGATGTGCAACTTGTATTATCATTAATGAAAACTGTATTGGAAAGGAAGCTTGCCTAAACCTTGCTGTATTTAACAGCATTTACGTGTGAATTTACTTACTAAGATAGCTGTCTGTCTATTGTCCCCAACATTATGCTCCGTATCTGCGTATTATAATTAGCCATTACATAATATTGAGGAATTGATCGTAGAATAAGTAGGAATTACACAATTTTCAAAGAACCCGACTGCCGATTCTAAAAAAGCACCAACTCCGCGAAAACCTCCGTCGCTCTGTTGTGTCGGTAACAATGAATTTAGTATTGATATAAGAAATAATTGAAATGTAATATTCATAAACCTACACTATACATATACCTATTACGTTTACGTAAAAACGGCGGTGTCTACGACACCGCCACACCGTTTTTTTGACATGATTTGTGGTTTGAAAAAAAAAACAAATATGATTTAAGGGAGTAACATTTAATGTGAGGGTAACTCTGTTTTATCTGTTACCATAGAACGAATTTTGACGAAATCAGGGACATTTTGGTTATAAATATCGATCTAACCATACCCCCGAAAGTACGAAGGCCCTAACGCTAAAGTATACCCTCTTATTCAATAGCTTGTTAACGCATCCACTGCCGGCAACGCATATATGCGTTTTCCTGACTGTCACCCAGTGCCTTTGTCGCAATTTTACAGGTAATTTGAACGCACATGTGCGTTTGCGGCACCTGAAAAACCCAGGCCAAAGGGCCTCTGCAACTTAACATTAGCTTATCTTTGTCTGATGCTTTGACTTTGTCGTTGCCAGAAAAAGGCAATAATTATTTATTATTTAAATGTAACTTTTAATAAGCCTGATGCGGTCGGTAATAGTCGAGTATCGAGTGAGGTGTTTCCACGTTAAGGTAATGGAAAATTTAAAATGATTCTAATTCAATTAACTTCAATCTACATACAATACTGTTTTTAAGTATACTGCGGCACTAGCAGTGCGAATCAATGCAGATAACTTGGTAGAATTAAGTTAGTATATTTTAATAATTATACCCTATTTTAGTTAATCTAGGCTACTGACGTTTATGTTTGTGAAATAAACTGAATATTCAAAAGTTTAATCTTTTATTTTCAACCGGTTATAAGTATACTTTACAATGTAGGCTTTCTAAGAATTTCGCAATGAGGGCTATTGCGAGTCAAAAATCCGCTAGGATCGCTAGTGTCGAGTGAGGTCTATCTCATTCTCCACCAATGAGAGAAATTGACAGATATACCTCACTCGACTAGCGGAGTTTTGACTTGCGATAGCTTTCATTTCACCACCTCTTGTGTCACAGTCTTGAAATGCATTTTGTTTTGCCGCGTAAATGGTGCGTTTGGTGGCGTCGTAGGCACGTCGGTTCATGACGCTCTTAAGCGTCCTTGGCGTTGAAAAAGTTAAAATAATAAGCCTGCTGTAGCAAGTTTCCTCAAATATAAAATCAGTCCTCATCTTCAGGATCTGGTTCATCGAAGTCCCTTATCTTCACATCTGCATCCTCCCCATACTGTATAATGTTGTCTATGGTCAACAGAATATTGTCTATGCTTTCCTCGTCTTTTATATTGAGAGGGTAAAACCGTACAAGGCTGAAATTCTCAATAACTTCTCCGATAGCTTCTGTTAGTTTTGAATATTTCTCATGCCATTTCGATTTGGAGTTTCTCATGTCCGCCAACAGGATGTGAGGGTCTGGGTCTAGATAGCTGAAACAAAAAAGGAAAGCGATGAATGATTCAAGTCATTTAAGTTTTATTATTTCTTAACAGGTTTTAGATGCCAGGTCGTCGCTCCATCTTGTTGGAGGCCTACGACAGCTCGTCTCCCGGTCCGCGGACGCCATTCGAGAACCTTCTGACCCTCTTGCGAGCAATGTACTCTGCCCACTGTCACTAAAGTTTCGTAATTCTTCGAGCTATGTCGGTAGCCTTAGCTGTTAGTAAAGATTACCTAGGGTAAATTACCACTAACTGGCCACTATAGAAAATTACATCCAGTAACTAATGAGTATGAATACTTTCACATTGCTCTTGGTATAAGTTCTGGATTTACACATTTTAATTTAACCCTTTCAACGCCAACGACGCTCATACAAAAGTTGTCACCCACACGCCAAGTTGGTATAACGTCAACGCGGACTTAAACCTTAAACATATGTCCGTAGGTCGCATTTGCACTGTGCAGCCGGACGCCTATAAGCGTTGGCGTCGTAGGCACGTCGGCTCATGACGCTTTTAAGCGTCCTTGGCGTTGAAAAAGTTAACAACACAACATCAGCCATTAAGGAGGGTCTACTTACTCCGAAACTGCATTACACGGTGGCGTCTCCGAGGAGCGCCCAACCATCATCTTGGGGCGCAGTGAGAGGCCCCACCCCGGGGCAGCCTGTGGGCGTCGCGGTAGAATCCTTCGGGGACCCCGCGGTGCCCCACAATGGCCAATAAGATACGCGTGTGGTTTTAATGGGTATGCCCACACTGTGGGAGATCCCCATAGACCCCCCTCTTGCCCCTAACACGGGACATGCATAAGGCGCATTTTCCACACGTAAATAAAAAAATGGAAGGCCTATTAGGTTAAAGTTACTGAATAAGAATAAATAAGAATAAGAAAACTTTATTTCGCAACAACAATATAGTAATATACAGTTAACTTAAAATTAAATTAAATATAAGTAGTTGCGAAAAAGGAATCCACTCAGCATTCATCGGGTCACTAAAGGTGGCTCGACGCTGATATTACGTGGATCCTGGTTGGCATGCGATACAGAGCCGCACGTCACGCAGTGTCTCAAGCCCACGCTAACACACTACACACTCCAAATATTATACAGCTCACTCAAACAGTACCCACCCAAACAGAAGCAATGTTAACAATATTCATCACTTACTTATCAAGTTGATTCCTTGAGGATTTGCTGAGGAGGTCCATTTTCGTTAAAATATTGACGTGAGGGAGCTCCAGGTTAACCATGACGCTGAGCGCTGCCATTGTTCCTGAGAACGACACAATTTTGTTACGATTTTTAATCGATTGCAAAAAAGGAGGAGGTTCTCAATTCGTCGGAATATTTTTTCCTATTTCCAACTGTGACAAGTCAAATTTTATCTGATCAAACAAAGCCGGTGTAATTACGGGCACAAGAGGCATTTTGCCTTAGCTCTCTAGGTTGGCAACGTATCCGAAAACACCCCGGGGTTGCGGGTGTCTATGAGCAGTGGTAACCCACTAGCACATTTACCTTCCTTGTTGTATAAAAAAATGGTAAAAGTCACCTCCATGATAGTCATCATGGACATAGGTGTAGGCCTTCCCCACCAATCTCCAATAAGCGCGCATGGTGGTCTTCAAAAGGGGTATAAAAAGATTTATGCAGGGTCGGCAACGCGCGAATGATACTTCTGGTGTTGCAAGCGTTTCGAGGCGGCGGTAGTTGCTTAACATCAGGCGATCCACATGCTTGTTTGCCACCGACGTAGCATAAAAAAAAACTTGGGCCTTTTGCATCCATTGGTTCGTGCCACCTTCAAGTTGTTTGTCCACCTAGTAAGCCCATAATAGTAAAATGAGTAGCTAATTACCTGATAAAAATTTAGCACCGTCCACCATGAACTGGGAATCCACCATGAAGACAACACATATCCTGAAGTTCCACTTCTGGAGCAGGTCAACAAGTTTCCTCATGACCGGCAGATGGGTGTACAGCTCGATCTGCCCTGGGCAGTCGAAGAGCAGGTAGTCTTCGTCAACATCTCCGAGCTGCTCTTCCAACCAGTCCGGGTTCTCTAGGAGAGTTCTGGGGAATTACAAAACAATTTTAAATACTGTAAAAAAAATTATTGTGAGACAATTGACACCGGTTGACATTATCTCAAAAACTAGGCAGAGTCTGTAGTCTGTAGTATGGATGGGTACTAGAGTCTGACCAGCCAGTTGTGTCACAAAATACCAACTAACAAATTATAACTATCTCTTTCTTATGCTGAAAAGTGTTAAGCGTAAAAAAGAGATGGGTGTACTTCCCCAGCTACGAATGCTAGTGACACGACTGGCTGGTCAGACTCTAGACAATGTAAAAACATACTTACAAGGTGTGTTTTAATGAACCGTCAAGAATTCAGCCAGGGGTTGAATAAGACTAACTGAGCACCCACGTAAAGTTTTTATTTGAAAACAAACAATAAAAAAAACATTCCCCCATTGGCATTGTCAACCATCAGAGACATTGAATATATCCAAATCATCATGTCAGCCGAAAGACGTCCACTGCTGGACATAGGCCTCCCCCAAGGCTCTCCACTCAGATTGGTCTTGTGCTTTCCGCATCCACCGCGATCCGGAATCTTTACTAGGTCGTCGCTCCACCTTGTTGGAGGCCTACAATATATCCAAATGGGATTTTTTAATTACGATTTTCCAAACAAAAACTTATAGGGGTACTTAGACTTGCTCAACCCAGCTCAACTAGCTCAACTAGCTGAATTCTTGATGGTTCATTAAAACACTCTCTATACCTATAATATATTATAGTGTATATGCATAAATATATTCTTAAATGTAGGTATTGTCCAAGACTCTAGAACAAACATTTGTATTCATCATACAAATATCTGCCAGGTTCTCTGACCACTAGGCTAACTAACAGTCGTAAATTCTGAACAAAAATAAAATACCTTTACTAGTAAAACAAACACAGTCCACACTTTGCAGAGATTATTCTTGGAACAACTGTCAACTAAATATTTGTTAAGTACTTTTTAACATTAAATCTTATTCAAAAAAGAGGCTGTCCTCGTTGTCTCCAACTCACTCAATACAGAACACAAGTCCTCCATTCGGTCCAAACTGTAGCTCTTCATCTTCCATAGCATCGTCCAGGTGGATGAGCTCCCGAATGTCCACGAGGGGCTCATAGTCAAAGTGCTCGGCAGCCGGGTCCAGGTTAACCACTTCCACTATACGCTTCGCGTCTGCAGCATGTTTGACTATAGTTGAGCAGTATGTGGACTGAAATGGAGGCAACCTTGTGTTCGCAATTATGAGATGTTTTAAGATACAAACTTGTACAGTAAACATGTTAACGCATTCGCTGCCACCCCTTTGGCCTGAGTTTTTCAGGTGCCGCAAACGCACATGTGCGTTCAAATTACCTGTCAAATTGCGACAGGGCAGGGGTGAAAATCAGGAAAACGCATATATGCGTTGCCGGCAGTGAATGCGTTAAAGTTACCATTTCTTTGTAAATAATTAAACTATTGATCTGAAGATCAGAAGAATTTGTTTTGGATTTGGGTATTGAGCATTTTGAAAATAGCATGTCACGATTCAAGTTAAAATTATCACAAATAATTATTTTTAGTATTATTTAAGGATGTATATACCTTTCCGCTGCCGGCGGGCCCTACTATCAACTGGGCGTATCGCATTTTTTTCCCTCTATTAACTATAATATGACTGAATCTACACGAGTTTTAGGTTATGTCATCAATCGTGCACAGTCCTTGTAACTATTACTTGGCTCCCTGGCTCCCCTCCCGAGATCAATTTTTAGAAAAAATCTTTGCGGTATTAGATATTAGACTGCATTGGAAAATAATAACAACGAACCAATTAAAATAGTTATCGGAACGAATACGATTACAATCAACATACATACAATTTGTTTTCATTGCATTAGCATTATTTGTCAATTTGACAGCTGTCAGGAACTGTCGTCAAGTAGCGTTCACAACGATCGTTACTGGTCCGGTTTCAATACGGTTTGACCTTTTGAATTACTTTAAAAAAGAACTGGCATATTTCGCACGTTACATTGAATTTGGAATCTATTTATAAAAGTCTGTCAAAATATTACTATGTTAAATTTCTTCAAGAATCCTACCAAAACGCAACTAAACTGCAAGATAATTTTCGGTAAAATATTCATCTAAATACAATGCCAGCGGTTGGTATCGACTTGGGAACTACCTATTCTTGCGTTGGAGTGTGGCAGCATGGCAACGTGGATATCATAGCCAACGAACAGGGTAACCGCACCACGCCCTCCTATGTCGCTTTCACAGACACAGAGCGTCTTATAGGAGACGCGGCGAAAAACCAAGTGGCTCTCAACCCTTACAACACCATCTTCGACGCCAAGCGTCTCATAGGACGAAAATTTGACGATCCAAAAATTCAACAAGACATAAAACACTGGCCCTTCAAAGTTGTCAACGATGGCGGTAAGCCCAAAATACAGGTTGAATATGAAGGGAAGACAAAATGTTTTGCTCCCGAGGAAGTCAGCAGCATGGTCTTGACCAAAATGAGGAGTGTAGCTGAAGCATATCTCGGTAGAGCAGTGAAGGACGCAGTTGTTACCGTCCCAGCTTACTTCAATGACTCACAGAGGCAGGCCACAAAAGATGCCGGTGCCATAGCGGGCATGAACGTTTTAAGGATTATAAATGAGCCCACCGCAGCAGCTTTAGCATATGGGTTAGATAAAGACCTGAAAGGAGAAAGAAACGTTCTGATCTTTGATCTCGGAGGGGGCACCTTTGATGTTTCTATTCTTACCATAGACGAAGGATCGTTGTTCGAGGTTAAGGCTACTGCTGGAGATACTCATTTGGGAGGAGAGGATTTTGATAACAGACTTGTTAACTTCTTAGCTGATGAGTTCAAAAGGAAACACAAAAAGGATCTTCGCAATAACCCAAAGTCGCTACGTCGCTTGCGCACCTCAGCCGAAAGGGCAAAGCGCACGCTTTCGTCCAGCACTGAAGCAAGTGTTGAAATAGACGCGTTATTTGAAGGAATCGACTTCTTTTCTCGCGTCTCACGGGCACGATTCGAAGAACTCAACTCCGAATTATTTCGTAGTACACTACAGCCAGTAGAAAAAGCCCTAAATGACGCTAAGTTGGATAAGAATGCTATCCAAGATATAGTTCTAGTCGGTGGGTCCACGCGCATTCCAAAAATCTAAAGTCTGTTGCAAAACTTCTTCAATGGCAGAAAACTTAATTTGTCTATTAATCCAGACGAAGCCGTGGCATACGGGGCAGCGGTGCAGGCGGCCATTTTGAGTGGAGAACGCCATTCTAAAATACAGGACGTCCTTCTAGTCGATGTCGCCCCTTTATCGCTAGGTATCGAGACTGCAGGCGGCGTGATGACAAAGATAGTTGAGCGCAACGCTAAAATACCCTGCACACAGTCTCAGACATTTACAACATACTCTGACAATCAGCCTGCAGTCACCATTCAAGTGTACGAGGGAGAGCGGGCCATGACGAAGGACAACAACATACTCGGGACTTTCGACCTGACCGGCATCCCACCAGCTCCAAGGGGCATACCGCAGATTGACGTCACCTTTGACTTGGACGCCAACGGTATCCTCAATGTATCAGCCAAGGAAAATAGCACAGGGAAAAGCAAGAACATTGTTATTAAGAATGACAAAGGGCGTCTATCGCAAGCTGATATAGAACGGATGCTCGCTGATGCAGAGAAATACAAATTCGAAGACGATCTGAAGAGAGAGAGGGTGGCCGCGAGAAACAAGTTGGAGTCTTATGCTTATGGAGCTAAGCAGGCTATTGATGAGGCGGGGAGTAAAATGAAAGAAGCGGATGCGTCAAAAGCTCGCCGTAAGTGCGAAGAAGCGATTAGTTGGCTGGATGGCAACAGTCTGGCTGAAAAAGAAGAGTATGAGGACAAGTTGAGGGAGTTAACTAGCGTCTGTGCTCCTCTGATGACGAAGCTGCATGGGTCAGGGTCGAAGTCCCGCGGTGGTAGTGACGGCCCCGTCATCGAGGAAGTCGATTGAATCTTAATTTCCTTATTATTCTGTTGCTCTAATTTAGGTACTTCATTTAATTTTTCTAATTAATAAAGGAGATGTTTCACAATTAATTTATATGCATATACCTACCTACCTATTCCTTAAAGGGCTGGCAACGCATCTGCGATTCCCCTCGTGTTTCATGTGACCCGCCTATGTGCGTTGCTAAAAATTAAACCTTATAATTGCTGGGGTCCGGTCGGGACTTAAGTGGATTTACTCAAGCTAGTGATAAACACGACTCGACTGAGCAGTCCAAGAGCAGTCTCTGACTCTCGGCACAACAGACTACTACTCAACTCGGGAATCTAAATTCCCCATAGCCATACCATAGCACACAAAGTTATTAGTTTTCGTTCGACGACTATGAGATGCCTGTGACTTGTGACGTACGGACGGACGGACGGACATGACAATAAGAGTTCCGGTTTTGCTATTTTGGCTATGGAACTCTAAATACGTTACGTATTCATCCAATAAATTAGCATAGTACTGCCCTGTTATTGTTTTTCCCTTTTCTAAATAGTCAATATGTATAATACCCTGCGAATTCCAAAAAACGGTCGCCATGACCTTTCCAGCCGATGGGACGGTTTTTGCTTTCTTTGGAGCAGGTTCACCCGGTAAAATCCACTGCTTCGACTGCTCTTTCATTTCCGGGGTGTAGTGGTTTCGTGGGCGTTTCGTCCACGGTCACGAAACGACGCAGAAACTCCTTCGGGTTACGTTTGAACACGGCCAAACACTGCTCCGAAGTAGTCAGTCGGTTCCGTTTTTGCTCCTCCGTGAGTAAACGCGACACCCACCTCGCCGATACTTTCTTCATACCCAACTTTTCTTCTAATATGTGTTGTACCCTCTCGATTGAAACGTTCACAGCATCAACGATTTCTCGAAGTTTAATTCGGCGGTCGGCTAAAACGATATTTTCAATTTTCTTAACCATATCGTCTGTAGTCACCTCAACTGGCCGGCCTGGGCGATCCTCATCAAAGACGGTTGTTCTCCCCCGCTTAAACTCGTTATACCAATATCTGACGGTTGTCATAGAAGGAGCACATTCATGGTAAACCGCTTGCATTCTTACTTTTATTTCATCACATGTTTTTCCTTCCAAAAATAAGAATCTAATTACAGACCGATACTGTTCTTTCTCTATTTTAACAATTTTAAGTTCACGCCATTACTGAATCGTTGTCAAATGAGAAAAAAAACAAAAGAATGCAATTTTTTTTTAAATTTTCCCGCCTCTGAAAAATGGCTTAAAAAGGTGATATACTTATTTGCGGCCAGTGATATTAATATATTTAGAAAACGGGTAAGTACCCGTTTGGGCTGTTTGATAAGTATCAAACAGCCCTCGTATTCATTAATAAGAGTTACCTTTGTAATTTTTTCACATTTTTTTGATCTTTGATTTAGAAGATAAAGGGAAGGAAGGAGGGGGGGGGGGGGAGGGAGGGACAAATTGCTACTTGAAATAAAATACTTGAAAATAGTATAACTTTTTAATAAGAAAAACGATTTTTTGGATAGGACTTACTAACTATACTTGCAGTTGCAGTACACACTTTAGCAAACTTTAAATATTTAACACAAAATAAACTTTCCATTCCACAACAGTTTTGATCTTTTCCTATGCTGCGATATTAAAAAGGTACTTTTTAGGACAGTTCAATCCACGAAGACACACCACTACTCTTTGGAAAATGAAAATAGCGGTGATTTTCTACTATTCTACTCGTGTTTCAGATATAGTTACCTATCATTTTTACTTATATCATTTTTGAAAAACATAAAAAAAACCATACTCCATTTTAAAATTAGAAATGTAACTCTTTGAATTGTCGAAAAAAAAAACAAATTTTAATCAACCTCATCAATATTAACCCCATCAGCACGACTTGGGGTCTCCGCTCCCATACCATTAATCCGTTTCATAACCGGATCACAGAAGTCAGTTAACTCTTTCAGCTCATCCCGAAAGTCTTCCATCTCGGTCATAGTGTTGTTATCACACCAACGGATTGTCTCTTCACATTTACAAAGTACTTTAGAAACATCCATTTCTTTCAGCTTGCTTGTCACCTTCTCAATAGCATGCTTGACGTCATAAGCATAAGATTCCAACTTATTTCTCTCGGCCACCCGCTCCCTTTCTTGATTGTCCTCATACTGAAATCTTTTGGCATCGGCTAGCATCCTTTGTATATCTGCTTGTGTCAAACGGCCTTTTTCATTCTTGATTTTGATGTGTTTTCTTTTCCCTTTGCTTTTTACTTTTGCAGATATATGTAGTATGCTATTGGCATTTACGTTGAAGCATACTTCAATTTCCCCTTTGCCACGTGGAGCTGGTGGTACACCAAATAGATCAAATGACCCTAGTATGTTGTTATCTTTAACCATAGCTCGCTCTCCTTCACAGACCACAATACTTACGCCACTTTGATTGTCTACAATTGTTTGATATGTCGCAGTCTTTTTGCAAGGTATTTGAGTGTTACGCTTGATTATTTTTGACATTAACCCACCGTCAGTATCAATGCCTAGAGAAAAAGGGAGTACATCAACTAAGACAACATCCTGAATCTTGGCTTCTCCTACTTCGGTCAAAATAGCCGCCTGCACGGCTGCCCCGTAAGCCACGGCTTCATCCGGGTTGACAGACAAATTCAATTTTTTCTTATTGAAGAAGTTTTGCAGAATTGTTTGTATTTTCGGGATGCGAGTAGATCCACCAACCAGAACTACATCATGAATGTCATTTTTATCAAACTTGGCATCTTTAAGAGCGTTTTCAACCTGTACTAATGTACCATTAAAGAATTCAAAATTCAGTTCTTCAAATCGTGCTCGTGAAATTTTGGACACAAAATCAATACCTTCAAATAAAGAATCTATATCAATGCTTGCTTCAGTGCTGGTGGAGAGTGTGCGCTTGGCCCTCTCAGCTGATCTCCTCAGGAGGAAAGCATATTGTCTTCCCTTTATATTCAACTTGTATTTTCGGCTTACCAACATCGTTGACTACCTTGAAGGGCCAGTGCTTGATGTCCTCTTGAATTTTTGGGTCGTCGAATTTCCTTCCGATGAGGCGCTTGGCGTCGAAGATAGTGTTGTAAGGGTTGAGGGCCACTTGGTTTTTCGCCGCGTCTCCTATGAGGCGTTCGGTGGCAGTAAAGGCGACGTAGGAGGGCGTGGTGCGGTTGCCCTGTTCATTCGCTATGATCTCCACTTTGCCATGGTGCAACGCTGCTACACAAGAGTACGTGGTTCCCAAGTCTATGCCGATCGCTGTCATTTTTCTGATTTGTATATCCCGTATTCTTTTAAGTACTTAGAAGTGGATCCAGTTAGTTAAGAAGAGGCTTACTTACTTAGGTTACAATTGGCCGTTAATCAAAAGGTCATGCAAGGAAAGACAATGGAAAGGAAACTGAAAACCGAATCACAGGCTACTTAGAGATAATGGCGATAATGCTGTAAGTGACGTACTTACGTTACGTACGTCACATTATCTAAGGTTTATCCCCGTCTGAAAGGCAGAGCCGTGTTTTATAAAGCTACAAGTTACAATTTAGAAGCGGAAGTCTCCTTCTATCACCTCATTGTAAGAAAGAGACTTCCGCTTGTAAATTGTTACTTGTAGCTTTATAAAACACGGCCCAGGTTATTAAACGTATAACGTTTAATTAAATATCTCTATAATGATCAAACGAACTTACCTGTGATGTTTGATCATTATTACATGAAGACATCATCACAGACTACTAAGAGATACTACGTATGACATCATCCTTCTATAACTATGTAGTATGTCCTTAAGCGCTAGCCATTTGCACGTATTTAAAGCTGAGAAAAAAAAATCGAGTTGCTTGCGAGAGTTTGTGGTAACTCAGCCTACCATAGATCCCATCCTTCATTAAGTTCAAAGCTAAATTCGTTTCGTCCAAAGGGTTTGCCCCACAAGACGGGTGGGTGGGACTGATCATAGAAGGATGATGTATTGTCTTCATGTAATAATGATTGAACATCACTTAAGGTAAGTTCGTTTGATCATTAAGGAAAGGAAGAACCACTTAAGCGACATTTTGGTCGAAAATGAGTTATAAATATCGTTGGAATCAGCGTTTTTTTCTGCGTCGTTTGAATTGTGTTTCACGGCGATCCGATGACTTATATGTCGCTTAAAGTAATTCACGAATGAGGTCTGAATTTGAAAAACCACCCCTTATGCGACACACAATTTGAATAAAATATTATCTGTGTCACTTAAAACCTACTCCAATATTACCACAGTCGTATAAATTATTTTTAAAAAGAGTTCGTTTCCGATGTAATGTCCCTTAATTGATTATTCCGGGCACATATATCTTGAATTCTGTACTTAAGTGGTTCTTCAAAACTGCTTATTAAAACGATTGTCGGTTAAATGAATGTTACGAAAAATTACGTTGTTATTTACTTGCTTTAAGCGACACTCCTTACCGCGGCCGAACCTGTCGCTTAAAGTATACTTTATAAATACGATACGTCGGTTAAGTGGAGATTGAAAATGGTATGATAACGGTTAAAGTGTTGCTCTAATCTATTTGATGTCGGTACAGTGAACAATTTTTGGCGCGAATTTCACGCGAATGGTGCTTTACTTATACAATGGAATGCAGTGGGTCGCTTCAGTCAGCGACGAACACCGGAGTGCGGTGGTTGTGTCGCCGATCGCTGCCTGATTCGACTAGGTATGTACGACATCTAACGTAAAATTTGTTTTATTATTAAGTTTTAGCTGTGTTTTAATTATCGTAGTGATTATATGAGACTAGAGTTCCATTATGTATACCTTTCTTTGAAGTATAATTGAAATAAAAACGACGTATGAGGATGGTTTTGTGCATATACATTTTGTGTGCGATTAAGGTGGATTACAGCACAAACGTATTCTTAGGCGACGATATTTGTTTTCAAGTCCGAAGTATATAAATTATAAATATTTTTATAAATTGTTCATGATATTAAAATAAAAATACACGTTAATTTCGTTTAAGTATTTTATTTTTCTCCTTAAAAAACGCACGATATAGCGTTTTTTAACCGCAAATATATTCTAAATTTTTCAATAATATGAAATAGTTTAAAAAAATATTAAAGCTAGCGTTATAATTCACAAAAAAGTGTCGATTTAGTTTCAAATTTCTATAATACCACGTCAAATTGGCACTTAATAACTGCCCATACGACTGTTGCTTAATTGAATATCTTAGAGACAAGCTAAAGAAGGTAAGTGGCTTCAGTGAGTTTTTTAGTACTATGATGATGTCGCTTAAATGGTTCTTCCGGGAATATTTTGAGGACCTTTTCAATTAAGCGACAACATTTTCAAGATCCTGTAAGATTTTGGGGTAAATGTTTATTTCATAAAATAGAGAAAAATTAAATAAGATTATCGTCTTAAGAACTCATTTACCTATTTCAAATAGGAAAAAAGTTATGATTTTTTTTCTCAAAAAGAAAACTTTGAAACACTCTCCTGTACAATTCACTAAATGTCGCTTAAGGGGTTCTTCCTTTCCACCGTCGATTTCATTACATTTCAGATATCATCCTTCTATAACTATGTAGGATGTTTAAAGTAGTACTTGTGGGGCAGACGAGAACATATCTATAGGTAACAACCACAGAATACCTGATTAAAAACTCGGTTTATTGCCTGCTAAATGTTATATAACATTATTATCTTAATATTCATTAATTAAAAATATAATTGAATAAGCCTCTTATTTATTTACCCTGCGTAATTTAGGCACATTAGGTTTACAATATCTTCAATCACAGCTATTCCTATTAAGTATTAATAATTATAATAGATCTATGAATTATGTGACAGTTTATTCATCTAGGTAGGTAGCTAATCCTGCAACAGAAGGAACAAAATGTTCATTTAAAGTAGGGCGGTAGTAAAAACGCGTTAATGTTGGTGAGTCTTTTGACCATCCTACTGTACGCCTGATCGTATCTAATATCGCTACCTTTACTCTCGTACTGTAAGAGTGTACGCCGCAGAAAAAATGAGCTGAAAATACACTACCTAGTATTAGTTCCACTACTTCTTAGGGCGTCCTCTATCCTAAGGTAGGTAGTTCTAGATGCTTTCCTGATCCGACGCTTCGCCTTACTTAATGGAAAGTAAGCCTATGCCCTAGCGTACTAAGTGTGTTCTTTTAATATTTTCCATTAACGATATTGCTGATCTTTTTTGAAAAAAAAAGGAAGACTTGATCTGTATCTGCCTGGTGTAGAAGTTTTTATCCAAACTGGGATCCTAGTGACTATGTTATCGCAGTTACCTTTGATGTTGGACAGTTTTATTAATGAGAGTGCCTGCAGTCTTTGACCCGTGGTTAGTGTTAATAATGTTAGTTTTTCTGCTTATATTTGTAATGAAAATGAAGTAAGTATCTACTTATTAGCTTCCACTGAAGATAGGTAAGTACCTATATTCAAAAAACTGTAGACAAATTCCATGTTTCTTGATATTTAGGCAAAAAACTTCTAACACTGCATGAGTCACTTAGCTGTTGCTACACTAACAAGGAGGGAGACTACTGACCTCATAAAATTAAGGGTCCGATATGAAGCGCCTCTGTCTGTTGTAATTTATTGTAAAGAAATCTAATATCTGTGGTACGGATGCTCTAAAACAATCTATTTGTTTTTTCAGAAAGAGAGCTAAGCTACAATACTTACTAGATTTATACTGTTATATATATAGTATTATCCGATAGGGATGCTAAGTATCATTATGTCAACCGACTTACTCGAGTAGGTATCCTAACTTCATGATCATGAAGGCTTTCCTGTTATTATCCCTGCCGCTAATCGGAGGTCCTTGTGTAATGGATGAGGAGCTCCAACACCTGACAAAAGGAAAATTTTATGAGGGGATAGAACTGTCAATTGCTGTCAATTAAGAAATCAACAATTTTGTTTTTTGATTCTCCTTCTCATGTCGGCTTGTACTATTATGTATTGTGGTATTACCATAATACCTTGTTTGGTCATTAATAATGTTTCCTAACGATTAGTGAACAGAAAAGGCGAAAAAGGCATAGGAAAAAAAAATTGTCTAATTCACTGTAAATGCTCCTATCTTCCATGCCTCTGGGTCCATATGCCAGGAAATATACTTATAGCATTTGAAATTTAGTCGGGATTCAAACAAATCAATTTCTGGTTGACTAGCTCTTTTGTTATCTGTTGTGAGGCAAAATCGGCTAACTCCCATTCTCATACTTCACACCATTTCCAGATATTCTGAGCTATTCAATGAAGCAAGGGACTTCTTACTCGCCCCCCCCCCCCCCCCCCCCCACAACTAAAATAGCCGTGGTGTTATCGATGCCAAGGAGTATTTCAGTTTTCTTAAAGTCCCAACTAAACACTTTAAGCCTAAAAACGCGGCAATCAATTTGCATTAATATAAGATAGCCCTGTTCTTGGTCTGACCATGTACCGTTAGTCCTTTTTTGAACCTCAACAAGCACCCCAGCCCACATTTGAAGCAACACTAAAAATTACCAATGAAATTCTAAATCGTCATAAGGGGTTATAAGTTCCATCTACTGTAACAAACACCATTCAAGATCGGCCTTACGATATTAAGTTATAGCGATTTAATGACAAAAATTTATGTCGAGCAGCTGCGCGATCAGAGCCGCGGCGCGTAGTTTACGTTTCGCTACCAGTGTGCTCCCAGAGGAAGGACTACGGATTAGTCCGAAACATGTCGGACAGTACTTGACCGACATACGGGAGTGATCGGATTAATTCAGTACCTGTAGAAATAAGAATAAAAAATGTGTTTTTCTAATTTGTTTGGTATATAGAAATCCAGATACTGCTGGATATGCCATAATTATGGATCGAATTTGGTCTGAAATAAAGTGATTTTATTATTTATTATAATTAAAACCCCAAAGCTTTAGCTAAATATATCGAATGCTATATTGGTTTGTTTTAACAACTGTTAAGTACATTGTTAAATAAATTTATTTCTCTACAATGTAGTCCACATTTACAATAAAAACCAAAGCCTTAATAAGGCTTATAATATTTTCTAGGTATTCGGCTAATGATTCTGATATCAAAAGGAAATCATCTAGGTATGAAACAGAGATGAAACCTTTACTTCTAAGATGTAAAAGTACTGGTTTCATTGATTTTCTGAAAACCAAGGGTTGATAATCCGAAAGGCAACCTTTAAAATAATTTAAAAAGATTACTACCATGGCGAAGCCTTAAGTATTGCTTATATTGTTCATCTAATAACAACATAAAGTAATCGATTTTCGCTAGGAAACATGACTTTGTGATGAGTTTGCATGCTGCTGTCATGTTTTAAATTTAAAATGTTGCGAGTGAAGTAACTTAAGTATTTAAGTGTTTTAAGTTCAGGATAAACCTGCAAGCGCCATTTTTATGACAAAAGTATTAGAGATGAACTGAATCTCAGTATCTGAGCATTTCTCTATTGCACCTGATATCAATATAATAATTTCCTCATTGATCCCAGAAGACTCTTCAGTTGTCATGTTCACTGGAGCAGGATTGGTGAATTGGTGCTGGCAGTGGCACAGAGTTATCTGGATCGTGCCGATAGGGTTAGAATGCTGCGCCACTGATGTGACGCGCGAGCGATCCATGACAGAATGATTTTGGGCTCATATGTACAATATGTGCCGCCGAGTTCGTGGCTCATTTTTTTTCTGGAGAGAGATCTAATAATAAATAACAATTTAACGAAGTTTCATGCTGCGGAAACGAATAGTTACCGAGAAAAAAAATTATGAAGTTTACTTAAAAAAAAATTCAATTACGCAGTCAACAGCCCCCATACTCGAAATTCGAAAATCGAAGTTCGTATCGTATCGTCCCGCTCACTCTCGTGTTAAATAATATTAGCTTGAGAGGGACGGCACGATACGAAGTTCGAATTTTGCACTTCGTAGTCGGGGGGCAGAGTCAACGTGGCATTTTGTCGGCAAAGAAACGGTGTGTTCCGTTTTTCGCTGTGATTGTAACAAGAGTGTTTTCAAATTTTGAAAAAGACATTTAGATTCGACTGTTCTATACATACTAATAAAATCAAACTTATTGCTTTTGAATCTACAAACGTCAATAAATATTTATAAAATGTATTTTTGGTAAGTAAGTAATTATGCAAGAATGCAATAATAATCTTTAAAATACGTGAAACGAATCGCGACAGACGCCGTTTTGTTTTTTTTTGTAATATTTATTTCATTGTCAGTCAGTGTCCCGCAGTTTAGATCGTTTTTTTTCGCACTCCTGTTGGTACTCAGTGACTACATGGTGTTACCGAAGCGCAAGGCCTTGTCTTCCACCGCCCCACCGTCTGAAGAGTCGAGTGTAGTGCAAATGTTGGATTCCAGTGAACCGCTTGGATTAGGGTATAACAAAAGGGATCCCGACACTTAGGAAAAAATTGACAAAATGATTTATTATGGTCACTATTTTAAATAATTGCATCGTAAAAATAAAATAACAATTACAAATAAGTCTGCTCGGTTCGGTTAGGTTAGGTTAGTATTTCGTCAAGGCGCGAAGCGCCTCAATAAGGCTGAATAGGAGCTCCGCGTAGCTGAGCTCCGTCGACCTTGTCTCATAATATACTGAACGCAGTAAGAAAGCGCAGTGAGCAAGCAACCCACCCTCTCTTCAAAACAAATATTTGTCGCGGAGAAGACATCTGCCACGGAGCCCGATGGCGGAGCTCGAAATTTTTCCAGCAGATTAGGTTAAGTAGTTGACTTCTCTGACTTTTGACTTTTATCTGACCACCTCTTTCTTGACATTGACCACCTCTTTTTTTAACTTGAAACCCCTTTCTACATAAATTTTTCCCCACCCTAATACTCCCACATCCCTCCGGGTCTCCAATGTTTGTTATGGCGTAGCTTTTTTTCTATGGTTTTCCGCAATTTGTCGTTTTCAAAAATGCATTATAGACACTATTCTACATCCAAAAAAAAATAGTAGGGTTTTTATTCAATGTCAGATATTGTACATTCCTTCCTTATTTCCATATATTCTTCCACATGGCTGACCCCTCGGGGAACTAGTCCCAACCGTGACAGCTCTAATGCAAAGAAAGCGGTCCGTCGCCTGACCCCTGGGTTTTCGTAACCCAACCGTGTCAGGTCTGGACATGGAAAAAACAATGATAGGAAATAAGCAGCTATCCAAATATTCCACCGGCCAGTCGATAGATGCCGACGAGTTGCTGCAGCTGTCGCGACGCTCACGTTTCTTTATTCCTCTTCTTCTCCATAATACATCACTAATATCACAATATTAAATACCAAAAAAAAAACGAAAATATATCTAAACACGTGCGAAATGACGTTACACTAAAGAACGAATGAAGGATGGGATCTATGGTAGGCTGAGTTACCACAAACTCTCGCAAGCAACTCGATTTTTTTTTCTCAGCTTTAAATACGTGCAAATGGCTAGCGCTTAAGGACATACTACATAGTTATCATAGAAGGATGATGTCTGAAATGTAATAACTCAATTTCAATACTGGCCTGTGGGCTTACCAAGATCAGACAAAAATAAATTTAAAAAATATTTTTTTCTTAAATAAAAGCTATTTAAAAAATACTGCATAACCTTGGCAACACTATGCAAAACAACAATGGTAGCGGTTGTAGCTGGTCAATTTTAAACCATAGACAATTGTTTCCTCGGGGGCCTACTACGAAATTCGAAAATCGAAGTTCGTATCATATCGTCCCGCTCACTCTCGTATGAAATAATATTAGCGTGAGCGGGACGGCACGCTACAAAGTTCGAATTTAGCACTTCGTAGTATAGGACATCATTGATCTTAGGGATTAACAGCCTTATTCATAAAAAGTTAGAGCCTCCTTGAAGGCTCCTTGAAGGATTCTAAAAATCATGATTCATAAACGTCTGTTAACGCTAATCAGTCCTTCGAGCCTCTGCTAAAGTTAGTGGGCCCTAAACCCTCCTTTATCTCTCTGCTAAGTCACAAAATGGCGGCCACAAATATGAACAGCTGATTTTGACAATAGCAAAACCATACCCAAGAGAAGATTTGTATGGAAGGAATTCTGTGCTAAGTGGGTTTTAATAAAAATAGTGGGTTTAGAAGATACGTGTATAATAATAAATCAATAACAAATAAAATTAGGATGATTATCACATTAGTTACGGCTTTTTGCACTTGCAACATTACATTATGGATCGGAAATTGCGGGAAAACAAATTATTCAAGTCAAAAAAATATAAAAAAAAACACAAAAAGACACTACATGTGATACCATGCTAATCTATGCTACTTACCTAATTAGAATATATTTGCTTAATTGAAAACCTGTTTCAGGCGCCAAAGCGTTCATTTGCTAACTGATAGTACGTGTCTACAGTTAATTAGGTACTTTACATGCAATAAAATGTACCACTTTAAAATGTGTGTAATACTGTTGCTTTTAGTGGGATTTGTAACTGCAGATAATGGTAAAATTTTTGAATCCGCCATTCAGGATGATTATGTTCAAAGCATCGCCGCATCCATTCCTGTTGTTAAAGACATTGCCTCCTCTATTTTCGGGAAAGCGGTAAGTTTTCTTGTAACCACATCATCGCCAGCTTTTTTTAAGTCCCACTGCTGGGCACAAGCTTCCTCTCAGAATGAGAGGGCTTGGGCTATAGTTCCCACGCGGGCTCAGTGCGGATTGGAACCTTCACACTCACAATTTTTTTTTAATTTTAATTTATTTAGGGCAGTGTTTTTCAAACTTTTTTTGGGTCACGGCCCTTAATGACCATCAAAATTTTTCACAAATTTCAAATTTGATGCGTAAATATACAGAAAAACCAGAAAAATTTGTTCTCGAATTGGGGTTCGAACCCAAACCTTTACCATACCGTGGTAACGCGCTAATCCAATTACGCTATCCGAGCAATTGGAAGTTAGCACGAAAAACTCCTATATATTCACGCATCAGATCTTGTTACTTAGCGATATTGACTCGCTAACGCCATCTATGCAATAATCTCTGTACGAGACCAATACACCTTAGTATGAAACATCTACGTTCACCTACTAAGCGAGAGATGGCGCTAATCGTTGATTTTAAACTAACTTTTTGTATTATTTTTATTTTTACGGTCATCCCGTTTGAAATTAATTTTTCACAAATTTCAAATTTGATGCGTAAATATACAGAAAAACCAGAAAAATTTGTTCTCGAATTGGGGTTCGAACCCAAACCTTTACCATACCGTGGTAACGCGCTAATCCAATTACGCTATCCGAGCAATTGGAAGTTAGCACGAAAAACTCCTATATATTCACGCATCAGATCTTGTTACTTAGCGATATTGACTCGCTAACGCCATCTATGCAATAATCTCTGTACGAGACCAATACACCTTAGTATGAAACATCTACGTTCACCTACTAAGCGAGAGATGGCGCTAATCGTTGATTTTAAACTAACTTTTTGTATTATTTTTATTTTTACGGTCATCCCGTTTGAAATTAATTTTTCACAAATTTCAAATTTGATGCGTAAATATACAGAAAAACCAGAAAAATTTGTTCTCGAATTGGGGTTCGAACCCAAACCTTTACCATACCGTGGTAACGCGCTAATCCAATTACGCTATCCGAGCAATTGGAAGTTAGCACGAAAAACTCCTATATATTCACGCATCAGATCTTGTTACTTAGCGATATTGACTCGCTAACGCCATCTATGCAATAATCTCTGTACGAGACCAATACACCTTAGTATGAAACATCTACGTTCACCTACTAAGCGAGAGATGGCGCTAATCGTTGATTTTAAACTAACTTTTTGTATTATTTTTATTTTTACGGTCATCCCGTTTGAAATTAATTTTTCACAAATTTCAAATTTGATGCGTAAATATACAGAAAAACCAGAAAAATTTGTTCTCGAATTGGGGTTCGAACCCAAACCTTTACCATACCGTGGTAACGCGCTAATCCAATTACGCTATCCGAGCAATTGGAAGTTAGCACGAAAAACTCCTATATATTCACGCATCAGAT